>WACJ01000044.1:600000-1200000 GCA_008973525.1 Stenopsyche tienmushanensis
AAATCTCCTTAATTGAAAAGTGAAAAAATAAAACATAATCGATTTTCAGGTCGCTTACAATCACAGTTGTGCATTAGTGTAAAATGTATATTTCTTATAAATATTGGATCGAGTGATCTATTAGACACAAAGCTTACTGTAAATTAAAGGAACGTTATTGAACATATTGCAGCCTACTTGAACAAACAAGTAAAGGATAAGAAAGGAAAACAGCTTATGCATATATATATAAATTCAATTTAATTTCAAAAAAAATAAACCACTACTTTCAACAAAAGCTTTTTAGCTATTAATGTAAATATAATAACATCATTATTTCACTATCCACTTTAAGTAACATCGGCTAACAAAATATATTTTGCATCTAAAAAGAATTAAGTAAACGCATTCAATTATAAAGATTAAATTAATCCATAAATACACGCTTTTGAAAAACATCTTAAAAATTATGCTGCTGACTAATTATAAATCCATTTGGTTTACGTCGATCCATAAATAACACAGATCAAAAATAAAAATTCATAATCAATGTATTACATCTCAAACTTGGAATATTTAATAACTTATATAAAAATAGCTTTGCATGTTAAATAAACCACACTAAAATAAAAAAAAATACAATAAAATATTTCTCACCAACTGTGGCTACATACACGTTATGTTATCATACATAAA
The DNA here is from genome assembly GCA_008973525.1 of Stenopsyche tienmushanensis. Lineage (NCBI taxonomy): Eukaryota > Metazoa > Arthropoda > Insecta > Trichoptera > Stenopsychidae > Stenopsyche > Stenopsyche tienmushanensis. Next base: position 600,676 of record WACJ01000044.1, read on the forward strand.
CACAAAATATCTTTCGAACTAGAAGCAACGCATTTATTGTCTGCTTGTGATTGACTTGGCGAAGATTTTAAAATTATGAATTGCACATCGTTGATATAACGTCTAAACATTTAATTGATAATCTTCCATATTATCAAACTGCGCTAACTACTATGTAAATAATGACTTCACAGTTGGCAAGGGAGTATTTGTACGACAATCTAGTGAAAGCAAAAAATACACGTATTTACATTTTAAAAAATTAAATCAAAACAATTTTACGCCGGCACTTTTTCGCAACTACAATGAAAGTAACAAACAACTATCGATATATTCAAAAAAAAAAACAACGTTCATGAATTATAGAAACGGATCAAATACAGAGGTCTTCTTATACGATGATCACGCGGCCATCAGTTAAAAATACATAATCAATTTTGTAATTCGTTGTGCTCATTAACAAAAATATGTCGCTTCCAAAATGTTTCATACGGCTATGTTTGAATTAAGATATACGATTGGTATTAATTAATTTATCCATTATAAAATGTTAAAAAATATATATATTTTTTTGAAGTTAATAATTGTCAAATATCATTTTTTTTAAATATCCAACTTTATCATACACAGTTAAATAAAATAATAGCATAATAAATCTCCACGTATATATTCTATGTTAAAAACCGTCAAATAGCTGCTTTATATATCTATACCACTTCCAAATATCACTTTATAAAAGAATTAAAGGAATTATTAAATAGATCTATATATATATATATATGTATATATATATACCAATTTAAATATATTCTTGCGGATCTTTTAAGAAATAATGCTTTCTAAGGCGATCATAATACTAATGTTCATTAGGTCTATTAAAGGATTTGGTAAATATCTGAGAGGCTTATAAAAATTTAAAACATTTTAATTTAAATTAATTGCAATGTTACATAAATAATAACATTTTAAATAAAATTATTTACAGTTGGTAAATGTGTAAGTATTTATAATTATATTTTTTGTGTTTCTCAATATTTTCTATTGTTAAATCAATTTCATCACATTCAAAATTTGAAGGAATATTATAAGGTTACCTCTTTTGTGGCGAGTGAATTATTATTTTTGATATTCCCAATTTTATGCAATATGAGGAAAATAATAACCATAATAAATAACAATTAAACGCATGTATTGAATTTGACATGCATCGTTCATATGCACCTTAATGTTTTCTTGCATACCATTTCGTCGCTGATATACTTTCTTTGATTCGTTAAGAAACCTGATCTTTAAATGTAAACTGACACTAAATAAAAACCAATTACTCTTCATCTGTTTCTCCGTCACTGGAAAATTCTTGTATATGGGTTGATAATCGGGGAGGAAAAGGTCCACTAGTTTGTTGCCTGCAAAAATATAAACATAGTGATGTTTAATAATTTGTTATAAATAAAATGAAGTAATTTATGTTAACCTTTCCCTTACGATGCTACGTATTTAGTACTCCATTTAACATTTTAAAACCCCATATTTATTATATTTCATATCGATATTCGATAATATATATATATCAAAATAGATAGTATATATATCGATATAGATAGTATATTGAGATTGATTGTAGTATATTGTGATTGAATTAGTGTAGTAAATACACCATAGTAAAGGAAAGGTTAATCGCTTCAAAAATAATTATTTTAATTACAAAAAAAATTGGAAACATTGTTTGATGAAAATCCATTTCAAACACAATCTGAACTTGAATTTTGAAAGCATTAGGAATGATACAAAAGGAAGGATCTTGGATGCTTTATGACTAGAAGCCGAGAGATGTGGGAATGTGTGTTTTCACATGTGAACTGCTCCAACGACAAAAATGAAAAGTTTTTTAGAAAAAAAATATTACATTGTGACTGGCAATAAAAAGTGGATATACTACAATACTCCCAAGCGTGGGTTAAGCCCAGCCAAGCACTAATATCGACGCCAAAGCGGAATATCCATGGTTCCAAGCTCATACTCTGTATTTAGTGGGATCAGCTGGTATTATGAGCTGCTCCAACCCAACCAAACCATCACAGGAGATCTCTAGTGAAAGCAATTAATGCGTTCGAGCCGAGCATTGAAGGAAAAGCGACCACAATTTGCCCAAAGACACGATAAGGTAATTTTACAGCATGACAACACATGTGGCATCAACAGTCAAAACCTACTTGAAAACGATAAAATGGAAAGTTTTATCCCGCTGTACTCTCCTTCCGATTACCACTTTGCCGATTAATAACTCATGGCCTTACTGAACAGCACTTCACTTCTTATGGAGATACCAAAAAACAGGAAGATGGGCAAAAATAGTGACTAGCGATGGACAATACTTAAAATAATGTATTTTCACATAAAACGGCGAGAACTTATTCACACACCCAATACATTTTTAAATCTAGCCCCAGATAACCAATCCATCACTTTTAAATGCAGAGTTGACTCAAGTCTCTATCAGTTACTATCTTTCTATAGCATGGATCAGCAAACTACAGCTCATGGGCCAAATCCAATCTAATTAATTTAGTTGTTTTTAGATGTAAATGTTTAAGAAAAAAAATCACTCACGCAATTCTCCTATAATGATTAAGCCATTCTTCAAGCATCTGAGCAACAAGCAACGGTCTTTGTCTTGTACGCTGCCTTGCTACTAACAATCCACCTTCTGTACTGCATGTTCGCATCCATTGTTGCAAAATTGCTTCTTCGTGTCCAATCTATTTCAACAAAAAATATTGTTAAAATAAATAAAATCCCAAATCATCTACCATTGCAACAAATAAATTGTTACCTCTTCACAAGTAAGGAAATGAACTGGCAATAATTTTCCATCTGAATCAGTCAATGGAAGAAATATTTCATCCTGTCCATCATCTTCTTCGTCTCTTGTGTTACTAGGCCTATAGAGCATTTGAAAATTAAATTTATTTTTTCTCACACAAAATACTACATGATGTGTTTTCTTCAAAAAAATTACCTTCTTATATAACCAGCTGTATTACCAGACGCTTGGGAATAAGGTTCTATTGGAACTAATGCTGAAAAATGTCCTCTTGTATATCCAAGACATAAGGGAGACTTTGAGCAAAAGGTATGATCCCAGAGTAATGGTAAATAAACACCTAAAATACAAACAAAATAAATTTAGAATGTTGTATTATAATATTAAAGAGGCACACAAAATTTATGTAAATTTCAAGAAGCAGTTTGCACAAATTTGCATCTGTGACTCAGCAATACTATTTATAAACAAATACACGTTTGTCTATTTAAAATATTGTGTTATGTCCGGGTATTTAAAGTGATTGAAAATATTTCTTCATAGCAGTAAATAAATATGCACATTTTTATAAATACCTTGAAAACATGCATATCCGAGTGCTTCACCTCTGAAGGAATTTACAATATCTACGGCATATACAATGAGTGGCCTTCGAGTTACATGCGCTAATGCCCAAACATGTAATTGATGCAAAGATCGTCCCTGTTGACCGGCAGCATGCAATGCTCTTGACCAATCAGCTTCCAGTTGTAATTCATCCGGTTCATAGCCAGCTTGAGCAGCTTGCAAGCATTCATGTTCTCTCCATCTCGGATAAAATCTACAATATTTTAAATTCAATTTGAATTGAACTTGAATTTAAAAATATACACACAAAATATATGAACATACGCTCTTCCAGCATGATGAAGTGTATCTGCTAAGGCTCGACGTAAAGTATTATCTCTATCAAATACACCCCAGGTAGCTTGAAAAACTGCATCCAGAAGACAATCACCAGCTGATCGATTCCAAAGAGCATAAAGTCGAGAACCTAAAAAATATTATTATTAACCCGTTAATTGAACATTAAAATTATAATAAAATTTGTCTGTATCCAGTTGAAAACCATCAGTTATAGATCGTTGGTGGTATTCTTAGAATCATAACAAATAATAGAACGTCCCCTTTAGGAATGTCATGTTTTAAATGAAAGGTTTGAATTCAAACAAAAACATTATTAATTAATATCATCGATGCAACGTATTCTCCTTCGGCAGAAAAAACCTTCTATTTAATCTATTTTCCCATCTATTTAATATTTTTTTAATTACGGAAGAATAAAATGTAATACATTTTTATATAAAATATCTTATAAAAGGGCCATGTCATATAGAAAAGACGTAAAGATGGCCACTATACATGTTAACTTTGATTAAACTGATCTGGCATTAAATATAAAAAAGATATTATTTAATGTAAACGAATTCAAATATTGTTTATATTAAATAAATATATCCATACCTAATCTCATGGTGAGCTCTAGACTCCAATTTATAACAGCAGCATCTTCAGTAAGTTGTTGTTGTGCATCACGGTCAAGAAGTTCTTCAAACATTTGATCTTGGATTGCCTGAGGTAACTCTTCCACATCTAAAAAATAAGAGGAATTCAATAAATAAATACTTTTTTAATATGTGATCATTTATCAATAAGGAAAAAATACTTCACCTGCTGGTAAGCAAAATGTTGTGATGTCATGTAGATAACGACAGGAAAATCCTTTTTTGTGACGTATATTTGAGGCAACATATCTTCTAATTGCGGTAGCTAGATCGGGCGCTACATATGACGGCGCTCTTTTAATTCCTGATCCTCCTCCTGAGATTCTCGATAGTAAAGATGAAAGAATATCTTCTCGTTGAAATCTAGTATTGAAACGGAATCATTTTTAAATTTAATTTGGCAATAAGCTAAAATCATCAGTTAAATCATCTACAATTACGACGCAGATATTACAATGAAATACCTAATAGCTAAATGAACTAATGTATATCCAGCATCAAATGCTGACGCTCTATTTAAAAGTGTAACTTCAGAAGTTGTTAATTGCCTAGCAGGATCTCCACCGTTGGATAAATACTGCTCAACAGGAACTATATCACCATCTACGACGCCTGTAAAAGATTGAAATATTTTTTTTCAATTGTATATCAATAAATAATTAAATATTTAAATAATATAAATATGATATACCTAAACATGCCTGCAACCAAGCCCAATCAGTTTGTCTGTGCCTTGTTATCCTCCGGTTATTGGTTTGTTCTATATCATGGACAGGACTATTTTGTTTGCATAAATCATTAATACCTGAAATATCAATAATCCATACGAGTAAAATGAAAGTATATTTGTTATAATCTCCATTTGTTTTCCAAATAATATACAAACCGAACTGTGCTCGATTATTATGTTTAGAATGTTGTTTGTTGTCTATAGAATCATAGCCGCTAATAATTTGATCTCTATCTGGTGTGACATTTTGTGGACTAGTGGTATGTTGCCTGGAAGAACTTCGTGTACTCTCACACATTGCACATTTTATAGATTTTGGCCAATTTTCAAATGTACAAATCTAAAAATAATTCAAATAAATGGATAAACAAAATATTGTTTTAAGAGATTCCAAAAAAATCAAATATGAGCATTCTTACATGACATGTCCATTTTGAAGGAACACCTTGACAAGAAATTGGAGGGCTACAAGTTTCATTACTACTATCCGGTTGAGCTGCAATTTCTTGGGATATACTCAAAGGTGCTATTTGTTCATGGATGTTATCTACCGTGACTTGCTTGCCTATAAGTAATTGATTTTACAATCAAATAAAATTATCGGTTAATTGATAATTTAATTCTGCAAGGTGGGTTCAAATATAACCCAGAATTTACAAATGGAGTATTTTATTTTTCTGCATAGTTCCCTTCATTAGAAATACATTTATTCCATCGGAAGCTTCTTGATCCCATTGTTGAAGAAAGAAAACGAGAAGTAGCATTTTCTATTGCAAAATGCGTAATTATTTATTTTCACGTAAATGAAGGCATGAAATTTTGAGGAGATTTGAGGCATAATTTGGTGATGCTACTCACAAATAATACCTAAATGTTTGATTGGGCCCAAGAGTTTAATGAAGATCTGAATATCGAGAAACAGTCTGCTGGAAAAGTGATGACTACAGTATTTTGGGCCTAGAAAGGTATTTTATTGATTAATTTTCAACATGATAGACAGATGGTGAATGCGGTGAGATACTGACGCTGCTTATCATAACAAAAGATGAAGAAAACCGATTTGAGCTGTCCTTCTGCACTTTCGTCAGCATTGCTACTTACGCAGCTGGCACATGGGCTCACAGAATCAGCATACAGATGATTTACAGGATCCTTGCTTAGGGGACAACGGTCACCCCTCATACTAATCACCATGGTGTTCTGTACCGTATCCAGATAGGGCCTGCCGGTGCTGGCCAGCGTAGTCCCACTGGATCTGGAGATCCAGTGCCGTGCGGCAAAGTTTGTAGCCGAAAACAGTGGGACTGTGAAAATTGGCAGCAGAAGCATACTTCGCTGCACAAGAAAAGTATAATGAGGCTGCGATAGCTATCTGGCAAGAGAGGTGGTCCACGTCTACTTCCGACCGTCACCTCTTTCTATTCTAAAATGAATTCGAAAATGTCAGGTACCGCATGCAGTGTCGCTGGGTTGTCCCAGATTACTGGACGTCCCAAATCCTCAAGGGACACGGGTGTTTTAGAGCTTCTCTCCACAGGTTCAGGATTTCTCACTTCTTGAGTGCCCATGCGAATATCCGTTTATGGACGCAGACCATCTGAGCATGGCGTCCGATCGCGAGACACTATTTCGGTGTGTCAGCAGTCCAGAGTTTGGACCGGTTGGACACGGAAACCTTGTGGCCACTCCATCTATTTTTAGGATGTCTGTAATATATTTGGTGAAAAATGCATACCTTCTACGACCTCGATAGGGTCATAGAGCCCCCTCCCCTCAGGGGTCAGTACTCAGCGGTCGTCGCTCCCGGGTCGCGATCAGAGCTCAAATACCATTTTTCCTGTAATTTATATATGTATATAATTATTATATAGCTAGTCTTAGGTATTTCTATACCTTAACTAGATCATCCTCCGGCGCTTAGAGCGCAAGTGGCCACAAGTAGTGGAAGAATAGTCGCAGGACATGGTTATTAAATTTTTCGGTTTTTGCATGCTAACATGCACCTTCGTAATGTGGACTGGCATGGCCCCAATAGCGGGATCAATAAACAGCTTGGGTCCTATGTCCTTCTTCTTCGTGACAATGCGCAGCCGCATACAGCAGCCGTAACTCGTAATAAATTCACCCAATTATACTGGGAACTCTACAGTCTAAACTTGACCCCATGTGACTACAATGCATGTAATACATTGAAAGAGGTTACCATTACAAGACAACGCTGTGGTCAAACAATACATGCATAACTGGTTTTTGGAGCAGCTGCCTTCTTTCTTCAGTAATCTTCCTAACCGATGAAATAAATATATTTCTAATTAATTGAACTATGTAAGAAAATAAGATACTTCATTTGTATTTTTATATATCTACATTTGTATAGCATAATTCAGAGTTATATTTGAATTCCCCTCGTATATTTATTTTTTTACAAAATGACATACTTTCATGAGCTCCGCACTGTCGACATGTAATACAGGCAGGTTTTCTCGGTGGGTTTAAGCAGCCACACATTTGACAGGTCCATATATGTCCTCGCCCTTCAAGTACATCGTCAGTGTTTTTATCAGATGACAAATCCATGCCTCCGTCTAATAAGCTTTCATCTGCGTCTCTCAATCGGAAAATATCTTCATTAACTAACGGTTTGAGTGCTCTGCACATTGTACACTAAAATATAGAAATTGTAAATATAATTTAAATCTATTTGATTAAGAAATTTAGATGACCCTTTATGAAGCATTAATAAAATTATCGAATTCAAAATACCTTTAAAGAGAGAGGAAAATTTTCATATGTGCAATATTCGCAGCACCATTTCTTTGCGGAATCACTTGACGGTAAAGGTGAAGTTGGCGTATTAGCACTTGCATTCGTTAAAGACGTATCTTGGTTCTGTTTTACAATCACAAAGAGTCGATTTATATAATTATAAAATTAGTGTTACATATTCTTGCTAAAATTTCTGCTTCAATTATGAGCTAACTCAAAGTGAAAGTGATACACATCGCATGCATCAATAGGCAAGAATCTATTTATGCTCTTTAAATATTATTACTTGTTATAGAATCGATTTTCGATGCTGATGTATTGATTCATGTTTATTTAATGATTGTTAATTCAAGGTTTCATTTATGTTCAGGTTTTAAGCGATTTATTCTAATATAAGGTCAAACATGCAAGAAAAACTTCTTTTTTTTAATTCGCACCATTGTTGAAATACAAACGAGCATGCACATAAAATAAATGCAAATATACACTCAAACACAAATGCTCTACACACTAACTATGAATTGGAAAGCAAGAATGACTTTTTTGATGAGTCCATTGATCCAAAAATAAGAACTAGCCTTGAATTGTATGTTTGTAATTCCTTTTTAAATCATCATATAAATATTGATTCACTATATATTGGGTTGATGCGAAAGTATTGACGTTTTTATATTCGAAATGTCTGTTGATAAATTGCATTTATGATACTGTCTGCTTTATGAATTTTGTTAAAGCAATAACGTGATCGTGAGGGATTTTTCATTGACCGATAAACCAAGCCCTTCAAAGACTGATGATGATGTCTTAAATGCTATAATTGAAGCTGGTCCACATAAAAACATTAGGGAGACCGCGTTGGAGATGGACATCGCGTTGAAGCATTTGATGGGACTGTAAAGACATAGCATATTATGAACTTCTGCGCAACAAAGCAATTAAAGTCCTTAAAAAAATAGACCTTATTTGACCAAATAAGAACTATATTAAAGGGTAGTAATCCACCATGACGACACACGACCAAATGTGGCAAAAATCACTCAGCACAAGCTAAAGGAATTAAATTGGGATCTTCCGAAGCATTCACTTTATATTCCGGAACTTGCGCCTTCCGATTTTCACTGGTTTAGGTTGTTTGAAAAATTCGACTCAATTGAAGAATTGAAAACAGCCCTTGATTCGTTTTCTACACTGAAGTCAAAGGACTTTCATTTTAGAGACATAAATAAGTTGATAGATAGAGGGGATGTTATATTAAAGAATGGAAATCATTTCATATTAAAAAACGTTGAAACTTTCGTATCAACCCAATATTAAAATTTTAAAAAAGGTAACTATCATTCACAATATTTATAATACGTACATAACGCGGTTATTACTCGGTTGATAATAACACTTGTTATAAAAATCTCGGTAATTGTAATGAAGATCAGGATGGATGTAAAAACATCAAAGACCACGGCCGTCTTTCTTAAGTGACCATATTTCATAATATACCAAGAGCTGGCGGCATAAGTTGAAAGTCATACACATGTGAATAATTTAATAGTCGTTTTCTGGCGTGTTTCCGGACTACCATTATGACAGTCTGGCGACTGAATGCCATTTGGTTTGGAAGGGGAAGGGGTTGAAATCTAGTGAAAATTCACTAGATTTCAACCCCAGTATTTTATTAATCTTTCTATAAATTAGTGAAATAAACAATCATTTATAAGTGTTGTTAAGGCAACGCGTTGACAATATCTATTCGATCTGGCATTTTTATAATGTAAACTATTTATTATAAGGTATTAAAAATAATTTTCTGGTTAGCTTCAGCAAGTTTGAACTAGTCTGGTACTATCTTAAGAAGGCGGTAAAAGTCTGGGAACCCCCTCCCCTCTCAAACCCAATGGCATTCAGTCGCCAGACTGTCATAATGAGTCTGGAAACACGCCAGAATACAACTATTAAATTATTCACCTGTATTAGATGATCTTTAATTTATGCTGCCAGCTCTCAGTCTATAAGAATTTAGAGAATTTTAATTCTTCGACTTTTCATTTCAGAATACCTAATGTATAACACTTTAACTATAACTACCAATATTTATTGAAGATTATGTTTCTAATATAATATAGTCTTTGATTCATTCAAATTTTTGGTTTCAAAATATAAGCAACTCATAGCAATGAATCCGTAACGCTTTGCCATATTTTTAAATTCATTAGAAACAAGCCAATGTTCTTACTTTCCAAATAATAATTGAAAAATACAGTTTCCAATTTGAAGTAATGGGTGCTTACGTTTTGATATATATTTTGTGACATCTTGGCTGTGTTTAGCAAATGTTGGGGTAATTGTCTTTGTGCTGCGAATTCATTGGCGGAATCTTCAGGTGAAGTTTTTCCATTTTTACGGTTTTTAGTTTGATACATTTCATCGCTCATTATATGATAAAATTATATGATGGTTACAGTTGCTCAATAGTAAAACTGAATATACATTGAAATGTTGATTCGTTATGATTATTTCATAATTCAATATGCCCAACGTCGTTTCCAAACTGTACTTTGGCAAGTGCTCTTATTTCAGGGAAAACATCGGTTTAAATCTCATTTTTATCAGTGAAATCAAAAGGAATTAAATTGTTATTTGTGTATTAGGGGTAAAAAAATTGGGAAATGTAGGATATATTATTCCCTCTGTCATACCATTATGATAGATTATTTTTCATCAGTTCACAAAATCACAGTCGACGAAACCAATAATAGCAATATTACGAGTTATCCTGAGATTGAGCAAAGATCTGAAATTAAAAAAATATAACAATGTTAATAAAATTGTAATAATCAATCAAAATTGTATATATATATAATAATACATGCAGTAAGACCTCGCTTAATACATTCCAATAAGTTCCAGCACAAAACGAGCTTGTTTTGACACAAATTTAATAGGAAATGAGCAACACACAGTTAAAAATCAACAACAAGTTTTGCTTTGGTCTTCATTTTGAATGATGAAGTCATATAAACGTTATTTGCTGATTTCTCATTAACACTATCGTGGTCGCATCAAATTACCAAAAAACTTACGCTAGAAACTGGCAAAGTTTCTATCTCAAAGGAACAGACCATTGAACATATTACTTCAAATAGACGTAGCATCAGCAGTTGCAGATATAAAAATTAATTCACTGTATTCATTAATTACTGACGTATATGCTGCATTACCGGTTACAACAGGTCAGCGCGCGATCATGATGTATATGTGGCATTATGCGGCCACCAATGGTCGAACCCGTGATGATGCAGCATATGCATCACCGACAACAAAAGCAAATATCGATTAAGTCTCGTCTTGCTTTTGCAATCCTCTCGAATTCTGGATAATTTGCTACAATTTGATATTTTATTAGAGGGACCAAAGAGTATTCATGTATTTAGTGAAAAAAATTCAAATTTATTAATAACTAAAACTTTATATACAACATTATAAAATATAATTTCCTTCTGAATGTGCTCCATAGACCTTAAAAGGTGGAGATCAGTCAGGGAGAGGTTCGATGAATAAGAAGGATACAGTAACACTTCTCAGTTTAATTCTCGTATTTTATCCAGTCTTTTCTCTTTTAACTTTTGATGCAAAACTTCTAATTGTCGACAATAAACTAGTGCAGTTATAGTTAAAATAAATTCGCCATAGAATAGAACACCTGAGGGCAGCTTTCATAAAATGAAAAAATACTATGCTCAAAAGAACTTTTTAAAAAACTCCGGTTGAAATTATTACGCTGCTATGCGTTTAGCATTCTTTTTTATGGAATGAAAGCCTGGATATACTATGTGTAAGCATCTAGAAGCCTTTGAGATGTGGATCTATAGAAGAATGTTGAGAATCTCCTGGACGGAACGAAAAACAAATGTAGAGGTGCTCAATAACCCGAAGCACTTACCATAACCAAAAAAGGAAAGTTAGAGTACTTCGGGCATGTTATGCACAACAAGAAATATGCACTTCTACAATTAATAACCCAGGGGAAGATCGTGAAAATCGGGAAGGGTCATCGCAGGCATGGAGCCAGTATGACTGAAAAACTTGCGGCATTGGTACGGACTCAGTATGCTTTTTCGCATTCGCTTGAAGTGCAAGGCACATAACAAAGACATTATAGTTCCTCCCAGTTTCATTAATATAATAATTATTAACCGCATATCCCACCATAACTGAATAGCCTGTTCTATAATCAATCCGGGCTTAGGCATTGTTTTTTTTCATTATATATAATCATAAATGAGACATTTTTCATCAGCAGTTACACTGCTATTCAAAAAGAGACTATTTTTAGTATCGCCAAGTAGGCGTAGCAGGTGTTTCATTGCTCGTTTTTGTTGTTATGATCAAGGCGTGCAGTACCCATCCTATTCATTTTCCGGGTGAATCCCAGTCTTTGCGTTAACTCCTAGATACAAACTGATGGAAAGTAAGAAGAACTGGGACCTTTGGCGCGACTACGTAGAAGACATCATGAGCGCCAAAGAAGACAGTGAAAGAGAGAGGCGCAGGGCGCCTCTCCAACAATAGAATAGGGCTACCAAATGGCTAGACTACCTGTCACCCTTGAAGCAATGTGATAAACAATACCAGGGGGACAGAGGAGACCAAAGGGAGCGGTTTAGTGAGTAGGCACGGCTGGCCAACATCCCTTATGGAAGTTGTATCAATACCAGCGTGAATCTCACACTCAGTCTTTGGAAGATTCCGCGCCCACAGGAAAAAAAAAAAAAAAAAAAAAAGATACAAACTGAGCCTAAATAAACATAAGGTCTCAAAATATGTGAATACTCTTTGGTTTCTCTGATATTAAGAAAAATCTGCAGTGAGTTGTTTCTTGTTTTATCAGTTTTTGAAGGTAGTCATTTGTTAAAGTTCTTATCAGAAACCTTCAATAGCTCCTAATTCCGCTGATTTAATTACGTTGACAATTTGGTCAACTATAGGACCTTCTTTTTGGGAACTCTTGAATACCTTCAGTCATAGGTTCTTCATACTCCGTTTATGAATCATTTAAATCTTATCAAGCGAGATCAATACTACGTCAAACAAGGTCGAAAGCACTATATTTTTTAGGTTAATGTTAAACGAGGTCTTGCTGTATATTAACTCATTATGGTCCACTGATATTTTGTAAAATATTTTGTTGTAGTTTGCAAATTATTTAAAAACGAATTAAAATTACGTATGGACTTTTGGTAAAATTGTATGGTCCATAAGGAGTTAATATAAAATAGAAAAAATTAACGGGGAACTAAAACCCTTGTCATAAATAATCTAAGTGATCGATTATATAAACGTTCAAATTTTTCAAAACACAATACAAAGAAAAATCATAACAAATGCCCTCTGAGCTTTGTCAGCGTAATATTTTGGCAGATCGCCATCAGTTCGTCTCAATTGACGGCAGACTTTCTGATGTAAATTTTTCAACTAGCAATGACCTGATAACGCTCATAGAATCGAACGATGAAAACAAACACATTAGTTTTGTAAGAATAAATATTTGAACAAGTTTTTACAAAACGACAACAATTACATAAATATTTCGAGGTTAAAAATTCAATAAAGCCGTCCAATTTGTTTCCATTAGACACATTTATTTCTCTTCGCTTTATGCACATCGTTGTTATCAGTTATTCTCACAAACAGAATAGACAAATAAATAAGATAAAAACTAAAATAATAAACAACATTTAAATTAGCATAACATTCAACCACAGTTAATTAAAAAAATCTAAATCAACAGCCTCGGTCAATTCCAGGGAACACGTTTCATATCCACAGAGATAATTTTTGAAATTCATGGAATACTGACAGATATAAAATAATTTTCATCACAATAAAAGACACAGGTTAAATGTTATCAGGTCAATTGATCGACTCATTAGTATTATTGAATTATATTACTAGCTCACGCATATAACAAATAAAACATATGAGCAGATAAAAATGAAAAAAATATAAAAATTGTTTTATAAAAATGCAAACAATAGATTCATCTCCAGCACTACTCGAGTTTTAATGGTGAACTGCGATGTATTCGAATTGACCGCCCACATTCCACTTATCCTATTATAAAAATATGTATCGAACAATTATACTCATGGTCATATACGTATGTGAACTTGTACTATAACTAAATTTAAAAATAAAAAACAAATGAGGATAAAAATAAACGCGGCGACCTGCAAATACGTCATGGCCAAAATTTGAATAAACCCAATCCTGAGCTCTCACGAATGACATACGTACTGTGAAAACTGTTGAATTTAATGCAACTCCATTGTTTTGTGTCTAATTTGGAGTGGTTTACATGACATTGACGTTTGTCAGTCTCGGACGAACACTGGCGAGGTGTTATTGTTCGGGCTTTGAGTGTTGCGATTGCAAAAAAAACACGACTGTCCAGTTGACATTCGTGAATCGCAGACTTTAGACAAAAAAAAAATAGATCGAAACGTCGCTCGTCACAATGAACGAACTGAAGGACAAAAGATACATCAAATATGATAAGCTCGTTAAATAGAAAAGGATCAGACCTGGGCAGTGCGGGGGGCACCATGCCGGGGGCGCAGCTCGCGCGAGGCCCGCACAGCGCCTGCGCCGGCCAGCTCCCGTTTACATCACACTCCTCTTCCCAACAACACAACAAACTGCGACCATTAACGCATTGCACATTTTCAAAACGACAAAAAATAATCCGCTATTTATATCATGCTAAATTATTTTTTTTAAAACCTAATGCATAAAAATAACAATTTACAATATGATTTTCAACACCTCTTTAAATTATAATTGCATCGTTCACTTTTATTATTTAAAAATATAATCATCAATAAAATAGGATCCATGCAATTATATGATTATAAATATATTATTAATAATCAGAATTATGCTTAATAAAAATATAAATCTTATTAAATTATAAACGATTTGCCTAAATTCGTAATACTCCTGCACTGTGCTCAATCACAAATTTGTATTTTCAAAGCAAATAATGTTTTAAAAAAATAGAACTGGCATAAAAATGAGAAATATAATTATTATAATTTTGATAATTATTTCATACTTTCAAAACCCGTAGATTCTGCACTTCTGGAATAATGCAACGCAATGGGTATTGCATTTCATATGTATAAAAATGTTGATTCTTGGATTGTCGCTAAATCATTTTTATAAAATTAAAAATGGACATACATGCCAAATATTTTCCTAATTAAATAATAATTATAAATTATATGTGAACATACTTTATCTTTTATAATTTATTCACATACAAATTGTTCAAAATTATTGTTATATATATTCTAATGCACACCAATTTCAAAACTTTGTGAAATGTTCCACATGCGCCATCCAATTGCTTTTATATTCAAAAGTAGCATGGTTGATTTTATCAGTTAGCGTAAATAACAAATCTTAACTCATTTTAATCAAAGAAAACATTTTAATTTAAGGGATAAGAACTATCCCTTAACTTTTTTTCTCTCTTCTTGAAGTCATTTCTTTCCGCATTTGTTCGCTGTATAATTTATTAGTATTAAGTCACCAGTTTTTTTTGAACTGAGAAATTTTAAAAATATGTATACTTGTTAAATAAAGAATAAAATAAGCCCAATGTTTTTAATTGCATCTTTTGTCAAAAAAAAACAGAGCATGAATTGGTTAAAATAAATCATAAGCAGTTTAGAATGCTCGCTCTCTTAACAATTTTACCCACTGCCAAATACTTCATAGTGGCTCTTATAGCCCTATACGAGAGCCCCGGTCACTAACAGGTCTGCCGCCACTTGGCTTCAAATTTGAAACAGCTCAGGACTCAGAGCCAACACACATAATGACCTGCATAATGGAGTGTAAAGTCTTCACTGTAACTTAAATCCCAAATACACTTCAAAATCAAAGATTAAAAGGCACCCTAATATAATCTAGTTACATTTGGATACAACCAATAAGCTTATATTATGAACTTCATTGCCTTGACCAATTATAAGGGGAAAATGTATATGCACATTATATGACTTCACATTTTACGATTATGGATGCATAGCTATCTACATCAGCTTCTCGGAGTGGAAAAAATAAAACATCCATGTAGAAAAGTTTTGTTTTATTGTTACTGTTATCTTACGTTATATTATTATGTACAAAACAAACAGAGAACGTTTGAATTTAGTAAAAATTGCATACTACTGTCAAGTCCTAAAGATTCACTTATAGTTGAAAATAATGACAATCACAATAATAACCTAGAAGTGATGTTTATTAAATCTACTGAGGAAACGATAATGACCATCACAAAATACAATCATCAGGAATGAATTATGTGCAATAACACAAGATGAACTGTTGAACTAGCAGAAATTACAAAAATAACATTTACGTAATATGCACTATATAGACATAATTACTCAGTACTAAATTTATGTTGAAATTTCCACACTTACAAAGTTTTTCTTGAGAGAAATTACATTCTTGTGTCATTGCCAAAATGACAACAATATGTTCTTATAACTTACAATGCCTAAGTTTAAATAGTTCGTTTACCGTTCAACGTGATAATTATGTAAAACGTACACGCCAAACATTAAAACATCTCGCAGTGACGATGCACGAGAACTAACCCGTACCAGCGAACGTTCGGCAACGGTGAAACCGTTTCGTTAATACTGGACTGTAATTAAATTTCGTGCACATATGAGAGGATGAGATGTTAAAATATGACGTGTATTCTTCCTACACAAGTTTTGATGAAACGTTGAACAGTAAATCACCGTAAAGCTTAAAATGTAAAAACAACCAAAATATGGTCAGGACATGAAACATTTAATGGATTAAAACCAAATAAACTAGAGTGTTCACTTCTTGGCATTTTTCTTGGGCGCTGGAGCTTTGCCCTTGGCGTTGTGAGTCATTTTGGATTTCTTGCTTTTTGGAGCTGCGCCATCTTCATCGTCGTCTTCTTCGTCCTAAAATTAGAAAAGTAACTAAATTAGAACAAAACCTACTACACGCGAGACTCGAATGATGCTTTACAGCTAATATGACAAAAATGATTCAGTGTTAGTTATGAAAGAATAATATGTAAATCTACAATTTATGTCAATACAGGTAGCCCCCGATATATATTTGATTGCGGCATCAATTCTCAACAGCGAGTGTCCTCGGCGACTGCCTGTATACATAAACATACACCAGCATATACAATATGCACAACGAACTAACTAATTTGACTGCGTTTATCTTAAGCGTCGGGTAATCGTCGGCAGATCGCCATTTACCTCGTCGTTCTTGCGTTTGTTGTTAGCCGCCTTCTCCTTTTTCACGTCTACCTGTAAATAGCACCAAGCTTAGCATCCTCGTCATCAGCTTGGGTATTTCGGAATATTCTCAACGCGTTTTTTTTTTATTAATAAAATGATAAATGAAAAATTCGACACAGAAAGTTGCATCACACTCACATGAGCTTCATCTCCCTCTTCTTCGTCCAACATTTCCTCTTCCATGTCATCCATGTCCTCAAATTCTTCGACGAGGGCTCCGAGTAAATGTTGGCCGATCAAATGCACAGGCCCTGCTCCCTGTTAAAAATAATACGATTAAAAACATGTCAATAATGAGTGTTTTATGAACTATAAAATTAATGTTTTTAGACATGGAGAAATGTTTCAACTTGAATTATTTACGTCGCATAAGCAATGGTATTGTTTATGCATTGCTCTTTTCCCCATTTATTAATGATTATTAGCTAAAAGATGAAATGTTTGTGTAATATATAATAAAATAGAAAAGCTACTGATCTAATGATGTATAAACATATACAATAAAGGTGGTACAGTGAATGCACATAGTATATCTATGTTGTTTGCAACAGAGACTAAAAACCAGTAGCTATTTATTGCGACTATCAAGCCAATATTATACCCTACTGCAACTATAGAGGTTTCACTTCACTTGTTAATTATGTTCGAGACTACTATTAATATACGGCAAGTTTTAAATTTAAAATACGCATTTAGATTAAATCACACGTCAGAAAAATTGACACTTTCCTTGAATGTGAAAAATTGCAATTGTATGGAAAGCCCTAAAAGCAGGGATCGCCCAATGTTGATTATGACAGAAGTATTTTTGGTAGATCGTAGGAACTACATATATTATGCCATTTCTTGTTTAAACGAGACAAAATTGCTTATATTCGTATATATATTTGATTTATAATATGAGTTTTTATTATTCTCATGATATAATTACACCCTGACCTTAGAGAATTGTAATTCCTCAAATTCATAAATATAACGGAACAAATACAAATAGTCAATTCTTTAAGATTCTTCAGGAAACCATCACAGCTAAAATAGTAATATTAGATTTGTTAATCACAATTTTATCAAGAACTGATAGTATTATTGTTATTAAAGCAATATTCCAAAGAAATTTAGTTATTTGACAAAACGATTAAGTATAATTGAACTAAATATCATATTATCACAAAACTTTGGATATCAAAGATAAACATAACAACATAAATATTTGATAGCCGGAATTTGTTATGCTATTAAAATTAAATTATTGAGTAATTAAGAAATGTGCCATTGCAAATTTGGAAAGTTTATAACTACACGTTTCATAATAATCTAAAATTTTGCAATACGTTGTAGAAAGTTTTGAAATTATACCTGTATCAAGGAGAAGGTAACCGGCGCATCTGGAAATTCGAGGTCTAGCCGGACTTGTCTGTTTTCGCCAGATTTTAAAACGGCGACTGGGATTTTGACGGTGTCTCTCATTGACATGGTTTCCACCTGAAAGTGTACATTTAAAATTGTCAATAGCGTTCGAATTGAAAGCACCGCAGCAAGTTTGATTAACAAAGTTTATTAAATGCACTCAGACAAATGCCTCAAGGTTTCATAAGAGACGCAGCGCCAAAACGACGCGCGTCTATTTCAAAACTCGTATTGGTAGATGAAGTTAACATCATCGCGCATAGAATTCAGGAATATGAAAATAGATGGCAGAATTTCTAACCTGTATGACGTTGAACTCTCCCTCTTTCGCATCCTGTCCGAGGAGCGCCTGTCTGATGACAAGTTTGTTGGTGCGTGGGTATTCTTCGGCTTTTATTTCCGGATCCCATGTCTCGGTTTTGTTCGCTTCTGTCAGGGTGACACCTGCAACGAGAGACTGCGTCAGAGAGCCTCGCCACGTGAGAGTAAAACTTAACCGGTCTCGGAGGAAGAACGCTAAGGCCGCGGAGGGGACGCCGGCGGGGGACGCGGCGCGCGACTCCGGCTGTACCGACGCGCGAGGCGCCGGCCGATGCGAGGAAACCGAAGCGCGAATTTGCGAGGGAAAAACGGCACGACTCGCGCCCGAGCGGAAGGTCGCACTGCCGCTTCCGGTCCGGCGGGTCGCCCTCGCGAAAAACGCGGTCGTAGGAAAATAACCGTCGCCGGTTCGAACTCGCCGCCCCTGGCGCCGGCGCCGGTATTCGAGAACGTCGCGACTTTTCGCGAAGCCTCGGTTCGCGCGAAATTAACGCGCGCTGTCGCTGACGGGTCGCGAAATCGCACGACATCTTCGAAGCTCACTGAAAGCGAAGCGGTCGAAAATGGCGGGGTTTCGGGCGGCGGCGTCGGCGGGAGCGACGCCGGCCGGCGCGGCACGACGGCGCTCGTACGCTTCGCACCGCCTCAAGATAGACCCCACGAGAGAGCTGGGGGCCTTCCGCGTCGAACTCACCGTAGAAATACTCGTCAGCCATGGCGATGGCGCGCGCTCGGCGGGATTCGCAGTCCGGTCAGTCGAGCGCCGCTCGGAGAAGTGACCGCCGCCGCCGACCGAGACCGGCGAGCGAGACAACTTTCCGCCGCGGACCGCATCGCCGCGCCCCAAACTCGACTGGCGGCGACGGCGAAAATACAAAACTTCAAATGCTTATTTATTAAAATCAAATATATATTCATTCTAAAAATATCAATAATCCATCGTTATCTTTCCCAATTTAAATTTATTTATGCTTTTAAATTTGAACATTTGTGCATTCAATACAATTTTTTTACACAAATCATTCATTGTCATTTCGAATAATTAAAAAAAAAATCCTGTAATATTATCAATATCAAACGCAAACATATTTACTATTTAAAATACTTCTTCTATTTGTATAAATAAACGCTTCAAAAATTTTCGAATATGATTAACACATTTATTAAAAAGAATCATAGCCATCATTCGACACTTTAAAATTTATTCCACGTCTTCTCTTTTGATTCTTTAAGCTCAGATTTTTATTCACAAAATGTATTCTCTTTTTAAGATTATAATTATATGACATATAATATCTTCAAACGATTTGATTAAATAAAAAATATCTTTCAAAGAGTTCAAACATTACGAAATATTTGAACTCGATTGACTAATTGACTAAAAGAAAATAGTATCAAATATCTTAACATGCGCCATAATATTGTTATTTAAAATAATACGATTGAGTTCAAGAAAAAAATAAAATGACGCTCTTCAAACTAATTTAATTATAAATTATACTTTTAATTAAACAAAAAGAGCTATAAAATACGATTAAATTAATATATATGTATATTATGTGGCATAATGTACCCCGGCAACGCCCTGGCGAGGAAAGGGGGGACTGGACTCCTTGTACTCCAGAAAGTCCTTTTCTAGTAGAGTCAAAAAGGTCGTCTAGAGTAGTTTTCCACCATCTCCCTATGAAAACTACTTAGTCTTTACAAACCCCCCAAATTCCTTATCGAGACGTTCGCGAAAGCGTTCGTCAATACGTTCACTCAGGATATCCGTTGGGTGAGCGTTCGAAATAAAACTCGGTGGTAATGCTACCTTCAATATCGAGCGAATGAGGAGGTGAATGTATGACACAGACAAAATGGATGTAACTCCTTCCTATGAATGGATATTGAAGAGGCCCATAGTTCTGTAGTGGACTGTCAGTGGCTGCACTATGATGATGATGATATATATTATATGTATATAATACACATTTTAAAATATGATTTATTTAAAATAATTCACATTTATTGAAGAGCTTTTAAAACAAATTAAATTATCTTCTTTATGTTTAATATACTTTTCTATTCAAATAAATAAAAGCTTAAAGGCTTTGTCGCGCGACCGTTGGGATGCGGCAGGTGATGGTCGACTTTTGGTTGGTTGTGTCCAAATACGCGCGTCGTCGGCTCTGTGGGACCGCCATTGAGGCGTTTGAATTTAGCGGTTTGAGTGTCATCACTGTATTGTGCCGGTACGTTTGTTGTGATTTTGCGCGACGCGCCCCGGCGTCGACGGGTTCGATCGACGCTCGCGAGAATCGACTCGCCGGCCGAGTGCGCGTCGGGCCGTCGAAGCCCGCGGCGGACTCGTCTGACGATGCCGTCTGACGTTTCAGGGTTCGGCGAGAGAATGGCCGCGCTCGGTGGCGGGCGACTGGTGATCGTGAAGGTCGACGGCAGCTCCGGCTCCAGCTATTCCCTGACGTCCGGCAGTCTGAGCATCGGCAGCGGTAAAGACTGCGACATTCGAGTGCTGTCCCATAATTTTCCACACAAGCAGTGCACGATAACCGTGCGAGACGCGAGAGTGCGTTGATCGTCGACATTTTGAGTCGTCTCTTTCATATCTCTGTTATGTCCGTGCGAATTCAATCCGCAAAGTCGGTCAGCGATGTGCGATTACCTATTCCGAACCCTGTAGACGCGCCGTCGGTCGACTTTGCAAATTGAAGACTACCATTGTTTAAACGCTGATGCTCACCTTTCTCCTCTTCAGGCTGTCATTGAAAACTTGTCTGCTGAAAAGCCAACCATTCTTAATGACGAACATATCAGTACAAGAGTTCTGAAAGACGGAGACATATTAACAGCAAACAATGGTAAATTCCGTTGGGAATACACTAATAAAGGAAAGAAAAATTCATCGATGCGCAAGAGCACAGGTATATTAGAATATCAATACATTGACATTTTATGAAAAATATATTTGTTATTATGTTATATTTGTCATTCGTGTTGTAGAAATATGCAAAACCTCATTTAGCACTTAGGATGCATTTTTAGATGACAAGCAAGGTCATTTTAAAAATGTTTTATGCATCATTGCAAATCATAGTGATAACATGAGCATTGTTAATAAACATGATGCTCGAGATCAAATATGTTAGGGAATATATTGTATTTTTTTAGAATTCGAGCATACTGCGTTATATCGAATCAATACTAAACAAAACCTTTGTGTATAAAAATTTTAATTAATGAAATTGTTTCTTTACCTGTTAACCGGGTGCGCCTCCTTCTAATTACGCAATGTCCAACGGCTACGCAGTTTCTTTAAAGGTTGAGCTTTTACATTACGCCCGATGTATTAACTTTATAATTATTAAAATTTCTCAATTCGCACTTCAATTAATTAATAAACATTTGCTTTTTTAAATATTTATATAAAAACACTCGCATACTTACGCGTATGGTTGGATGTATATATACATTCAACCAAGTGAATGGTATAGTTGAAAATAATTTTTTTCTATTTAGATTTTATTCAAACATTTAAATCAACAAATATAATTTTAAACACAGTATTGTTATTTATGATGATTAAGAGATTTATCGAGGTAAGTTGTAGAACTAACCCCAGATACTAATCATATTTTCGAGTTATACTGTCATTGCATATTATGTGACGACGATACTAATTGGGTGAGGCGGGAATGATTTGAGAAAGTGCATAATGCGTAAATATTTGAAAATATGTTCTTTGCAAATTGCATAAAATATAGTAATTTAACTGGTTTTTATTAATTTTTTTAGGTGATAAACCTTCTCTGTTAGTCAAACATACAAGAAACAGTGCTGGGAAAAGAAAGAGTGAAATTAATACGAAAAGAGAGGATCCTCGAACCAAAAGATTTTTAGAAACCAAAGTGAAAAACAATTCCAAGGAGAACAATTTACAAGGTTTGTACGGAACAAATTACACATTTGTAAGATTTAAAAAAATCACTATACAGGTATTTTAAATTGTTAACAATTATAATTTTAGGTAATTTTCCTATCAAAACTCGTCAAGTGGCTGTAGTGATGCCACAGAGACGAAATACTGAAATGCCGGAAAGTATCGCTGCAATATCTCATTTGGCTGAGCGATTTCGCAATAGAACTAAAAGTGAAACTGCGTCATCAATAGGTAATAATTTTTTTTATATTCATCTTGGATTTTAATGTTATGTTCCATTTCGTCATCTTGTTTTTTTTTCAAAAATTTAAGTTAGGTCAAATACCAAACGAGCTGCAAATATGCTTCAGGATAGAGAAGGCAACAACATGTCCAGTTTAAAGAAGCGAAGAGTAGAAAAAGTCGAGAAATTAGATGCTCCTGTGATATTAGGTTTGTAGTAAATGTAAATTTTTTCCCCTCTTTGGCTGCTATGATTTTTTTTTAAAATACCAGTGAGAAATATTAATGAATATTTTGGAAAAAATATAGTAATATATTACAGTCAACAACAAGATAGGGACCGCGGTATAGGAAAAGGGGCTATAGAAAGTTAGGTACTCATATAAAATTTGGGGCTAGGTTTTTTCAATTGATATGGGTGATTTTAAAGAAATTAGCAATTTTATTATTTTTTTCTCTACATATTATAAGGAAAAAATAGTATAGAAATGCACTTTAGAACACTTTGTATGTTAATTCTCTCTCTCTTATTTGATAGGGCTAATATGCAAACAAGTTGCATTATAATCTCCAGGTAATTTTTATTTTTAGCAGCAATAGATAAAATTTCTTGCTTCATTGATAAATGTTTATTCGTTTTAGTTGCATTTTATTGCATGATCTCGGCACATTGTTTGCAAGGAGAACCTTCTCGACATTCGTATAACAACATTTTTAAAATTTCATAAATAATTTCTTTGATTAATTTTTTTATGTTTACTTAGTTATTTTAAAGTAATTTGAATTTTATTGAGACATTTCTGTAGTCTCACCAGCTTTTGTATCCTAGTGTCACAGACCTCCAATGCTAACTCTTTAGATTCTGGGGTTTAATGACACCAATGTCTCATCCCCAATTAGTTCAGAAAAGCTTCTCCCTCCTGTGTAAAATGAACTAAAAATTCATGTACATTAGTCACGTGATTTTCATGGTGCTCCAATGTTAGCATTTTGGGCATCTTGCAGTGTTTCCGACACAATATTATCAAGGAGACTTCGAGAAATCTTAGGAAATTTAATTCGATTTTTTGCTTAAGTTCGTCAGAAATCACTGATGGTCTCCCATGTCTTGCTTTGTCATGAGTATCAGTACAGCCTTCTCTGAACAACCTAATCCACTTTGTGACATGCTGTCGACTCATCAAATCACTAACATAAACTTTCACAATTCTGATAGATATTCTCGATGGTATTGTTCTGCAAAGTCAGAAAATGGATGACCTTGCGTGAATGGGAGTTGTCAGAAGTGCACGACGACTTCTCCATTGGAAGACTTTTGCGACTGAACCATCCCCCCCGGTTATAGAAGCCTTCATAACCTTACTTTATAGATGACCTTCATAGGTAGATTAAAAAG
This sequence comes from Stenopsyche tienmushanensis, assembly GCA_008973525.1. Classification (NCBI taxonomy): domain Eukaryota; kingdom Metazoa; phylum Arthropoda; class Insecta; order Trichoptera; family Stenopsychidae; genus Stenopsyche; species Stenopsyche tienmushanensis. The sequence goes on from WACJ01000044.1 coordinate 625,164, forward strand.
AGTAAAATCATTTAAAAACTAATCCATATGAATTTATAAGGTCACTAGAAACGATTTAGATAAGGCTAATATGCTCGTAGAGACTTTCTGTCCAAATAACTTATTTTCCAAAATATGAGCAACATAACAAAAAAGGTTGCTAACCAGTCAATTAGGATTTTCCATGAAAACGCAGACAATGTTGCATAGGATGGACGCTGTTTAGATATATCAGAAATTATCATAAATATAAGGTTATTTCTCAGCCCTCTGGAAATTAGCATTGAAATTCATAAACCTAGTAACATATCCATACTTATTTTAAACAATAATTAATTAAAATATTTAAAAAACTGTTTGATACATCATTGTTTCTGTGTTTTAGATAAAAATAAGAGAGCTGCTCTTATGCTGCTAACACGTAGTCCAGGAAATAGAGGAGCGTTTAAAAATAATCACAGATTGGTGAAATCTACACCACGGAGAAAAGCTCTCCCTGGAACTGCACATAAAAGCATTTCAACATCTAAAATGTCCAAAGTGAGAGATAGTATTATAAAAAATATTTCTCAAATTGATGTGGTTGAAGAAACTCCAATCAAGCAATATCAAAAATTTTTCAAGAACAAGTCCGTCTCTGCTAATGTTATATCAAGAGTTTCCAAATCAAAAGAAACGTCATCTGAAAATAAAGCATTTTCTTCGAGAGTTTCTACAAGAAATCTCAACATATCGAAAACCAATTCAAAAATACCAATAGCATCGAGGAAATTGAGCGGCAAGAAGATAAATTTGACTGAGACGTCTTCTGCGAAAGCAGCCAAACTCAGAGTCTCCCTTGCAGATTCTTCAATTTGTAAAATTGTTCCTGCAAAATTAGTGAATCGATCTACTGTAGAGAGTATACCGGAAGTTGCTTCACCCAGAAAATCTTTAAGATTCAAAACAAATTTTAGTGCCGATGAATCTGAAATAAAAAATGCATCGATCAAAAGTAGGAAATCTAATTACTCTTTTGACATGAGCGGAGTAGAAATGATCTCTGATGAACCTTCTACGACACAATTGAACGATTCGATTGTGGCATCTGCTAAAGATAAAATTGATTCCAGAAGATATGGTTCTTTAAATGAAACGGCTGAAAATACCAATGATGGATCTAAATATGTACCCGGATCAAATGGAAAGAAGTCTCCTCGAAAGAAAAATCAACTTAATAAAAGCAATCTAAGTGATACAATTGGTGAGGAATTGGATATGGAGAAACCTCCAATGCTCGATCGATCTTCGATTTCATTGAACGCCAGTATAGGCACACTGGATGGATCAACACCTCTTTCAAAAAAACAATCGTTAAATGGAAGCTCAACTTTGAAGTCTCCCAAATGTGCAAATAATCCTACACCGATGACCTCAATTTCAATGGTGAGTCAAATTTACTTTTCAAATAATATTTGCATTTACCTATGAATTATATTTTTAAAAAATCATATATTATTACAGTTGTTTTTATATTTGATTTCATAACATTAAGGATTAACTTATGCTTTTATTTGTATGTTTAGGGCGCATCAAAAGGTGTAGAAAAATTAAGAGGTCGACTGATAAATACGCCTCGAAAATCTTCAGTAATGAGCAAAGATTCTGAAAAAGACAATTCATTTTTGCTCAGCAGTAATTCATCAACAGTTGAATCTTTCATATGCACTTTGACAAATGCGTTAAATGTTATGAATAATTCCACTATTGACTTGGAATCTGTCGCAAAAACCCCAGAATATCGAGCATTGAGCAATCAAATAAAGTGCATTGGAAAACTAGTAGTAGATTCCTCAATGGTTGATTCTCCTACTCCACAGCTGCTAGAAATTGGCGAACCAAAAAGTAACAGGAAAACTCGATCAAACAGATTATCAACTACACCTTTAAACAGGAGCAAAAATGTTACTTCACAGCTTTTTCAAAACTCTCCCATAATATCGCCCAAACATCGAACACCAGAGCACTCAGATTTTTCAGAAAGTAATTGTACTAATATCATTAACACTCCTAATTTGAGTGTACTCTTTGAAATAGATGCGTCTACACCCGTAGATTCCAGAAGATCAGTGCTTGATAAAGTGAAGCAGTTTGAGTCAAAATATAAATTTTCTTCATCACCTGTAATAAATAAGTCTACAAGAAAGTCATTGCGGTCCATTTCTAAAACTATAGAGCAGAGAAAATCTCTTTTTGAGTTTCAAAATGATACGACTACATTGGGATTGAGGAAGAGATTACAAGGCGTTGTTAAAGCAAAAGATCGTCGATCACTACCTTCCATTGCTTTGAAATCGAATACTCTCAAGAATAGTTCTCTTGATCCTGTTTCTGACGATTCTAATGTTACTGATATTAACGCACCTGCCCCTGAAAATGAAATAGTAATCACTCCAAAGAGTACAGTAAAACCAGCGCCAGACTTAGTGAGAGAAAAACATTCCACAGCTAAAAAACCTGTTTCAAGGAAGACATTGATAGACCATCTCACCCGTTCTCCTGATATTGCAAAAGAACTGTTTAAGAGTCCAGTGAAGAGAAAACTTTCACAGAGCATGAGGAATTATAACTCTTCGAAAACCTTTGATGATGTGCAAGATGTTAGTTTGTTAAGCTCTGTTCGTGATGCATCGTTTGATATGTTAACAAGATCATCAAGGCTATCGAAACATTCAAATGTTTCTTTTGATTTGGAAAATCACACCACACCTAATCATACAGTTGAAATGTTTGTCAGTCCGATGAATAATGTATCCCAATCTAAGAATAATAAGTCTCTTAATATAAATACTGCAAATGATTTAAATTACTTATTTAGATCAACCAAATTATCTGACATTCTGAAAGATAACAAAAAGTCAAAGTCTCCAGAAACAAACAAATCTGTAGAAAAATCACCAAACATTAGTGGTGCAGGACATCTTAATGCGTGTAAAAGAAAGCGAACTTCTAAAAGCGATACAATAAGCGCAAAGAGAGTTAAAATATCAACTAAAACACCCAAAAAAATTAAATCACCTAAAAATGATCTGCGGAATGTTGCAGGTGTTAAACGCCTGCTAGCTACACCAAAGGTGTATAAGTCGCCTTATAATGATTTAAGGGATGTCAAGGGAGTGAAAAAATTACTAAAAACACCAAAACCAATGAAATCTCCCGAAAATGATTTACGTGATGTCCGAGGAGTGAAGAGATTACTCAGATCTCCACAATCAATGAAGTCGCCAATTAACGATTTAAGTGATGTTAGAGGAGTGAAAAAACTACTTCAAACACCAAAACTGATGAAATCCCCCAGGAATGATTTACGTGATGTCCGAGGAGTGAAGAGATTGCTTAAATCTCCACAAACAACGAAGTCGCCAGTTAACGATTTAAGTGATGTCAAGGGAGTGAAAAAATTACTCAAAACGCCAAAGCCCATAAGATCCCCCAAGAATGACTTGCGCGATGTCCGAGGAGTGAAGAGAATACTCAAATCTCCACTAACAACAAAGTCGCCAGTTAACGATTTAAGTGATGTCAAGGGAGTGAAAAAATTACTCAAAACGCCAAAGCCCATAAGATCCCCCAAGAATGACTTGCGCGATGTTCGAGGAGTGAAGAGAATACTCAAATCTCCACTAACAACAAAGTCGCCGATTAATGATTTAAGTGATGTTAAGGGAGTAAAAAATTTACTTAAAACACCAAAGCCGATAAAATCTCCCAAGAATGATTTACGTGAAGTCCAAGGAGTAAGAAAATTACTCAAGACACCCGCTGTACTTAAATCTCCAAAAAATAATCTGAGCGACTTGAAAGGTGTAAGGCGACTACTCAAAACACCGTCTAAAAAAACGAATTCGCCAAAAAATAATTTGTCCGATTTAATTGGAGTCAAAGAAATGTTTACCACTCCCGACCAAACCAGGAGATCTATTAGGAGTGATTTAGACAATGTGAATGATTCACCTTCAGCTTTCACACCTAAATCGGAAGATCTTTTTGATTCCTTGACAGGTAGAACACCTTTAAAAACCTATGCTAATACTAAAAAAGGGTCATCTAACACTACTGACGTTTCTATGATCAACGATGCGGTAAATACAAATAACTCGAAACATGTATCAAATGTAATTTCGGAGGGAATGGAAAATAGTAATAAAGAAATAGATCATACAAATAGATCGAGACGGGAAGTCACTATAAACAAAACTAGTTTCTCAATAGAAGTTTCGAAGGTTCTTTCTGTTAAAAAAGAAAAAAATCAAAGAAATGTAAATCAGAATGATTTATCTATTTTGGGCCAATCGACACCAGCTGTGAAAAAATTGATTGTAAAGGATGATAATCAAATAAATATTAGACAAATTTCACCCATTTTACAAGTTACCAAAGAAGAAATGATGAATGATTCTCTTTCTCCCAAAAAAAGGCAATTGAGGTTAGTTAGAATGTATGCTGTTTAAAATAATTAATATTGAGGATATTAATGTAATTTCATTATAAACATTAGAATTTAAATATTTTGTTCAATATTAACCCTTTGATGAGTATCTACTTGCTAGGATTCAAGCAATAAAGAAAGAGCATTCTTGCACATTGAGTTTAGAGTCTTGTGTACATCGAACGATTATAACTGATTATAGCGATTGATAACTGAAATTTTTCGATTAACCCTATCGGACCGGAAATCATGAGACAGTCTCGTCATGCATCGATGGCAAAGTTGTGCCGTAAAGGTACAACTTTTGATGTAAACATTAAACATTCTCAATATATTTTTTTGATAGAAACTTGTAAATGTTCATATTAACTATTCAACAAAAAATTGTATTCTAAAGAATCTTTTAACTGTCATAAAATGTAGATATAATTAACTGAAATCGCTACCGTCGGATAAGCTATTAAGCTCTTTCAACAAAGATAAGACAATTTTCGTTCGTGTTGTCTTGAAAACAGGCGTTTGTTAAGATAATTAAGATATTCGCATCAGTCTTATCGTTGCCCAATTTTGTTATTCCCTCGACTGTTCTGGAGTGGCGTCATTAGCACCACTCCTTTGCAAAATCTACTCCAGAAGTAACTGGCAGGCTTGCACGGTAACCCTGTCCTTTTATTTTCGCAACAAATTAATCGATTTCAAGATTCAACAAAGGCATTCCTTCATTACTTAATGTGAAGATGCGCATGTTTATTGTTACACAAAGTTTATGTTTACACAAAGAAATGAATGAATATTGTGTATTATGTGCTATCAATAGTCTTCATTTATTAATATACGAGGTCCTGAGAAATAAGTGGCGGACATGTAAATATAGCATCTGTATAAAGCTGAATTTTAAATTTACTTACTCATCAAAGGGTTGAAAACAAAATAATTTCCAATTAATCTTCATTATCACTCAATAACAACACACATTCCATCTGCAAACGTCATTTAGATGTTTAAAAAAATCTATATGGTACTCGCATTAATATCATATAAATTTATTAATAATATACGCTTTGCTTTTTAGAAATGTCATAAATAAAGAAATCAGTGAAAACCAAGCATCGCAAATAAAGGTCAGAAGTACCAGGAACACAAAAAAACCTTCAGTTAAAGTTGAAAACGTCATCCCTAAAACTCGCGGAAGAAGAAAAAATGATGATGATGGAAAAGCTCTTGCTCCACAGGAAATAGTCGAAGAAATTGTAATTAAAACAAGAGGGCGTAGAGCAGTCAAAAACAAAAAAAAAGAGGTATTTATTGTAATTTTAATGAACATTTTTGAAGTGAAACTTATATTCAGTCAACCCTCCTATAACATCGAGATTGGGACCACGGTATAGGAAAAAACGCTATAGAAAGTTAGGCCCATAAATTTCATTTGCAGCAGTTTGGAGAGTTCAACGTAATGTTATTTTGTTTTTTATTGTATAGATTGATTAATAATGATTTCAAGCTTCAACAAATGCATTCTTTCGTTACTAAAACTGAAGACACATGTATTATTTATGTTTACGCAAAGAAATTAACAAATATTGCGTGCTATCGGCAGTGTTTAATTATTGATATATAAGCATTATACGCGCAGCGCGGTCCTTAGAGAAAGTGGATCTGTTTGAATGATAAACGGTGCACGTACGAATATAGCATCTACGTTTAAGTTATTTTAAAACTAACTTATTACTTAAAGGGTTAAAACATGATATTTGATTTGCTTCTAGGAAAGCATACCTGAAAAGTCGGTAGAAGTAAAGGGGGACAAGAAAAAGGTTACATTTGCGTCAGATATACAAATAAAGAGTGCTGAAGATAAACCAGCTAGAGCCACCAGAAAACCACGGATTACAACATCTAAAATTGAATGTTTGTATTTGTTTAGTTATTGCAATAGACTTCCTAATGGAAGTCATTTTATAGATCATGTAAAATCATGTAATTATATGATTATTTATTTTTTAGCTGTTCCTGAAGACAATAATATTGGTAATAAAAAAGGAAGAAAACCAAAGGCAGCATCGACTGTTGTTAATGATGGTAATTTAAAATTGTTTCAACTAGTTTTTTTACATTTCATATAATTAAATATTGTATTTACTGTGAAAAATATTGAATGAATGAAACAAGACATGATCTTTAGATTTGTATTGTGTTCCATTTTATATTAATAAAATTCTATAATTTTTTAGAAGAAAACTCTACTAAAACTACTAGATCTAGAAGAACTGCTATTTCTGTAACAACTGTAACAATTAAAACCACTAAAACCCCTGCTAAAAAAGGAAACTCAAAAAAAGATGTTGTTGAAACTTCACCGAAAGAAACGTCAAAAGGTATGTTATGTCCACAACCTTACAAAAATTGTATATATTACGGATACTCATAAATAATGTCGTTTTTTCGATGCACCATCTTCGAAATGATTTCCTTCGTGAGGAATCGTCGAATAGCCTTGGCTGCAGGAAGATGTCCTTCCTGCAGCTAGATCTTGTGATTAATAAAGATGTTATTTAAAACGAGAGACCTGTGTATGAGTGTGGCCATCTCGGCTAGAAAATGACGCAGCCTGAGGATTCTGCCCCGCCTTCCTGCCATCACTGTTACACTACTTGTGGAAAAATTTAAGGATCTTAGTAGGGTGGTCTTGGTGCATTTACCATATTCGCCGGATTTTGAACCATTTGATTTTCAGTTCGGTAGAAGGTGTGAAAACTGCCCTTTCAGAGTTTTTTCAGTCAAAACTCGCTGGATTTTACGACAAGGACATAGTTCATTTAAAATAGAGGTGACAGACGGTGTTACATAATATAGGGAATTATTTTGTACAAGTTTAAGATGAAATAATTTGAAACGCATTGATAAAAAACGACATTCTGCATTTGGACACTCTGATATATATATTTATAAATAAATTTAAAATTTTCTTTTAAGCTAAAAAACGTGTGGCTTCGAATACAACTGAAAAAAAATCCAAAAAAGCAAAGCTAACTGCAGACGAAAAAACTCCCGCACTCCCAGCGCGATCTACCAGAAAAGCAGCGACTACTAAAGTTGCTTCACCAAAAAAGTATGAGTCCTTTTTATTTATTTATAAAACGTGTATTTATATGTATTTTGCAATTGTTCAAAGGGAAAAATATTAATTTTTATTACCATTTCAGATCGCCCGTACGAAAGACCAGATCGGCTACATCGAGAGTCTGTAAATAGTCCGGTTATCGAAAGAAACATAGTACAAATGAATAATTTAAGATGTATTTAATTATTGATATTTTATTAACTGTGCCACAATTAGAATAATCAAAATTGCACAAAATCAACCTGACCTCTCTGTTGTGCCATATTTTGAAAGTTTCACGCAGGAATTTGTTTTAACGCCTTAAATGTATGTAAATATTGATCTGGCTTTATTTTATTGTGTACTTTTCGCGCACCATATCACGCACACTTCATTCCGATTTAAAGCGATTCGGTTATGCAACAAATATATGGATGTGACGCGACGAAGCATCCTAGAGTATAGGACTGCAAGTTGTCTCTGAATACGTATTAAATAGACAAAATACAAATTTTATTCTATGTAACCACTTTATTTATTTGTAATTACTGTAGGAAAGAACAAGTGGATTTATATTTTAGAGTTAAACACTTATTAGTATACAACTAGATTGCAGTATTGATGCAATTTTATGGGGATTGCATTGAGATGTATTTAAATTATGCAATATTATCCTTTGTTTAAGGATCGACGTTATTAATGTGGTAGATCTCAGATCTTTTGAGTATATGTACTTCAATATATTTTTGTGAGTTTTTATTAGACGCGTCAAATGTTTCGGGCGTTCTCTTCATGCCGTTTGATGTAGATCAAATTGTAATATGTACAGTTTTTATATGGCGCAACGTGGCCAGTGCCATTGATGAGGACGTGTACGCTAATAATTTTATGATAAAAAAATATTAGAGCAAAAAGTGTTATATTATAAATTAATTTAGGTATAGTAGTGGATATTGTTTTCGGGAATCTATCTATTTTATAAGGTATAAAGTTGAGTAATTGATTTAAACATTCAAGAAACAGATGTCTATCGGATGAAGCAATATTTTATTTTAAATAATTTTGGAATTGTGTACGTGTGATTAACCATTTTATCTGGAATTCTCGTTGAAATAATGAGCATTAATATTTTAAACTTATCGTACGGTGCTTATAAATAGTCATAATCGTTGTATACAATTAAAGTCCATAGCTAAATGTCTCCATGCTATATACGAGTCGACGAATTGATATCATGTTGTGAATATTGTGCGTTTATACATGCGCATCAATTTTTGTATTACTAATGTGTCAAATTTTTACAGTTTTACTTTTTAATTACTTTGGACCTGGTGTCTAAGATTTAAGCAATTGTAGATTGTCAATAAGAGTTTAATTGCATGTTCATTAGTCGTAAACCTGAATGGGTCAAATAGTATAACGTGTCTAATAACTAATTTGATATTGTTTATACTAATGAAAGTACAATTATTTACCCATAATATTAAGTGAGTGTTTAATAATATAGTAATAAGGTGTTTTTTTCTTCGTTTAATAAATTTAATTAGCTTTTAATCTTTATAGAACTATACATTTTTCAATTTGTGCTATATTATTACTGGTCAAACCATCTTTACATAGTTGATCTATAAATTTAAAAATTTGAACGAATGATGTAAATTCATTGACAATTTTTTTTTTACGCAAAATTTATTCTTCGATTTGTTATTTGCATTTCGGAGAATCGTATCAATAAATATTTTCATACGTTAGTGATAATGTTTGTTAAAATTAAGACGATGAAATATAGTTTCGGGTAATATCAAAAGAAAAATAATATTTTATATATTTCTAAATTTATTAACGTGCCTTAATATATACATTTTGTCCAGTTTGAAATTATATTATCTGGAAGAGCACTGATTTTAAAACGATCAAAAAATTGATAGATTTATTGTGGAAAAATAACAGGGAATGTATTTTAAAAAAAAGTGTATGCAGTTGTGATCGATAGGGCTGTTTGCTTTTTATATCTTATATATAAATGTATATTCTTTTTGCATTTTTTATAATGGGAATTTTATTGCCGAATGCGATTTAAACGCGTTATTTAAATTTTGTATGTTCGTTTCGTAGTTCTCTCCGTTTAAAAACAATACCTGACTGGTGTCAAAAGTTACTTAAAAATAATCATATTGGGATATAAAAATAAACTATATTTTGTATAAATGTTTTATAGTGTATTTACATAGTTACGTGCATTTCATTTTGATCTATGAATCTCTCGATGTTCATGTTTGTTTTTCCGTTTGTTGTTTATGATATTTTCAAAAAATAATTGAAAAATTGTCATGATAGTTTTGATCAGACGATTTTTTAATCGAAGTCTTAGCTGATGTATATTGCTCAATTTTTCTCTATGATTTTACAATAAAATTACAAATAGAAAGTAGTGTTTTCATTGCAAAAACTGTAGTAAATTGAATTGTTTTAATAAAAGTTGATTTAATAAAAATTAAATAAATATAAGACCAATTTATGAAAGGCTTTGATTAACCCTTCTATCAATATAATGGTCTGGTCAGACCTTTTTGCTTATGCGATGAGTTTCTTTAATACTAGCTATGTATAGATCTTACTGAATCTCCCTGGCTTTTATCCATTGAAGGGTTTTACAAAATTTAGAATTGAAATAAAAACTTCGGGAAAAAAAGGATATTTCTATTTTTATGCCTAAGGGTTAGACCAGACCCAGATTTTTTTCATAGAATTTGTATGAAAAATTACATTTGTCTGACTTACATCTGATATCTGATTACATTGACTGGCAAGTACAAAGGAAGTGTGTGCTAGCTTTGTCTTTATAGCCGTGGCAAATATCTATCTTGCGCTCTCTCCCCCCCCCCCCCCCCATATAAAATATATGAGAGTCCAGATCTATTTAATTGACGGGGGGATAATAGAAACATTCATTGACAGAAGTGTTAGAAGATTAATTTGAAAAAAAAAATGTATAAAAATCGGGGGTTGGTATTTACCAAGGTGATTTGAATTTTAGCTGCACATCACTACTTGCACTTAAAAAACGGCGAATATAATTATATGCACAAAATATAAGCGCTTATTGCCAAATGTTGTTGACAGCGATTTGAGGTTAGATTGCCATCTTCCACTTTGGGACGTCGCGATGTTGATTAATTTATTTAATAAGCTGAAAATATCAACAAATCATATTAAATGTTTTTGTACTTCCGCGTTATCTGCTGCCTCCAATGATGTAACGATTGGAGTCAGTCATAAAAAATGGACTATTCCTCCAAAGTTTGCACAGCCTAGGCAAGTATGGATAGAAAATTTCGATTCAGTCAAGGAAGAGAAATTGGGAATTTTAGAACTCCATCCAGATGTATATGCCACCTCACCTCGAATGGATTACATACAAAGAAATGCAGTGTGGCAGAGGAACTATAAATGGGTTTCATACGCGCACACGAAAACCCGTGCGGAAGTACGCGGAGGAGGACGCAAGCCCTGGCCACAAAAGGGTCTCGGAAAAGCTAGACACGGTTCCATCAGATCTCCTCTGTGGCGAGGAGGCGGTGTCGTCCACGGTCCGAGAGCATTCACTACACATTTCTATATGTTACCATATCACGTCAGAGTAGGAGGTTTGACATCCATGCTATCTGTGAAATTGGCCCAAGACGATTTACACATCATAAGCAATATCAACATACCCACAGAAGAAAAAAGTTTCATTGAAAAACTAGTAGAAGAAAGAAATTGGGGTCCTTCCGTTCTCATAGTTGACGAGTAAGTCAAATAAACATTTCCTCAATTTTGCAACCACACAAACTCAATTATTCTAATTCTAATGATATTTTCAGCTCTGACATAATGCCCAGAAACATCACAATGGCTACTGATCAAATTCCTCACATTAATTTGATGCCAGTCTATGGATTAAATGTGTATTCTATGCTAAAATATGATACATTAGTACTCACCGTTGCTGCGGCTGAATTAATAGAAGAGAAAATCATCGAAGCCTTAAATCTTAATGATGAGCGTCGGGTTACAGCTAAATTTAAAGTCGATCAGCTTTAATTTGTTTCTGTTAAAATTACCAACTATGAGCATGCAATAAAAATGATCAAAAAGAGTTGCAATCCAAATGAAATTGTAGAAGAAAAAAAAACCGAAGAAAATCTAAAAAATTGAAATGGATGCTTTATAAAATAACATTTTAACAAGGCAAAAATACAAATTTGTTATTTCTATGAAGTACAAATGAGAATATTGTAAGCATTTGTAGAATATATAATAATTATTTAATTCATATTTTTAATAATCCACTTTATCCTATTTTAACTCGCTTCCCTCAGCCATTTACTGCTGGATCATAGTTTGACGACTATCATGGGTTCGAAAACTTTGATAAATACAGAGTTAAGAATACGCCTTCTGACCAAGATTAGAAAAACAATGGCGAAATGAGATAGATATACATACATTAGCCACTAGGGATTCTGAAGTCTCGGCTTTTTCAAAGTCCCAGAACTCGAGACATGATAATTTCATAAAGTCCTGGGATTTGAGACTTTTATTTTCTTTTCAATTATGCACAGATTTTTTTAAAGTAAATATTTGTATGTGTTACATAAGTATGTATGTGTAAGTTAAAAGAACCATCTTGTTCTATTTTTCTTAATTATCATTTTCGGAGTCTCTTTCTTTAGTGTTTTGTTCATCTTCATTGAAATAATCTAAATCTTCTGTTTCTGTTTGATTAGTTTTCTGGTTCTCTCTCTCGTTTGTATCATACTATTCACCTCCTCATTCGCTCAATATTGAAGGTAGCATTACCACCGAGTTTTTATTTCAAAAGCTCAGTCCAACGGGTATCCTGATGAACGTATTGACGAAAGCTTTCGCAACTGTCTCGATAGAGAGTATGGAAGGTTTGTGAAGACTGAATAGTTTTCTTCGGAAGAGAGTGGAAAACTACTCTAGACGACCTTTTTGATTCTACTGGAAGGGGCTTTCTGGAGTACAGAGTCCAGTCCATCTTTTCCTCGCTAAGCCGTTGCTGGTATAGGGTGAAGACATATGCGACGCTTAAGTGTATCTCGGATATTAGAAATAAAACAAGCAAAATTTAGAACAAATTTTATTAGATTGTGATATCATCATCATAGATTGTGATATAACACTTACTAATTATTATTAACAAATTAAATATGATGTAACGACCATTGCTGTTTTCACAAACTTTATTTGTATACAATTCAAAAAATCTTTATATCAACTTCTTATGATAACTAGCAAATAACATTATTATTGTCTATTATTCTAAAAATGCATCTAAATCATCATGAATGATTTTATTTTAGTATAAAAAAAGTTAGGTATTCATTATTTCAAAGAAAAACTTAAATAAAGTCAATTTTGTATATTCAAGTTGTCATATTCTTAGATAATAATTAACATGTTATAAAAACTACATTTTAAAATCATTAAAAAATATATTCACGTTCATTAAATTTAAGCGATAGTTCATGGATCAACCCATCCTTCTCTTCTTTTGGCAAGGGCTTCTTCTGATAAGCTCATGGGCGGCTATAAAAAAATATCCGCATTAAAATAATCGTTTACAACGGCAATAAAAACTAAATATTTGTAGGAAGAAATACCTTTTTTTTAACGTTTGCGGTTTTCTCCCCTAATAATTTCTCTCGAATAGACCATCTGATATCGTCCCAACTATTTTCGCCTGGTAGTTGTCTCTTATGTTTTTCCCAGAGGTACGTATAATGTTGATAAAGAGATACAGGATCAGACCTTTTACGATTTTCTTCAATCGGAACTTTAATAACTGTAAATGAGGATTCATTTTTAAAATAAGTATGACTGTTGACTGAAAGTGCACAAACTAGCAGACATGGTAAGCATTTCAAAAAATGCTGTACATCATATATTGACTACATCATAGGACACGAGAAAGCTGTGTGCGAGATGAATGCCGCGTTTTTCACAATGGAATTAAAACAGCATTGTTAGGATGTTTTAATCGAACATTTGGCAATGTTTCACAGCAATAAAGCCGAGTTTTTGCGTCAATTCATAACCAAAGATGAAACGTGGGTCCATCCCTACACAGCTGAGACAAAGGAACAGTAAAAAAAATAGCTGAAAGGGGAGATACTGCACAATTAACGGTATTATGTGAATTTATTGCAACATTTGAGCCATAAAATCAAGAAATAATGGTCATATTTGTCTAAAAATAAAGTGTTGTTTCATCAAGACATTGCATTAGTTCACACATCCATTATTACAGTGGACTGAATCAATGAATTAAAGTTCGAATTGCTCCCTCGTGCACTCTATTCGCCAGATTTAGCCCCCTTGAATTATTTGTTTTTTACAAACTTAAAAAAATGGCTCAGTGGTAAAAGATTTGCTAATAATGAAGAAGTGGAGTTGGCGGTTGATGGCTGGGGAGTTCTGGGACTACTCTCGTACTATACTTTTATGGACGTATTCTGAGCCACGTCTATAGATGTTTGTCACAATTAACCGGTTAGATATAATAGCAAAATTATATGACAAAAATAAATTATACATACAATTTTTGGAACTTTTCATCTTTCTTACTGCAGTAGGTATTTTGTTTTCGTCATTATCATTTGGAATAATTTCTTTTAACCTATTTTCAGAGTAATTTTGTTTTTTATTAGTGTTTATTTTTACTTCTTTGGCATCTGCGCTCTGTCTTATTGCACTTTTGGCACAATTACTATTTACAGAATTTGGATCATTACTTTTTACATGGCTTGCTGACTTTTTAGCTGCATTTTGATTGACATTTTTTGATCTAGAGCTGAATGTTGAACACAAATAAAGACGTTCCGGACCTTCTGATTTTTCATGTTTATTTAGCGGAGGGAGATTTTCTTTTGAAACGCTTAATTGTTGAGCATCATATCGAATAATTTTTTTTAGATCTGAAAAATTAATAAACAGTATAATAACAATTATAGTTCTCTAATATATCAATGGACAAAAATCTTTACACAAACTTTAAGTGAACATTACTTTTACTAAAATCTCATGCATACCTTTCATAAATTCTTTAAGCTGGAAAGCGGTTATTTTTTTGATGCCCATTTCATTGAGTAATGAAAGCACTTGACGTGGATCCAACGGCTCAAGATTCCTCGGATCATCCTGCGACATGATAACTTTAAAGTGACAGCTATTTGAAATGCCCGTTAGGAGGCGTGCGCTTGGCCATAACACTATTTCATATGACCAATTAACTTTCGCCGTCCAAAGCACATCGCTCGGTAAAAAGATGTAGAACGTAATAATAAATTAAATGAAATTTACATTTTAAAAGTCAATATTAAAAGATAAAAAACATATTATTTCATGGGATGATATAAAAATATTTTTTTACATTAATTTTGTTAAGTTGATTTCATTTAAGAGTTCAAGCGAGCATTTTTAAATCACAAATCAAGTTAATTAATTTGCATTTATGATCGTTTGAAATTTAATTTTCATTAAATTAATAATATTACATCAAGTTGTATTTTTAAATAAAAAATCTAGAAAAAATTGATTTCGTTCTTTTTTAAGCATGATTATTGCAAATAAATGATGCATTTACATTAATCAATTGGCATACATAAATAAAATAAAAACACATAGATCAACATTAATAAATAATTTATTCAAAAAACATATTTACATTAACATTTCAAATTCCAAGTGCTTTTAAATTTCTTCAGTAATTTTTTCTCATTGTCATTATTCATTTTTGATGATATAGTTGTACAGATATTTTTCAGAGATTGCCATTGCATAAATCCTAAATTTTGTGTTAATGTTTTTGCATCACCACTGTTTCTGTATGTTTCTTCTAATTTTAAAAAATCTATTAAAGTCTTTTTGCTTTTCACCCTTTCTAGGCAGTGTACGTTTTTATTAACTTTAGATTTAGAATGAGTAGGTTTTGTCTCGTTTAATTTTATTACTTTCATTTACAAGCGGACTGCGAAATATTTATATTTTTAGAGTCATCCTTTAAAAGAACATTTTTGTTATTATCACTTTGATTAACAAAACATTCTCGAGAAATAGTCTCACCGATATCACTAATTGATGCATCGTTTGTAGCATATGATATGTATGTATTAGCACTTTTAAGACTGAGTGTATTATCGATTGTATCACTTTCACTTAAATTCGTATCTTCAGCTTCTATAGGCAACGGAGAGGTAATATTTTGAGAACCTAATATGAAATTTATTCCTGACGATTTCCAGAGTAGCGCTTCGCTCTCATCTGTTTGATCAACTTCGAGCCAAACGTTCAAATCTTCCGGAAACACATAATCTGCAGGTATCAATGGAACACCAACGGTCCTCAGTTTAGTCTTTAAATGGAACGATTAAATTGTACCATTTACATGCATTTTTTAAAAGGTGTCTAGATAGATACCAAATCCTCGATAAGACAGAAAAAGGCTAAGAACGATAACCACCAAGCGTCTCCTCTTCGAATTCTATCGTAGTAAAATGTGGCACCTTTTTTCGAACAGGAAACGATCCGACACATTAATTTTGAAAATGTCTGAAATCGAACAAGAACATATTCCAGCATCTGTCTAGTCGGCAAATACGGTCTGAAACTGGACTCGATCACGTCGTAGAACGTTTTGACGCTTTGTATAAAATTCAGGCTTGCATATTTCAACTAATGCTATTTTAGTTCTTTTCAAATAAGAATAGCCAATATCGTGTCGAAATTTCCGGCCCATTTTGTAGATCAGTCTCGAAACCACTGCTATCTCTTTATGAAATATTTCTTGATTTTCCAATAAATCAATAGCATCTTTCATTATTCCTCGCAATGTTTGATAATCTGAAATAAAATAATAATAAATATAGTGGAAGCATTATTTCAGTTCTGATAAAATGTCGCATAATTTAATGTTTTAATGTGAAACAAAAAACGTTTAACATGGAAAGTTTTTATTTTCCAAAGGGACATAGGCGTTGATGGTGTAATGGTCAGCATAGTTGCCTTCCAATTCCAAAGGGACATTGATATTTATAAAAATGTTTTTCAATACAGGGTGCGTTCAAAAAGTATTGAGTACAAATTCATAAAAAATCATGTAGCACCCTCCTGCATTGATACACTCCTGGAGGTGGTGCTGCCAGGCCTTTTCCGAGATGTCCTTTAGAGCTGATGTAACATGAGATTGGATGGTTTCAATCGTGTCCCAATGTTTCCCTTTCAGAACTTCATTTTAAGCGAGGGAGCTAGGTCAGGGATGTAGGGAGGCTGGGGAATCAATAGGGTGCATGGTTTTGGTCAGGAAACTGTTGACAAAGAATATATTGTGATTTGGTACATTGTCATGATGAAGTTTCCATGTGTTTTTGTGTTCTTATCTTCAGTTATAATGCGATAAACAATTGTTTTTGTTATGTTTAGAGTTTCTGCTATTCATTGAAGGCTCAATTATTGGTCAGAGTTCAAATAATCACGTCATATTTTAGTATATTTAGGTTCATGGATGTCTGCTGTAGGGTTAGTCAGTGGATCTCAGTTCTCCTTTACGCACATCCTGACTCTCAGATTGTTTGGAGGAAACTTTTAAAAGGTGTATTTTAATGTTAATATTTTTCTCAATCTAATCCAGCAGGTTAGAATGACTTAATTAGATGCATTACTTTTTGAACGCACCCTGTAATACCGATGTGTTATATTATTAAAGGACAAGATATATTCAATTGGGTTTATGAACATCTGCGAAAATACAATTTACCCTCGCTAAAATTAGCTTCTGTATCAATGTGAAAGTAGAAACGCAATTGAAAAATGAAGATTTAATGCACATGAAATGTGCACAAATCACATTTAGGTAAAACTATATGGTATCAAAAGTTTTAAACAAGAAGACAATTTTTTTAAACTTTTTTTAACCACTCCTGGCAAATTATTTTTGCAAAAATGTTTTAAGCATTTTTGCAATTCGCCTATGCAAGCCTTTGAGGTTAAACATGCATCACATAAATTGTACATTGTATTGTTGTGACATGTCAAAAAAACCTTTGGAGGTTATTGTGATAAATCGCAATAACCTCAATTAATTAAAAGTGCCTGCTACAAATTTAATACCGAAATTGTTATTTTCCGCTTTGTAAGTATTGACAGGGGGCGGCAAAAGCGTCGCATCGTTCCAAAGATGATCTTCCATTTTGACGGGCGCACAGATTCAAAACGAAAACAAACACACGCTGCGCTCGGAAGTGTCGAGGCGTAACGAGCGTTTTAACGGCCATTACCTTTGCGGCGAAATATTTTTAAAATTCAAATCCGTTCATTTAAATTGCGGATTTAAAAATAAATTGGCATTGAATTCGATCGTTTGTTTTGTAAACGGTGATGTTTTTTGTTTATTTTATTTTTTTGTTGTTTTAAATGTAAAATTCGCCCGGTCGATTGTGGATGTATTTTTTTGCGTGTGTATTTTTTGTGGATGATTTTGAAATTGTGCGGTGTGAATTTGGATAAAATGATCGTTGGTTATTATCGATCTGAGGGCGGAGGAGCGGGGCGACGGTCTACCGGGGCGCATGAGCAGTCCAGGCCTTCTCGCCCTGCGAAAGATTACGACGCGACCTCGCCGCGTTCGCTCTTCCGATGCGAAAAATATAAACATATCGGTCATCGGTGAAATGTTAACAATTATCTGTCCTACCGTGCGGTGCGGTCGCTTTCGGCATTCGTGGGTGGTGAAATTTCGCCGAGTTCCCGATAAAAGGTTGCGATTGGGGAAGGTCGCCGGCGCGCGGAGATAAGCCGCGATGTCGCATTTTTGAAATCGGCGTTCGTTTGTTTATTTTTTTGAACGGCACGGAAGACGATGGGGAACCTGCAGGGCAGCGAGGGCAAACACTCGAAGACGGGGAAGTCTCCCGGCAAGAGCAAAAATTTAATCAAGAACATCGGCAACAAGAAAGGCGGCAAGGAGCCGCCGAAGGGGATCCTGAGGAAGAAGTCGGAGCCGCAGTTTTCGAACGCGGTGTGCGTCGGCGGGAAGGGGCTGCAGGAGTCGACGGACGACATCGCGACGGAGATCATAGGCGCGGAGCGAGACCTGCCGGACGTGCCGCGGGAGCCGAAGAGGTCGAGCGAGGCGGCGGCGTCGGTGTCGTCGGTGGCGGCGGCGCCGGAGGCGCGCGGCGGGGAGAGGCCCGGGGAGGGGGTCCCGCTATCCGGCGAGTGCGAGAGCGGAAACAGAGCGCGTCGCCACCGCAGCCGAGGCGAGAGGCGGGACGGCAGGAGGAAGGAGGAGGAGTCGAGCTCGGAGTCTGTGTTCACCGAGCCGCTGACCCCCGGGGGCTTCGCCGCGGAGCTCAACGCCTGCTACTACTCGGAGGAGAGCGCCAGCGCCACGCCGGACGAGACTCGGCCATGCGACGCGCCCCCGTCGGGCCGCGGGCCCGGGCGCCCCCGCGCCGTGGCGGACAGGCTGGACGGGCTGAGCGTGTCCGCCGTGTCCAGGGTGAGCCTCGACGATAACTCGAGCGCCGACAACGTCATCTTCGTGACGATGCCGGACGCCTGCGCCGACTCGGCGGACTCGGGGCTCGGCTCCCGGCCCCCGACGCAGATCTTCAACGGGGACGAGGCGCCCAAGGACGAGCCGGAAGGCATCGACTTCAAGCTCAGGGGCTCCGCCACCTTCACCCTCTCGAGGCACAGGAAGGTCGACATCCCGCCCTCGAAGCCGACCGAACCTTCGCCAGCTCAAGGTACGCTTTTGTCGAATTGTTCCGAGGAATGCGCCATCTAGAGAGATCATTCCGAACCCTTCGCTCGTTTGACATTCGTCTCTTGACGTTCGCAGTCAGGCTACGCGACGGCTCTCAATCTTTTTGCATCAGCGACACCCCTTTACACCCAAAGTTAAAATATTAACCCTTTCCACTCGCATGTCGACATTATGTCGCCAAAATATTAAAAACGCTTATATACCATGTATTCTTGTTCTATTCAATATTTTTGCCATTTATTATATTATATTATATATCATCTTCATTAACACCGTTTCACTAACGTTTTAAGTAAATAAAATAATATCCTAAAAACTCCAATATTTAAACAGGGTGTTTGGACATGGACTGTCAAATTTGTTTTGAGGGTTAGTGGGGTCTTTGCTACGTTTCATACATAGTCCCAATTTCCTAAGTGTCAGGGTTGTCGAAATAGATTTTGATAAAATACCCAAAATTTCACTTTTAAATCGTCATAACTTTTGTATTTTGGAATGTATTTTTGATCTAACTGAATAATTATTTTATGCAATTGGTTGCAAAAGAAAATTAGTTCTAAGCTTTCAAAGTCACATAAAATGTGCAAAAACGAATGAGAAATATCAAATTCTTCAAACAAAAAACTAACAACTATTCTGAACTTAGTTTAGTTTTAAAAAGTTCTCTAGATCAGCGTTCCCCAACCTATCTACATCTGCGGACCGGTAAAGTAAAAAAAAAAAAAAAAAAATTGCGACCACTAATACCGCAATAAAAATGTTTATTTATGTAATATTTTTTTATTCCTATATTGCAACAGATGGATATAACTATACCTAACAAATATACATATGACAGTTTGATAAATTAAAATTTAACCAAAACAATGGATTTTTCAACAAATTAATGCAAAATCTGTTTGTGCATCTTTGCTTATGTATTGGATATTCTTGGCTGCAGTGCGATTGTTTCGATTTATTGAGGACATGAATGGGTTGTTGAAAATGATATTAATAAATTTATAGTCTAAAGATGGATATTCATCTTCCACTGATATCCGAAATTGAGATAATGGTAATGTTTTGTGTTTAAATATCAAAGTGGCATTCGAAGACAACTCAATTTATTGTTTTTTTTTCTTCTCTACGCGTAAGAGTACATGAAATAAGGTCAGTTATTAATATTTCAGTAACGTTAAATATCGTTTATCGTGTCTGGGCGGTTCCATGTTATTATCCCACTTCCTCACAGGACACGGGCGATTCAAGGCATGTCTCCTTCGGTTAGGTATAAGCAGTCTCTTGGAGTGTCCTTGCACAGATCACGTTTTATGGTCAGTTTTGCGATAGTTTTGGCTCGAAATGTGCAAGAGGAAGATTCTACGGAAAATAGTTCCGTAGTCTACTTCAATTGTTGTTAAATGAAGAATCTTATAGACAACTATCTAGCATCTGTTAAGAAAATACTTTTATGCTTATGGTTACACTTTTGCTTCGTATGCATGCCTTTTCGTTAGGATTTATTTTGTAAACACCTCTGTCATGTAAATTAATTCTTTTGGCAGCCCTAGATAAAGAAATCCAGTGGTGTCAGATCAGGAGATCGTGCGAGTCACGGAATAGGACCGCCAAAAAATAATTTACACGACAGAGGTATCAATACACGAAATTTTGAACCTCGTATCTATTATATTTCATATCGATATTCCCGTTATTAGAGTCGAGTTGTTATAAATACATGATGGTGAAGAAAAGGTTAACACGGACAGTCGAGGTAATTGGTTGGAGTGCTTTGTTTACAGATTTGATTCATTTTCTTAATCTTTCTTTAAAATTTCAAAGCATAAAAACGTCCTAAATTGAGAATCTCTGATCTAATATAATATACCAACATTTGATTATTACTTGCTGCCTCAATATTGACAACTATTAGAGACGAATGTAAAAATGATACAATAATCACAAAAAATAGTTACATAAAAAGAGATAGTCCATAAATCATTAGTCACTTAAAATATGATGTCAGCAAATATAAATATTATCAATAATTATATAAAATTATAGTAGAAAACAAACATAGTTAGAACAACTTCCGTAAGTGGTCTTATTGATATTAAATTAATGCATTTAAATTTTGTTTACTCTGTCATAATCAAATTCAGTGATTACACTCTTGCGAGAAAAATAGGGACTAGATTTCGCGTACTCCATAAAGTCCTTTTTAGTAAAACCAACATGATTCAAAATATTGTCTTTTAAAATCACCCATACTTCCCATCACCCTTCGATACGTTCACCGCAGGGTGAATCATACTGCCTGCAATATTGAGCTCACGATGAGGTGGACGAATGATAAACAAATAAATTTGGCCCTTATGAATGGATAATAACACTAGGTTTACGGGCGTTTCTTATATACCTATTTCTACGAGCACCTGTCAAATTGACGAGTAAACGATAATAGGGATTTTTTTTAATAAATAGATTTATTCAAATTAAGTCTTAGTTTATGATTAATTTAAGATGCGAAATAGTTAATATTATTGCTATGGTTTTTTGGGTATTTCATTTCGAAGTTTCAAATTGACGGGTCCCGTAAACCTATTGTTAAATAGTCCTACATTGGATTATGTGTGATTGCACTGTGATGTTGAAATAACATAAAATACAACGCAAACACCTATTTTTCACATCGTCTATGTTTGAGTCACCCTTAAGATGCGTTTCGACAAACGTGATTTATCTTCAATATATTATAAATATGTGCATGTAATCGGGGTCTCTTTTGCATGATCATCTTGTAGATTAAAAAAAAACAATGAAAGTATACCGTAAAATATTTTATTGATAAAATATTATGTTTATAAATCTTATAATATAGGAGGTTTGAGATTGACGAACAATGGTTTATGTAATTTATCGATACGATAGCGGATGCTAGACATAGAGGCGCATATTGCTGTCCAAATATTTATGGTTTTCCATGTTGATAAGGACGAATATGACGCAAAAGTGTAATTGATCAATTTTAAGATAAATTTCTCATGTTTTGCTACTTTTTAGTGAACATCCTGGCCAAGGATGCTCAAAATGAAGCTCAAGAGCTTTGTTAGAATGTTCAAGATCTACAATCAAATAAGTATTGTAATGTGAGACGTGTACTGAACCGTGAAATAAATCGATATTTTCGAACCGGTTCAGTTTCGGTTTTCGGTTCTGTTCCGGTTCGAAGCCCTGCTTCAAATGGCACGCTCATTGGGTACACGTTTTCTTGATCCAATATGACTTTGTTCATCGTCAGTTTATGTGATATCGACGTTGATCATAAATTCTATACATTATTGACTTTTTGATGACTCGAACATCTACATAAGAGTAAAAGCTAAAAATCGAAGGTTTATTTCAAATTCTACATAAAATTGTTTATTTAATAAACAACAGTTAAAACCATCAACTTTTTGATACTTTTTATCATGCTGTTCAAGATCACCATTACAGGCAAATTTAGTAACATGTAAAATTAAAAAAAAAACATACACTTAACCCGCGTAAATAGAAACCGCGTAAAAAGGCAAGGTATTCAAACAATAATATAAGAATGGTTCTATCATATATCATCATCATAGTGCAGCCACAAATAGTCCGCAGCAGAACTATGGACCTCTTGAATATCCATTTATAGGAAGGGGTTACATCCATCTCGTCTGTATCATGCATTCACCTCCTTTATTCATTTGATATTGAAGGTAGCATATCCTCTGAGTTTCATTTAGAACGCTCACCCAGCAGGTTTTCTGATTAAACGTATTGACGGGCGTTTTCGCGACCGTCTCGATAGAGTTTGTGAAGACTGAGCAGTTTTCCTCGGAAGACAGTGAAAAACTACCATAGACGTCACCTTTATGATTCTACTGAAAAAGGCTTTCTGGAATGCAAAGATTAGGGTGAAGACAGATGTGATGCGTGCATTTCGGATTTGCTTCTACACCAAATGAGGGTGTCTCCTCGTCTACGTGCAATTTACCCGAGCGATTTCTGAGTGGTTTCCTATTTCAGGCTGACCTTCTCAGTCCGACGATTTCAAAACGATATAGAAGGCAACAGAAGACAATGCTGTTATCGTTGCAAAGTGAAATTCTTAATTTGCCTCTCCTAAATGCCGTCTGATTGATGTTCTTCTTGTCCTTGTTCTATTCCTAATGCTTCTTGGCTCCGAACTGGTAAAGTTCATCATGCTACATATTATTGGGTAGCATATACAATAGTTTATACCCGCGACATATGTGGGCATACTCTATTTGGATCACTTGATTGTGTCCGCAGCATATGTGCGGACATACTCATAAAAGGGTTATAAAATACTAAGTATTGTGTGTCATCGACAGTGTTTATTTATTTATGTACAAGCTTCATACACGTTGCGACGGTCGTGACAAATAAGTTAATTTGTACGGATGATAAGTGGCGGACATACAAATATAGCATCTAAGTTTATGATGATTTAAAGTTAGCTCACTACTCAAAAGTTAAGACTGCAAAGAGTTGACTTGATAGACGTCGTGACATCTTCAGCTTAAATTAAGTTGAAGAAGCATTCTCATTATTCTTATCTTTTTATTCACAAATTTATGATTATTTAGCACAAAGTAGACAATTCTAGGACATAAATTAATTTTATGATAAAGAGATTGATTAAATTTTTGCATGGCATTATTCATAGACGATTCAACTGAGTTTGTGAGCGTTTCGTTTGAGGCGTGTCAATATTTAAACATTTTGTTTGAGTCTTAACATGCCAAGAATCACCACGAAAGGTAGACCTGCTTAAATTTATCGGCATTTTTGTAGATTTCCTATGTGGAAATCGATGAAAATGATTTATCTTTCATTGGACCTGCTGTACTGTTCATTTTGGCAGCGTATTTAAATATTTAGCGCTTTGTTCACGGTCTGAAACACTGACTTGATTTGCCAGTACATTGCTTATTCATGGGATGCTTGTTTTTATTTGTCGTAATCGTCGGTTTTGTAACATTGTATAACATGGGTGGATGCTGTTCTATTGAAATTAACATCTGTTGTTCTCTTCTTTTTCCAAATAGTTCTTTCTTGCGGCGCTTGTTTGCAATTACGTCGAACAGATTTACCGTAGGCCATAGCAGAATACAACGATGTTGATGATAATGTCTAGAATGTTGACAACGGATTGGTGTTTGCGTCGTAACTCTGCAATACCAACGTTTTACGGTTACGCTCTGCAAATACTCTCACTCTCTTTGCTTTTTTACTCAATCGCATCGACAAATACGTTGGATGTAATTAAAAAAATGGCCATCGTGCAACGGATTGAGCATAATTTGCAAATTTGTAATCGATGACCTCAAAAAACTGCTAAAATAATCTGCACAATTTAACTGTAGTCTTACCGCATCAAGCATTCTTTTGCTAATTGATTCAAAATTCTGAAACGGTCAAAGGCTCGATTTGGACTTCGGACCTCTAAACGAGAAAGCATTCACATTTTTGAATTGTCAAGGGTAAATACTGGGTGCGGCAAGGAAATTACCTTATAATTATGTAGTATTTCTTTCTCTGTTCTCTGTCTGTTTTGTTGTAAGAAAGAAAAAAAAAACAACACGAGTTTAATCAATAATATAGTATTTCTTTAAAAGAAGAGAGGCCCCTATTAATCGGGGTCTCTTTAGCATGATCAATTTAGAGATTAAAAAAAAAATAACAATGAAAGTATACTGTAACATATTTTATTGATAATTTAGTATGTTTATAAATCGTAACGTATTAAAGCAGGCTTTAGATTGACAGACAATGGTTTATGTAATTTATCGATACGATAGCGGATGCTAGACAAACAGGCGCATCTAGTTGTCAATGTCTTCATAGTTTTCCATGTTGATAAGGACTTTAAACTTTGGCGTATTTGGCAAATTTGTAGACAATATGAGGAAATGCTCTACTGCAGATTTGATTTTAATTTCATCATGTTTTGTTATTTTTAATGGATATTTTGGTCAAAAAGAAGCTGGAAACATTTTGTCTGATTGTTTTGAGTTTTTTTGGAATGTTCAATGCATACATGTCGAATGCGTTCCGGATCTGTAGTCTGTCAGACTAATGATTAGTGATCTAGGGTTAAGGACGATATAAGAGGTATGTTTTAAAGCGCACTAATATGATTGCGTTTAAATATTTCAGGCGTCGATGGCCGCGACCACAGAAGACACTCTTCCATGAGCGATTCTCCGATCTGCGCCGACTCCAACGTCCTGAGGAAGGTGGCTTCGCTAACCCTCGACAGGGCGACCGTCGAGTCGAGGGTCTCGAAGCCGAAGTTCGTCCCCGAAAAATTGGATTTTCAGATATACGAGAAATTCGAAGGTGAGTTATTTTGTCGTTACGATATCGGCGCGATTTATCATCGACTTTAAACCTTATCTAGTAATGTGATCAAGCTTTAAAAAAAGGATGAATAATTCTAGGAATTTTGATTGTGATTTTTGATAAGTCAATTTTGTGCGATAAATGATCTAAAAAAAGTGACGATTGCTCATTTGCAATCGGTGCTAAGTTTCAGGCGTATGTTTTTACGTTGTCTTTTTTCATGTGCCATGGTCAAAGTGAATTTATTATAAGTGCTCGCGTCAAAAAATGCAGGCATTTAAGATTCTCGATAGATCAATTTTGCTGAGCGAAATTGATCTAGAACTGTCGATGGGAAAATCTTGGTTTGGCGGATTTCAGTACGTAGCATATGCGTTCATTTTCACACCTCGGCTTGAAAACGCGACCGGAGCGCGATTCTCGACTATTCATGACCCGAGCGGGTCCGCTCGTTCCCGTTGTCCGCGCAATGCTCCAAATTATCGGTGGACTTCCTCTCTATTCGAACAAGATCGTCTGTCTTTGTCTTTTCGAACTATGTTTTCTTCAGCTTGTTGTTGCATTCTCTTCATTCTTTTTAATTTTATTGTTTTGATATTGTAAGAAAAAAAAATGGAAGTCTACCGCGATTATATTTGTAACACAGCCGTTTGTAATACGTACGAATGTCGACCCAGCGTTAACCCTTTGGCTGCTACGGTGTTTTTGTGTTACGCATAAATCGGATTTTTAGCAAGAATAGATAAAATTTCTTGCTAAAATCATTATAGTTTATTCGTTTTTGTTGAATTTTATTTCATGAAATATAGGGCGTCTCACGTTTTTCGTGGTATTTTTCAATTGTATTTGTAAAATTATTCAATTTCCTTTAACCCTCCATAATGACAACGGATAACGAAAGTGAAATAACCTCTTCTCGTCTAGGAACTGAAGAAGCACTTTCTAAAGTATTGACAGTTAACGCGTTATCAATATGCCCAATTATATATCGATTCAAAATCTCTTCCTACTCATATTATATATGAGCCAATGAATGCAAAAATAACTATAGGGCTTTTCTAAGTTTATAATAGTAATATATGTATATATTTTATGTTACGTAAAACAGAGACTAGGAATTCCGGTGGGACCATCACATATATATATTTTCATTATAAAAATCTCAGACCAATCATAAAGTGCAGTACACTTTTTTGTGCGGTAGATGCGTTCCGCAGAAAATCACACAAAAATAAATCGCACAAAAAAAGCTATGATTTACATAGAAAAAGTGAAGATGCGTTCCATGGATTTTATAAAACGCATAACTTTGAAATAGCTATATAAAATCGCATAAAAAAGTTAATAAAAAACAGGAAAGCAATAAGACAATTAAAAAATAACATTTTTGGTAACATTTAAAGGACGTCTTGCATCATTGGTAAAATTTGAAGGATGTCTGACATCTGGCATCTCAAATGCCAGACATTCACTAGAAAAATACTAATTATTTTAATTACAAACTATCATCGCTCTATAAAGACTCAAAATCCCTCTCTTCGTCGGAAGAAATAGTATACCCAGTGTCGATGTCTTCATTGTTCTGTGTAGATTTTCTTTTTCCAACAATTATTAGAGATGCCACTATAGTCCCTAACTCAAAAAGATTACAAAATGGCAACTGTTGAAAAAAATTCAGTCAAGTAAATTTTTGGCCTTATTTTATCACAGTTTTCATTTTTTTTAAATAGGTAAAAAATACATTTTGACATAAATCTGGTAAGAATAATAGAGGGTTGTATAGAAATGATTCGTGCCCAGTTTGAAGTAAATTAATTAATTAAAATTTGAGATATCTTGTCAACTGTGTTCAAAAAAGTAGTTTCGGAAAAAACGCGTTAAAATATTTCATTATGATAGGACCAGTCAGGTTGCCGCCTCACTAAAATAGCTATAACTCCGTAAGTAGTTGGAATTTTGGAAATTCCTCTGAAGAATGTATTTTTAAAAGTGCAAAAAATCTAAATGATTTTTTTCAAAAATCTAAACCAGAATCAAGGGCGTGGTCGTAATTCAGCGATAGCAGATGCAATATGATTTACACAGTCCCAAATTATAATTTTTTTTTCCAAATTTCGGTTAGTGTTGATGATTTATTTTCTATTTTATCCAAAATATCTCGATACGTACTCTTTATGAAATAAAAAAAAATTGCTTTAAAAAACCCGCATAACTTCGAAATCCCACAAAAAAAAGTCGCACAAAAAAAGGTTTGAGTGTAATTGAGTTTCATAAACCTACCTAGTCACTTCGTTCTTATTTTAGACAGTAATTAATTAAAATACGTATAATATGTTTTCAAACACTGATTTATGTTCGAGCATTACGGCATCAACGTCGTCGTTAGAATTCCTCGATGGTTTCGCAAACAAAGATACGTCGTTGTTCAGCAGCCAGAGGGTTAATATTGTGAAAACAATGCACCGGTCGATGATAAAAGTCGTCGGAGCGACCGTCGCGGGCGTTTCGCGATCAGCCACTGAGTTAAATTTACACCTGCGTTTGGTGTCGGCGTAAGAATCGAGCACTCGGTTTATCTGTGGCGCAACTCTGATAAGTCGAGATAAAGCAGTTCAGTCGTCGCGGAGGTGTCCCTGCCTACCTACGGCCTCCAACATGAACGCTTAATGTTGCACGCGTGGGACGGACGATGAACTATTCCTACTCTTACTACGGGCTGTCGGCTTACAGTCGCAAGGAGTCCTTCTCCTACTTCAGGAGTGGCAGATTCGCAAAGCGACGCGCGCCCGTCGGCAAGTGGTGCCCGGCGGCCCCCCCGAGGATCATGGCGCCCCCCGTCAGGCTCACCGTCAGCTTCCTCTGCGACGCCGCCCTCGTCCTCTTCCTCTACTACGGCAGGAGCTGCGACGTCCGGCTCGAGTGCGACCCGCGAACCGGACGCGTCTCGCTCTTCTATCGACGCAGGGATGACATCGCCCTCGACGGGGACGTCTTGGCTGCTCGCTTCTCTTTCGTCAGGCGCCTCCGAACTCGATGTGCCGTCTGCGTCCTTCCGCGTCCGGACTTTCAGACGGTCTTGTTCCTCCGCTGGCTGCGCTCCTCCCTCGCCAGGCCGACTCTCAGCGCCATCGCGCCCCGACTCTTCGGGACCGTCCCTCCGTCCACGGCCACGGCCTTCGAATACTACGGGAAAACCTGCGACATTCAAATCGAGTGTCATCTCAAAAGTGGCAAAGTGACGACCTCGTTCAGGAACAGAACCGACACCGGGATCAGCCTGTGGGGAGAAATCCTAGCGTCCGTCTTCCCGACTGTCAGATCTGCACTCTACGAATCTGCGATCAGAAGAAAGATCGAAATTCGCATATCTCTCATGTCGCTCTGGCTGATCAGTGAGTATTCTCTCTCTCCTCTATCGGGATTATTTATCTCTGTTTTTTCATAATCAACAAACGAAGCCGTTAAACGTCAAATTTGATACACATGTTAACACATTAACTGCGGGGTACGCGAAAACGTTCAACGTCGCGCACAAAAAAACCTAAACATATTCGACGCATTTGGGCACCGTTATAGATATCGAAGAGGCTTAAAAATGACGTCTAAAACTTACAAATACGTATATTACGCTAAGCTATTATCATACATGTTATTTAATATGGATTAAAAATATCTTAAAAGTCGAATTTGTTTTAGTTACATCTTGAGATAACAGATAATTGATGATCTATGAATCACAGCAGTATTTTTTAATTGTGTTTTTGCACTCTTGCTTTAGAATTTGACCCAAATTATTTGGGTGAAGGTCGGGGGTTATTTCCGAGACACTGCTATCGGGATATTTTTCAGCTTAAAATTACACGTTGATGATTCATATTGCATCTTGAATGTTTGGCATGCAGTAGGAGAATTCTATTGGGGAAAAAAGTTTCCAAAGACAATTAATGTGGCAAAGTATGCTTGCCGCATGTAATCATTAGGCGACATAGAGCATATTTACACATCTTATGCGGATTTATGTATTCGTAGATGTCATCCAAGAATACCAATGTTGTGATGATAGCTACGCGCGATCGCAATTAGTTTTTCGTA
Organism: Stenopsyche tienmushanensis; assembly: GCA_008973525.1. Lineage (NCBI taxonomy): Eukaryota > Metazoa > Arthropoda > Insecta > Trichoptera > Stenopsychidae > Stenopsyche > Stenopsyche tienmushanensis. The sequence goes on from WACJ01000044.1 coordinate 655,017, forward strand.
GAGTGAGATTACCGCCTCTCACATGCGGCGAGTGGCGCGTCAAGGACTGAAATCCAATTTTACCGCAAAAGATGTGTTAGTACGAATCAAACAGAGTGGAATATTTCGGTTTGTTACTAATTTTAATAGACGCTGGCGTTCGAGATGATCTGCCTACGCTGACGAATCGTGAGCGCGTTCACTTTTCATTTTCTGAAGAGTCGTATTGTGTATAGCAAAAATTAAAAAATAGCAAGTCGTAACAGAATTTAAAACGTTCTCGAATCTCTGTTGTCGAATTTGGTGGTCTGTTTTTTAGTGCATTTAAGACCTATCATTCATCGTTCACAAAATCTATTTAAATATCACCGTGTTCGTAAATTGTTTCGTATATTTCTTCACTTTCGTGGAAAATGAATATTGCGATTTTGAAACGTTTTCAAAAACAGCCCTTTCTGAGTAAAGTTTGAGCATCCCTTCTCGAGCAGGAAGAGCAACGATAACTATCTTCACCCCAGCGCTCGTTTTTATCTTTTGGAATATCCGAGCAAACAATGTTTATGTAGAAATAGCCAAATATAATATATAATTCTAATGCTCGTTTCAATTCGAGTCCGCGATAAACAATCGATATCTAAACGGTGACGTAATGTGCTGACTAAAACAATAACATTCATTTGCCATTTGACATATCCTATATTAGAACATGACGTCTCATACGAGGGAGTGGGAAGTGACAGATTTACCATATGGGGTAACGCTTCTTGTATTTCCGTACTGCATGCGGTTCAATCTAAAACCTTTGTTCCACCTCTTTGTTGGCATATTATTAAAATTAGATCTGCAGGAGAGTTTATGTTTAGTCTTCTTAGTTTTTCACATTCTTCGAGTTTCGTTCCCTTTTTCAGACTCCGGAGGATGTTATTGTGATCGTATCGCAAGTTCAATTCGACGTGTGATTGATGCAGCAACTAGAGGATTTGTGCAAAATGTTTGATCGATTTGATCCTTATACTTACATTGATTTGAAGCTACGTTGTTATGTATCGGAATCTCGTGCTCCTTTTAGTTGGACAACAAATGGATTGCGATTTTTAATTTGCCATTATCCTGTCTTATGATTAATCTAATTTCTCAATTGACACATCTTATGCGAGGTCATTTAATCAAAACTTACATTTATGGCTGACATCGACGCACGACACAGCACTTTCAAGTAGAATATTCTACACAGGAATTTGTAACATTTTTTTCTAATGTATGCTTGCGAAAGTGTTTTGATGATCGAGAGGGGCAATTGTTTTCGGTTTTGCATTGATGTTGATGGCTGTGAACTTGTCGTAATTTGAGCCGTAACCGTTTGTGTCGTTCCAGACGTATTAGATCTAATATCTGCTAATTAAATAAATAAAAATAGTATTTCCATTTCAGAAATGTTCAATGTGTGTTCATAGATGTCATCCAAATGTATGAATATAATGAAATAAACAGGATTATGATGGCGTTTCCCGGCGAGTTTCCCGCGAAAAATGTGTTAATTAGTAACGTTCGTTATAAAAATGGCGATTCGACAGAAACGTGCAAAGCGAATGATACGAGAAATATGATAACTTGCGATTGAAAATATGCGAAGCTCTTCGGCATTCGCGAAATTGTCGTCGGTCGGGAATTTGTTTGAGGTCAGTCGCTCGTGGACGAGGGTTAAGGATGTATGACGACGATGCATATTGTAGGCGTAGGACTTATGACCGCTGCGTTTTACCTTTTAATTCATGATGCTTTTACTTGCAGGCCAGATGCTGGTGAATTGGTTCGTTTCCGCCTTTGCGGAAGACCATTATCTGCGAATGGTACTCACGGGACAGGATTTGCGGATCTTGGGTACCCAATATTGCACATATCTACTGGCGGCCGGTGTGCTCAGACAGATAACTGACAAAGATGCTCCGAACGAATCAATCTTTAGAGTGAGTATTGTTATTTTTTCAATATCATTAATATTCATCAGACCAATGGATTCATTTTTATACTGAACAAATCTTTCAGCCCGATCTGATGTATTACTGGGCTCACACCGAAGCGCCGGTCGCGCAGCCGACGACTCCCGGCCGCATCCAGACGCTGTCCTGGCCTCCCGCACAAGACGCTCCCTCGAATCAGAATCAGAAGCATCCCGACCAGCTGACGCCCAATTCTAGAAAGAAAAAACTCTTCCTGCCGAACGCCGACAACAAGCTGGACTCGTACAGTCGAAGCGAGATCCCGAAGAGCGACAACGAGATGATCAATCTGAGAATACAGACGAACGAACTGGATCTGACGATGAACAATAGGATTCCGTTCGATCATAGCGTGAATACGCAACGCATAAAAGAATTGGAAAATCAAGTCAGCAATCTTACGAGGGAACTCGAAAAGTACAAGACCCTGATCGACATTCAAAGCTTGACTCAGAACACTCTCAGAGATTTCGGATCTCCGGAAGTCGAGAGGAAAAGAGATACTTTCGTCAAGAGTCCGGACACATCGAAGACGAACAACGTCAAGGAACTCGAAATTCATTTTGGAAAAATAGAAAGAGCGGAGCCTTTCTTTAACAATGATTCCGTTTCTATTCTAAAGTGTGATGAAATAACAAATTCAGTGTCAAAAATAAACCTATCCAAGTCATATGACGAGTCTTGCGTTTCGAAGAGTGAGAAGCAATTTAGTGAAATTTTACCTCATTCGATAGATGTTACTATGAGCGAGCAAGAAGAGATGCTGAATGTTTCATCTGATGTATCCGTTCAAAAAGCACTGACGTTTAAGTTGGATTCTTCACAGTCTAATTTTGAATCTTTAGTATCCTCTAAAAATGTTAATCAGTCATCACCGATTTCTTGTTTGAGTCCTCCGTTGCCCGATCTCGAGATCAACTTTAATAATATGAGATCATTGTCACCCATTTCGGATGCTGATTTTCCACCTCCTCCAGATCTTTTATCGTTGACTTCGTCGAATGTAGACATATCCTCCTCGCCCATTATGTCAAATAGAAAAAACAGCTATAATAGAGGTGCTGAACTGGTTACGTTGCCCGAGAAGGAAAGCGATTTGTTAAAATCAAATTTGACCAAAGATATTCCTGAAAACGTCGATTTGGAAATGGAACCTATGTCATTGACGCCACCGCCGCCTTCTCCCGTTGTAAATAAATCTACGACCACGTCTTCTGTTGAACCGACATCATTTCCACCACCGCCGCCATCTATAGAGCCGAATCATTTGACCCAAACTTCAACCGCTGAATCACCTTCTTTACCGTTATCTAATATTGATCATGCTTCATCACCGACATCGGCAGAAAGTAAAGAAGGATCACCTTTATCTTTGACTGACGACAAATGTGCAACTGAAACGGCTTCAACGGATGTTGTTTCAACGACATTATCAGAAACTTGCCCACCGCCATCAGCGCCGTCAGGATTTTGCCCTCCACCACCACCACCGATGGGATTTTGTCCACCTCCGCTGTCAGGATTCGGTCCACCCCCACCGCCGCCTCCTCCTCCGATGTGCGGTGGTCCACCGCCGCCGCCTCCTCCGCCATCGTGTGGCGGTCCTCCGCCACCGCCTCCCCCGTTTGGCGGAGTGCCCATGCAGGGAATTCCTCCCCCGCCTCCTCCAATGGGCTTCGGGATGAATCCACCTCCTCCGCCGCCTCTCGGAATCGGAATACCGCCACCGCCACCGGGATCAGCACCGGCACCGTTTCCAACGCCACCCGCTGGAGGATGGCAACAGAACAGAGCGAGTATGTTGTTTTAAAATATTTGATTGATACATAAAATAACATTTTATTTTTAGCATACACGATATTACAAGATGTGTAACTTATTTTATTTTACATTTAAGCATTAAGAAAAGAACCGGTTAATCCTACTATACCAATGAAACCTCTCTACTGGACCAGAATTATAGCTCCAAATATCCCAGATGTAATTGAATCTACAACAGACGACACAGTGATGATCTCAAAACCGCTCTGGCTTGTATGTTCTCTATTATAGAATTAAAATCGTGTTTAATCTTGATTATAAGTTTTTATCATCCTCCATAGGAAATCAACAGATAATATTTGAATTTTAGGAAATAGAAGAAACGAAATTGTTTAACATAGATGAATTTGCCGATTTATTCTCTCGTCAAGTTGTGCCTAAGAAACCTACGGTGAAAAAGGTCAGCGAGAAACCTGCAAAAGTACAGCCAGCAAAAATATTAGACGGGAAAAGATTTCAGAATGTCGGAATTTTGGCTCACAGTTTACACGTAGATTTTTCAGACATCGAACATGCGATTTACAACTTTGATACAAGTAACGTGACCGTGGGAGCATTGCAACAAATTTATGAAGCGGTAAGTAGATATTATTTTTAAATTATGTCCTTTATATTATAATTTTATTACTTATAATTGGTATATACGTTTTATTTTTTTACTAAAATCTAAAATAAACTTATCTGTGTATTTTTGTGTATGGGCTAACTTTAATTTTCAGAGAGGAACTCAAGAAGAATTAGAAAAAATCAGAGCACACACAAAATTGAGTCCAAATATTCCGTTAGATAAACCGGAAACGTTTCTTCTGGATTTATCTGAGATACAAGGTTTTGCTGAGAGAATATCATGTTTTACTTTTTTGACCGAATTCGATGATCGTATAATGGAAATATCTAGCAAGCTAGATAACATCAAGAGAACATGCGATGTGAGTATTTAAAATTTAATTCAATAAATTGTGTTTCATAAAATTGTTTACACAATTTTGAATATAAAAATTTATTTTACAGTTTTTAATTACCAGTGAAGATTTAAAAAAATTATTTGCTATTATATTAACATTGGGTAATTATATGAATGGAGGAAATATGCAAAGGGGGCAAGCTGACGGATTTGGTCTCGAAATCCTATCAAAACTACGCGATGTGAAGGTTAGCATTTTTTAAAATATAAAATGTATTATAAGCAAAAGAAAAATGCGTTTTATGTTAAAATTTATTTATTTGTTTTAGTCCAAGGATTCTAGTGTTACTTTATTACATTTTATAGTAAAAACATATATATCTCAATCAACGGATGGTATTAATTCAACTTTACCCGTACCGGAGCCTGGTGATATTGGACGTGCGTCAAATATTTGTTTTGATGAAGTCACAACTGAATTGGATACTTTGAAAAAACAATGGGAAGGTGAGAATATTTTAGAAAAAAGTCAATCTAAGATTTAAAATTAATGTTCATATAAAATGATAAATAATATTTCATTGGGTGTGTGAATAAATATCTGTCGTTTCAACAACGAAATGTCTGACAGCATTGGGAATGCTACAAAAGGAAGGATCTTAGATGTCTTATGACTTGAAACTGAGATATATGGAATGGTGTCTGCACGTGAACTACTGCTCCAACGACAAAAAATAAAAGGTTTTTTATATCATATCGTGACTGGTGATGAAAAGTGGATATACTACGATCATCCCAAGCGTGGGTTAAGCCCGGCCAAGCAAAAGCATCGATGCCAAAACGGAATATCCATGGTTTCAAGCTCATGTTCTGTATTTGGTGGGATCAGCTGGTATTATGAGCTGCTCCAACCCAACCAAACCATCACAGGAGAGCTCTACCAAAAACGATTGATGTGTTTGAGCCAAGTATTGAAGGAAAAGCGACCACAATATGTCCAAAGATACAACAAGGTGATTTTGTAGCATGATAACGCTAGGCTGCATGTCGCATCAGTGGTTAAAACCTAAATTTGAAGTTTTACTACGTTTGCTGTACTCTTCCGACATCACTCCTTCTGATTACCACTTTTTCGATCTTTGATTCTCGGCCTGGCTGAACAGCACTTCATTTCTTATGAAGATATCAAAAAATGGGTCGATTCTTGCATAGACTCAAAAGATATATCGAAATGGAATTCAAATGCTATCAGAAAGATGGATAAAAGTAGTGGCTAGCGATGGGTGATACTTTAATTGATTTTTTTTTAACCCTTCAAAGAGGTAAGACACAATATCGTGTCCGAATTCCAGTGACTCATAAAGAGCATTCTTACACGTTAAGCTCAGATCGAGACAGAGAGTGTCTAGCATGTTGAGTTTGGAGAGAAAAAGAGATGGAGAGAATATTTTGCAGGTCGAAAATTGTGAATGGGAGACATAGACAGAGAGAGTATGTTGCGTACATCATATGATTGTATGGATTGTTAACCCAAATTTATCAAATAATAATGATATAATTAATCTATTTCCAGTGTATTTTAAATGTATTGTTTATGTTTATGCAAAGAAATGACCGAATATTGTGTGTGATAGTGTTTATTTATTTATGTACAAGCTGCTGCAGTCCTGACAGATATGTGGATTTGTATGGATGATAAATAGCGGACATACAAATATGACAAGTTTATAATGATTTAAATTTAATTTAAAAAAATGAAAAATGGTAGAAACTTATTCACACACCCAATATATTTCTTCTATGAATGTAAATATATAAAAATAATGTATAAAGTTTATAATGTTCAATTGGTTATCTGATTAATTTTACTTGATAAAAATTGATAATACAGAAGTTTTAATTACCGAAAAGGGACTTAAACAACTTGTATTATTTCAGCGCGTCGAAGGGAAACAAATAAAGTCATAGCAGATTCGACTGAGGAAAATCTTCAACCTTTTAAAAATAAAATGGAAAGCTTTTTAGATAACGCCGAAAAGCATATACACACAGAGAAGGAAAATCTAACCGAGTGCCAAATTAAATTCATAAATACTATGAAATTTTATCAGTTTACACCGAAGGGACCATTGTCGGAAGTCTCGCCTAAAGAATTTTTTAATCTTTGGGCACAGTTTTGCATAGACTTTAAAGACATTTGGAAAAAAGAGGAGCAGAAACTTATAAAAGAAAAGTATGCATTTTATATTATATTATTATTGTTAAAATTGTGTTTTATTAAAAATGGTTTACATATTACTCACAAGGCATCACACACGTATAGACTTAGGTGGTTTGAGAAACATATATTTGACCCATCGTGTGTTTCAAGAGACATCAGTTTTACTTTTACACGTAGATATATTAGAATACATGTAGAAATTGTGGCTCGATAGAATTGGCAACCATAATGAAATACCGACGTTCAATTGAAGATTATATATTACAAGAGCAACGATTCAATTATCATAAAATTATGCGATACCTTCAACATTATACTAGCTCTGTGTATTGCGTATGACAAGGAATATTCTCGGTTCTCAAAATACATTCGGATTTTATATTATGTGATATATAGAAAACGGAAGAAAGAATGAAGAGGTGTTTGAAAAGAAATGATTTATAATGTTTACTATGTCCTTCAAAAATGGGGGCATGTCTTGAAATGAATCCTGACACGATTTGTTCATAAATTATTAATTGTCATAGGTTTTGCATTTTCACTCAACGGTCCATCTCAAAATTACTTTGCCGGAGTATGATTTTTATTGTTGATTAGGTCATAATGTTTATTTTTTTTATAATCTTGGTTTTTAATCTTATCTTTTTCATAGTAATCTTTTTGAATTATGGACTACTTAATCAATGACTTAAAAGTATTACGTATAACTGAATAGATAATACTTGTAAGAATATCATATGAGTAAGGAAGGTGCAATTGAATTTTTCAATTTAACCTTTTAACTGCCGATTACTCATCAGCGCATACAAATGTGACGCACCGGTGAGTCGTTGGCAGTTAAAAGGTTAAGGGGCTAAATAGGTTTTGAAATTTCAAAAAACCCATTTTTATAAATTTCCTAGAGTTTTACTTGAAACTTTGGGAAAATTTTGGAACCTTTCATTCCATACCACCTATTGTGATGATGACTTTACGATAATCATCGAAGATGGTTCTAATATAACCGCTTCCATTTTCGTCATCTTATTATTGTATAAGGAACAAAAGAATAAATTATTAAACAAAGACGGGTGTCTTGTGTCTTGTAAAGGTACCCCCTACACGTCTAAACATTCTTGATATTTTTTTAATGGAAACTTGTAAATGTTCATACTTTACTATTCAACGAAAAAATCGTATTCTAAATAATCTTTTAACCGTCATAAAATTTAGGTATAATTAATTGAAATTGCTATCGTCAGATAAGCTATTAAGCTCTTTCAACAAAGATAAGACGACTTTCGTTTGTGTTGTCTTGAGAGCAGGCGTTTGTTTTGATAATTAAAACACTCGCATCATTCTTATCGTTGACCAATTTTGTTATTCCCTCTTGAATGTTCTGGAGTGACGTCATTAGCCGAGTATCACCACTCCTTTGCAAAATCTACTCCTCCAAAGGTAAACTTAAGAAATGAATGAATATTGTGTGCTATCAACAGTGTTAAGATTCATTTATTGAGCTTTGTTCATTATCAAGCTTGTTACACGCTACGGATTAACGTTTATGAAACAATTCTTGTTCTCATTGCATTTATTATCATTGATGACACTTAAATCAAATATCCTGGCATAGTCTAAATCCAAAATATTATGAATATTTTTCAATTTGTATGTTAATTTATTTTTATTTTTATGTATTATAGGCTGAAGGAGAAAAAGCGAGCACACGAAGAAAGATATTCAAAAATACATAATGAGCCAAAAAAAGAAGGTGGGCTTAAAGCCAGGTTACAAAAATTAGCTTCAAAGAAATCATGAGCTTAATTTTTTAATTTGTAAATTATATGTTGTGATCTGAATTATTATTAATTTTTAAAAATTATTTCATATTAACACTTTATCGATCGCTTCAATTTAGTGTTGCGCATCAATTGTATATTTCAATACTCTAGCTTCAGTTTAAAAAATATATGACTGACCGAAGAATATATGAAATATTGCTGTATTTAAAATTAACGAAATTTTAATTGATATAAAGCTATTATAAGAAGAAAAATGATAAGTATGCCTGTTATTCATTTGCCAACTGTCGTGTATATTTAAGACGTCAGTATGATATCCATGATGGATGAAACCTCGCCATGGCAGCCATCGGTAAAGTGTTAACTCAACGAATCGTTTGTATATAAGAACAAATTATATATTAAAAAAATACAAAGATATTATTTATGCTTTATGTGATTATACATCATAAACGCTGTTATTGAAATTACTGTATTCTATAAAATCCATAGAAAATATTACGTGCCTTAATTTTGTTTGCAGTTTTACACAGTTGAGCGGATGTAAATGTGTACGGATTTTTATTTTGGTGCTATTTTAGTGAAAAATTTAGCACAAATTGTTTGTTGTCTTATTTAAATGTAATCGTAGTTAGCGAAAAATCTGCACATTTTATTTGTATTGAGTTTTCATTTAATATCGGGAATATTGTATGTTTATTTGAATAGATTATTTCGAGCCGACCTCTACGTTTACAGATGTTAATTTATGTATTAATTTGGCATGATTTTTTAAGCAAAATATTATTAAATGTGCATGGGAATATGTAATTGTTAAATGCGTCGTTTTTGTTGTGAAGTCAATCGGACAAAAAACTAGAAATGAGCGTATTTATTGCGGTTTAATCTGTTACTGTTTCCAAAATTGGACATTGACACACATGGTTTTGTTATTCGACTTATTCTGTGATTTTTAAAATAATCTTATCATTAAATGATTGATTAGAATTATTTTTTTTTTAGTAAATTTTTGAGAGCTCTCCATAACAGTTTGTGCCACAAATTTATTTATTCCTCCAGTGAAAAATTGATAATTTTTAAGTATATTTATAATTCAATATTCTTATTGAATGCAGATTTCAAAGCTAATTTAGTTTTAAACAGAGATATAAATCTTATGGCGATCTTTTTGGTTTTTATATAATATAATCCACGTAAATTTATGGAATATTTTTGCTAAATTGTGTGCATATAATTTTAAGATTTTAACCCAGTCTCAATTTTTGAAGAATAGTTTTTTTAAAATTGCAGTATTTAAGCGTGAAATTCGTATTTGGATTAAAATGATTTTATATAAACTGATAACATTATATGTGAAGAGTGAGGTAAATGTGATTTTAGCATTTAATCAATTTGTTATATTTACAAAGACTGATTTTTTTTAAATATTCAATGTAACTTCTATAGATGTTTTAAAGATGTTATTCTTATGTATTAAATTGTAATGTATCTTAGGTCTTTATGATAGATAAATTTCTTAAGAGATTTATAATCTATTTTTTCATTTTTTTTCAAGTTACTATTACTTTAATGCTTGAAAATGGAATCAAAATACATACAATCTATATTATAGAGTTTAAAAATGCATTATGTGTAATAAATCTATATTATATTACATACATTTGCTAATATGGAAAATCCTGTTTATCCTATATTTTTAACCATGATGTATTTGATCTAGTTGAAAATGTCGTTTTTTTAATTTCTTTCTGTTCTTTCACTTTTAACTCTTAAATTGTTTAAACCATCCCTGGCATTGACAAACAATTATAGATTCTACAATCGTATCACAAATATTTTTAGTTGCAATCGTTGTATTATTTTTTTGAAGATATTCCTACAGTATTGCGTAAATTATTTGTTCGACACAATCTACAATCTTGAAACACGGCGTTAAAACTATTATTATTTTATATTAAATAACATTCAACAGATGTTAGCCGAGTAAAAAATATACAATACGTATTGTCAAAGCGATGGTTGATAAAGCAATTAATGGTTAAAAAATAAGTATGATAAAACGACATTTTCGACCATGGACGATCTAATATATTTTGTTATTATTTTTTCTTGTTCAAATTTGTAAGTTTATTTCAATTGATTATAACTATATATATTGTCAGCTTCTTTGAGATTATGCCCACGAAGAGAAGTTAGCTACCGATTAGATATCATTCTACATATGCGTACCGATACTATTTATGTTAGTGATCTTAATCATTGTGTGGGTTAAATATGAATTTACAAATAAGAATTATGCTGCTCAAAAGCTTTGCTTGTTAAGTAGTACTTCATCATCTTGCGTGCTTTTGAATATGAATATAAAGTTCCTACATAAAATCCTTTATTATTCTTTGAAAAACTTGTAATCAAATTCAACACAAATTATCACACCATAGTTTAAAAAAATGATTCATGTTAATATTAGATTAACGGTCCCCAGTATAAGGTTACTTTGTTTTCACTATGGGGTAGCTAGAAATTTGAAATTAATCAATCCGCGTGTGTGCTAGATAGATCAGAGATCAATTAAAATGATTATTTTATATTTGTTTGATCTTGTCCGATGTAGCAACATTCCATTATTCTATTAATTAATGTTTTCTATGACTTTTTCTTGTCTTAATTTTATGCGTATTGAATATTTATTACATACATTCTTTGGAAAATAATGTCGATTCAATTAATACATTTGTTTAATGAATTTTTTTACCTTTATCAATAAAAATCGAGACGAGTCTTTGGAAAATTAATGTAGTATAATTAATTTCTTCACTACTGATTTTCAAATATATTTTTTAAAATAAATCCGTAGTGATATAAATCTAAAGACTCAAATATTGTCATCATATCATGTTCATGATGGTGTTATGATTATTTACGTGAAATCTTGTTATGTATTTTTAATATACATATTTTGAGTATTTTTTGCTATACTATGCTTTGGATACATCCATCTATGTTCGATTTGTGTTTGATCTTCGATTCATTGACATTATTCTGTTAATTTTATAAGATAGTATAGCTTAAAAAATATTGTATTAATTTCGTTATTACTAAACCGGGGTAAATTTTTAAGCATTTGTATTTTTTTATGTACCTGAGTCAGTAATATTTAGGGATATTATTTATTATAATCAATATGAGTATTGGTAATTAGTTGAGAATCTTATTTAAATGTCATTGATTTCCTAAATGCAAAATATGATTTAATGATTAATAAATATTTTTTAAAGTAAAGGTTTTTGAATCGACTTTTGTAGACAGTAGATCCTAAGGAGTTAAAAAATAGTTATAAAGAAGGAGTTAGAAATAATAATTAATACAAATATATGACAATAAAATGGACTCAAATTTACGTAACAATAATTTACTGTATATTATTATCATCAAATATCAGTACCACATTTCATTAATAGCTGTCCCATATCAGATTCTTCAATGACACCTAAAACCTTATCCACTTTAGATACTTTTAATTAAAGATCCCTAAAGAGCTTGTATGATCACATTTAAATTCTGCAATTAATTTTTTTAATAATGGAGTGCACATATATGGCCGATGCACACGAGGACAGTTTTCAAGCTAGTAGCTAGTGCTAAAAAAAATAGCAACTCTAGCTTTGTGTAAATAGAACTAGCTTCGTTTTTAAGCTATTTTTGGTGCAAATATGAAACTAAGAGATACTAGTCTATCAGCTTATCAGCACTTGCTTGATCTACTAACTTCAAAACTAGCCTCGTGTTTACCGAGCACTATGTTAAATTGCTAAAAAATTGTGTTAGGTAATAATTCATCTTTCATCTCATTGAAAGTTGATTTACAACAAAAAATCACTTTTTTCCATTTTCAAATCACTCTAATGTACAATTATTTGAGCTATATTCATATTCTGTTATTTTCCCCCAATCCCTTTCTATTGTTTTGAATTAAGGATATTAAGGTTGTTTTTTCTTCCAATTCCTCCCCATATATTCTTTCGCTGATCAAACAATGTGATTATTTCTCATCTGTATTCCTTTATGAGAGCATTTTTCTCACGCCTTGTAACAACACTTTTACTTACACTTACGACTGAAGTCACTTACTTGACTTCAGGTCATTATTGCAACTCTATCAATATATTAATTTTATCAAATAAATACCTCTCGAAGAAAATCATTGTTTAAATATTCAACGAGAACATCTCTTACATCATCAAGAAGACATCACACTACCATCTATATCTATAACATTATAAACTTAGCATTTGATATTTAGATCTACTTGCATTCGTTCGTTTTTTTTTAATATGAAATATTTAAAAATAATCATGCAAGCGTGTTGTCTTGAGAGCAAGCGTTTGTTTTGATAATTAAGATACTCGCATCATTCTTATTGTTGACCAATTTTGTTATTCCTCCTTGACTGCTTTGGAGTGGCGACATTAGCTGAATATAACCGCAAAATCTACTTCTTCAGAAGTAAACTGGCTGAACGGTAACCCTGTCTTTTTATTTTCTTAAAACATTAATAAGCAAAAATAGCTGAATAACAGAAAGCAGATGGCATGCAAGTTGAACATTAAGAAATATTTCGAAGAAATAAACGAATATTGTGCGCTATCAACAGTGTTAAGGTTCATTTATTGAGCCTGGTTCATTATCAAGCTTGTCACACGCTGCAGCGGAGCTGATAGAAAAGTGGATTTACATTAGAGCGTAGCATGTCTGTTCTCCGGTTCGAAAGGATTAATCTGTACTATTATTTGCCATATTTCTTCATTTGTAGTTGATGGTTTGCTGTGTATAGGGAATCCAATTCCGAGCCAAAATTTCAATTCCGGGATCCCGGGATCGGGATTTTCAATAGCTTAAGAAATTACATTGATAAATTTGATAAAAAACTACTAATAAGTCCATTTGTTTAATATAAAAAAATAATTTGAAGGAAAAATAATTTTATTTATTTAAGAAAAGATAAAAATACAATTCAAAAATAGATAAATAAAACACTAAGAAATTCAAATATTATTTTGGAAATATGCCTGAAGTAACATTAAAGCATCGAGTGTTTCGTCATTTAGTCTGGATTTGATTTTGGTAGCCAGGCAACTTGCTGCTGAAAATGCACGCTCAGCCTCCACACTCGTTGGAGGTATCGTCATCAGATAATTAAATGCTAGTTCGAGTTGATGACCGCGTGAGCCCCCATTTTCATATAACACAGACTAAAATTCGTAAAATTCCCGATTTCCCGACAAATGATTTTTTTCCGTCGCTGCAGATGAATACTTATATACTATAATACTTTTATGTGATTCGTAATTATATTACGGAGGAATACAAAAATTCTGAACCCCGTATCTATTATATTTCATATCTATATTCCCATTATTAGAGTCGGGTGTAGTAAATACATCACCGGTAGGGAAAGGCTAATATAAAAATTTGAAAAACATATATATAAATTATTTTAATTATAAAAATATTGACAAATGTTTTACGTTTTTAGGTAAAAAGTTAAAAACGATTTTTTTTTTACCTTATCCGATATTTCGAACCACTCGTCGGGTTTATTTTCAAGGATTGACTGGTTGATTCGGACTCGTAACTCAACCATCTTGGGTTAAAATCTTCAGGAGGTGTGGTTGGCGACCACATTTTTGAAAACATATTAGGTAAAGCTTTTTGCAAGCGTAAAGGTAATTTTTTAATTCCTCTTTTGAAGAAGTCTTGATTTTTCTTGAAGTGCGTTTTTACTTCTCCAACATTGCTAATTTTTCTTCCTCTCTCTTCTTTATACCGAGACGAAAAGATGTATAGATTGCACGCCGTACATCAAGCGTCGTTTGTGGCAATTTATGGGGGATCCAAATTCCTTGTTTGTGGAACTTTCCTGTATAATGAAAATTATCGTAGAAGATTGGCTTCAACGATAATGTTTCGATTATTTGATGAGGATTTGATTCCACTATCGATTTCGAGATACCCATCATCTAATTTTTGGGGTTTTCGAACGATGTCTTGAGCGAATTGCGCTACTTCTATTGTTGGTTTTGACATATTTTCCCTGATAGATTTCTTTTCACAGAAAAAATAAAATTTACAATCATGATTTCAATGTTATAACAAAACTTTGCGCTCAAACAATCACATTAAAAAAGAAAGATGTTTGGGATCTTACTATTTAACAAATTTATAAAATAGAAGATATTCCCTCTTTCGTTTTGTGATTGCGGAACAATCGAATCCATTTTAAGATCTTCGTATTGAATTTGAAACCTTCTTGTTCTTGTTAGACTGACAGGTGATTAACGGTTGTCTACCCCTAACTTTTGTTTCTTCCACACTACGGGGAAGAAATCATTTATCACTTTTTTTTTGCTTAAGAACTGCTGAGCATATATTGTTTTTTTTTTTCTCCCCGTCCATTTCGATGGAAAGAGATTCATTTGGGATTGTCCACTATTTAGTTTGTAATTCATTATTACTGCAAATGCTATTAATTTATTTAATGATACAATTTTATTTAATGGTGATTGAATGTTCGACTTTAAAATAAGTTTTCTTATGCTTAAATACTGATTGATTTGTATTCAACTTCAACGTAAGTTAGGTGACTTTTGCGAGTCAATCTATCTTCATTTCGTGTTTTTGAAATCTCATTGGGATTTGTTTTGAATATTAATAATGTTTTTTTAACAGTTCGTGCAAAAACTTTTCAAGTTGAAGAACATTTCAAAGTTGTTTTTTATTGGTTGCTGTAAATATATTTTCTTCATTATGGCTCATATATTTTTTTTGGTATAAATTATTTTTATTTTTTCATTAACCCGCATAAATACCGTGCGCACAGATCTGTGCGTTTCATCATTTCAACTTTATTGTTTACTTAGGGTTATCCCAATTTACAAATAGTACTAATAAGAACAATTTTTTTACAAGGCATCCCATTATATCCTAAAATAGATTCAATTACGTAGAAAAGATCATTCAATTATGACCTATGTTGAATTTATTCAAAAATTAAATGGAAACACCAAGATTAATTAAAATATGAAGACTTTTTTGGATTCACCAATGTGTGTCCCCAGCATAATCATTTTTAAGTACTAAAAATATTTAATTTTCTATGAAAAAACATAGCGTCTCACCGGTGAGTCGCTGGCGATTTTTGTCTATAACATATATAAGAAAAAAATACAGTTTAAAATAAACGATAGATAATTAGTTTCTATTGAAATTCTAGTGCCATTTTCATAAGATATTATCTGTTCTATTCTTTATTCTGATTTAGTATGCGGCACTCATCCTTCAGGTTTATCTCTCTCACGAGTCGAGCACCCGAAATAAGGTCTCAGATTTTTTCTTCACACTTCCTCATTTGAATTTGTAGCCCGACTGCCATAATATGTCTTTCCTCGTTTTTACATTCTTCCCGCCAAAAAGCGCATTACTCTCAGTCAAAGTGAGGTTTTCAACAAACAGAGCGATCGCTGCCACTTTTTCGCAATATAAAGTACTCGGTCTTCATATATCAAGAGATGATGGGCGTTCTTCATCATCGCGGTAATGGATACTCCACGTGTTTCTACACAAGTTAAATCACCCATCATCCAACATCGCCTGCGAGAATATGGAGTTGAGACACATGAAAATTAATAGCTTCGCGAAATGTCGTCGATATCAAAAGGCGCAAATATTTTTTAATTATACAAGATATATTGAATCTACAAACGCTTTTAATTATTATTTCAAATCTGGGATGTTAAAGAATCTTGTCAAATATTTTGGATGTAGATGATTCGACTTGAAATCTGAAGATAATTTTATTTATGAAAGAAATGTAAATGCAACTAGGGCATCTTCAATGTCCTTTCATGGGAAAAGATCACATCCATATTGTCTATATCGGTGGTAGTCAAGCTGGTCCCTACCGCCCACTAGCGGGCGTTCAAACTATTATAGTGGACAGTAGAGATTTGGTCATGTTGATTCGTGGTTTAGACTTTTTCAAAGTAAGTCTGTTTTTCTATTCTTCTAGCTATTATGCTCGATGCACAGCTAGGTTATTAAGCTAGATAGGTAAACTACAATAATAGTTCTAGCTCTGTTTACATGGAGCTAGAATTATTAGCTTGCTATCGTAGTTTGAAAAAGTGATGAATTCATGAATTCTATTGGATCTAAGTTGGCAAAGAAACATTGCGTTTAAAGTAACATCTATCCATTTTTGTCGTGTTTTTGTGTTTGATGATAATTTTTTGAATCAAATAATACTGGAATAAAAGGACTAAGAGGGCATGTGCTCCGTTGGCGTATCTTTTAAACTTCAAAGGACTCGGGTATTTTTATATTCGATTCAAATTCTCAAAAGCAAACATATTTTTAGTATATTTATTCCCTACGCGATTCGATGTATTTACTGATGAGGAAAACATTTTTGCGATTTACCTTACATCTTGATATTTGTATGCTTCTATTTCCATCGACATTTGACGTCGCCGGAATGTACCTGTGTAATGTATTGTTAAATTTCAGACGTGTCACATCGAACTTCGAGTAATAACGTCCGTTTGTTACACTCCTGGAGTTGGCACACGTCAAACTGTCAAAGTTTTGAAGCATGTCAAAATATGTGACGGCACTTTTAGAGAACAAAAAAAGCTTAGTTTCCTCCGAAAGCTCCCGCTGACCGTGCGACTTTAGCTTTGAGCCTTGCGAAATTCACATAGATCGGGCTTTGTGACTTAGGGAGGTCTCATTTATGACAGGCCTAATGGGTATTATCGTTAAAATTCAACGGAACGTATAATAAGGGTGCTATGGGGTCGAAAAACTTTTTCGTTTAGGCCTGCATATCCTGCATAGCATAAATTTGCTTAGTCCCCTTAATAGATTTAAGTTCGGAGGACTCGCATGTGTATCCTTTAGAAACAAATGCAAACTGATCTTGAAGATTAGGCTGATTCTTCTAATTCTGAATATTAGAAGAAATATTTATATTATACACTAGATCGTCCAGATCAACGATGCCTTCGTCTTTGATTTCTATAAAAACACTGTATATTTTTTGACCGTACATGTACGGTCATACTCATCTAAAGGCTAATCACCTTAATATTTACTTTTTTACATCCAGAAAATCAAGCTAACTCAGGATCGAGACGATCGATCTGAAATTTTAATATTAGGGGTACCGGACAAAAATATCGTTTTATAAAGGTCAAGTTAAAAATATCTGTTTATTGCTAAATGAATAGATTATATATTCTTTTTTGATAGTTACAATATGCCATTTGCGTAAAAATCTTTGGTTTTGGATGAAAATAGACATTGAGGTCCGATTTTGTTTCAATAGTTTTTGTAAGTTTTATTTTTATGCAATATATTTTTATGTAATTCCTTTGTGTTTTTAAAAGTTGATGAAACATTGAACGGAAACGGAATCCCAAATTATAATTTTTTTCCAAATCTCGGTTAGTGTAGATTTATTTCCTATTTTATCCAAAATATCTCGATACATACTCTTTATGAAATAAAAATAGCTTAAAAATACCGCATAGCTTTGAAATCGCACAAAAAAAATCGCACAAAAAGAGGTTTGAGTGTATATCAAAAGTGTAAAGGTTCATTTATTGATATACAAGCTTTATACACGCTGCACAGTTCTGAGAGAAAAATGGGTTTATATTTGAGCATTTATGTTCTCAGTACGGAATGAGTTAAATAATATCCACACATCCTGTATATGAATCTTAGCAATTATTTTTATATATTCTTGAACACTCGACATATTTGTTATTTGTCGAGTATATTTAATTGGATTTGCTTTAATTTTAATGCATAATATCTCATGGTCTACATTTACTACTCTCTCGCTTATAGTTTTATTTTTAAGTAAAAATGTTCACTTCGAAATTGTTTGAACCACCTTTGACACGCTAATTAATTAAATCTTTCCGTTTGAAATGTGGTGCAAAAAAGTAATTTATTTTGAAAATTATGCTTTAGATATCCATCAATCAATAGCAAAAGAAACATGTGTTAAAATATCGATAATCGAAACAAATGACCATCGTATGGAAGAATGGATAAAAACGATATTTTTATCCGGTAATCCTAATATTTCTGGTATCGTTAGGCTGAATTTTTTGTCCATGATCTGGATTTGATTTCAAACTTTTATAATAAGAGTCCAGGATTTAACCCACTATATCGACACTCGATCGATGATAATATAGCATTTTTTAACAGGTGTAAAGGAGTCTTTATAAGTTTGATATAAAATGTACTTTCGTACCAAAGTTGATTTGCTCGAAGAATTTACTCCATTGACGAACTGTGTTACTAACACTTCAATGTTCGCTTTGCGATTTTACTTTTATTTGTTGGCTCAGCTTATTTACACTAGCGAACAAAGCATTGCAACTGATAGCGCTCAACATTAATTTCCACTTTGCTGCTAATGGACAAATTAAAACTATCTTATCGGTTTAAGTCGGTTGTTTTCCTGGGTTGTATTGTAGTTAGTTTTAAACTATTTTATATGCTTTTTCCACTAATCGACGACGATAGCATACCACACTTGTTTTGAGTAGTTTCCTAAACATGTCGATAGATTGTAATCTGTGGAATTGTAGAAATTCATCTTGTTAAAGTTCAAACGCCAATGGAAATGATTGTTAAATTTATTTGGCAGTTTATTTTTTAATTCAAATATAGTTCGGAATTTGCTGTATAAGTTTATTAGTGATGTGGAAAAATACAAATGGTGGATTTTATTTTATTACATTGTTCCCTTTATTAGAAAAAACTCTTTCTATCGGATAGGAAGCTTCTTGATCTCACTACTGAACAAAGATGGCGAAAAATAACATCCTCTGTTGCGCAACGCGTAATTGAAAAAATATTGAAGTAAATAATCTCGCTTGGAAGACCAACTCTTCAAAATTTTTTTCATGAGCCGAAATTGCCTCATGAAATTTCAAAGATTTTTGCCTTTGTGTGTTAAAAGCACTCGAGAGCTACGGTGATAGTGATTCGGTACACAATATGAAAAAGTTATTTAAAAACCGGAAAAAAATTAATATTCATAACTATTGCTTTTATTGAGTATAGTTGAGGTTGAAATGTAACAATTTTTGTAATTTTAGCTCTGAAAAGTGTCGGGACGATCAGTGCTGTCTATGTTATGAGCAGTGCAAATTCTTAGCTTTCTCGTGGTCACTCATTTTTTCAGTTTTTTAAAATAGATTTTTCATCAATCAAATATGGATGGTTTATTTATTGATAAACTGCATGATTATAAACATATTTTCATCCGAGAAAACAAAATTTGGGAAGGGTGCACTTTTGGTCATTCCATTTGTATTTTTTTCAGCTTGCCAATAATATTCTACAATTTCCGGCAGAAGAAAAATTATTTTGAGCTTTAATTAATCAAAACTAGAAAAATATATTAAGCCGTCTTCTAGACTCGGGAGGAAATTGATTAATAATAACATTGAAAATTTATAAAAGCCTTTGCGATTCTTCCGTATGTTTTTCGTATATTTTTGCTTAAAATGCAGGATCATACCCGAATATACAAGACTAGAAATAAAATATCAAAGGATGCTAATAAATATAAGTGGAGGCTTTCATGCCACGGCGAAAAGCATTGCCATCAAATGCTCTGTAAAACGAAAATAGCCCGGGCAAATATTTGTGTCTGGTCGTGGCTGTTTTTCAAAATGGGCTGCTAAATTATTAACCTGGTCGCCCGAAGTGGCGCTCGTCTCTTCGCAAGTCGCATACAGACAATTTTCAGACCGCATTCATTCGCTCTGTTAAAAACCTGCATGGGGATAATGGGTTTTCATGAATGCAAGCTTTTTATGGAGTTTTGGATGAACCCTGGTCTATGTTAGGGGTAGAAAAAATGTCGATAAAATGCATCTTGCTAAATTAGGTTCAACATATTCTGCTGATAATGCCGCAAGTTCTTAATTTATCAATTGAGATCAATGAATATGACAAACAGGGCCGTGACAAAGATCGAATGTTGCACATGGTTTTTATTTTACTTGACCATTCTACTTTACATGATTGACTCTGTGCGTTTTTATAATAAACCACTCCCGTGAGTATGGCGTCCAATCACGAGGTGCTCATTCGCCGTGTCAGCGATCCGAAAAGCAGACCAGTTGGACACACAAACCTTGTAGCCACTCCGTCCTCTTCTAAGGCTTTTTGCGATATTTTCGGTGATAAATGCGTATCAGGTTGTATCCATATACGAGAAAAGGAATATATCTGTATTTGTTTTCTTATTGCATGGTTTGTCAGATTTATATTTTGTATTTAAGGGTAAACACAACGAAGCCCGAACACATTTGACATTGTATGCTGGTTTTTTGATCAGGTTTTGAATGCGACAAAATCTACAGACACTATTCTGTACCAGTCCTAACGATAAGCAGATGCTAATTTTGGTTTACGTGCTTTAAATCGGACGATAGAAAATTATGAGATGCTCCTAAATTGAAATGATAAAACAATCATGAAGAAATAAAAACGAACCCCCGTTCCAATGTCTGGATTGACACTTTGGAAGATTTCAAAATTATTTGGATTCATATTTTCAGTCGAAATCGTCTAGTTTCTACAAGAAGGGGATAGAAAACATATAAAAGATGTGGCAATTAATTACTGGTAATTTGACTTGACTTGAGGTGACTTGACATTTCTATATAATTTTTTTAAAAAATGTGGTCGCCAATCACACCTCCTGTAGATTTAAAGCCAAGATGATGATTCACATCCAAAAGCATAATTACTGTGTCATGTACTGAATAAGACTTTTAGTTGAACGTAAATTTAGCTAAATTACTGCCGACTTGCTCCATAAAAATATAAATTATTTGAGATTTCTGCGCCAAAAGTTATTATGAGCGGAATATGGAGATGGCTATTATTGCCGACAGCCTGTACCTTATTACAGCCATGAATCTTATAGTTCCAGTTAGCTCGGCGTGCCATAAGATGGATGTTAATTCGCTTAATTTTGAATTTATCAAAAGTGACGACAAAATTAATTTTGTCATAAAATAACACACAAACAAGCTTATCGTTTAAGGTTTATCAGCTACATATGATCTTATAAATATGCCCTATGCCAGAAGAAAAAAGACTCAGATTTGGCAATTCAATCGAAATCAAAATACTGCCGAAGAAACCTCGCCCTCGCTTAATGACAATTAATAACTATAACGATGAAAAACTCATGTAATATTAATGCGCATTGCTTTTGAACTCCATTGCTTCAATAAATAAATAAATATTTTTCATAGATATAAACCGAAAACGATATTTTTTTATTTTGGAAAAAAGTCGGACATTTCATATGAAAACAACTGATGTCAGTTTATAAAAATAATAGTTGTTCCAAAATTACTTTTCTCCCATAAAATTCTCAGATTAAAATGCGTTATTTCATTATGTTACTGCAATAAAATTTTGGAAAAACAGCAACGGCTCTGAGGCTATATTTTGGGAATGTTAAAAACTCATTTGTGAACTCATTGACGAACATTACGTTTTTATCGACTTTCTGTCATTGTGAATATAAAATATTCCTTGAGGATTGTTAGCGTCTTCAAAGATAATATTTTTATAATGTACTTTGAAATTGTATTCTTAGAGCATATTTAGTTTAAATATAAAATACAGTGCGGCAAGATTTACCTCCTATATTTTGTCTAATCAATTTCTCTTTTGCTCAACAGCATCCATCCGCTATGAGAAATCATCTCAAAATATTTTATATAATACCGTAAACTATTACCGTTATAAAAATCGGTTCAAGCAGGTTCTTCTTCGCCATACGTTATCATCTTCTGAGAGCCTCTTTCTTGCTTTTTTGCTGAGCTTCGTGCAGCCAAAAAAAGTATCGTCGCTGAAAGTGTTCGCCATATAGTGGTTTTCAATTAGCGTTTCTCCACTTTGTTTACCAAGTAAATGGATTTGCCACCGTCGAGATTGGAAGTTGGGATTAAATCTGTTACTGGAGATCACGAGTTTGAGTGCACGAGATGTTTGCTTCATGGTGCAACGCGCTTACAAGATTACAATGCCATTAAAACTATTCACCCTGTAAGTTAAAAAAATCGCATTTATATCAAATATTACAATAATATATATATATTAATATTTCGGCATTCTCAATAATATTGGCTGAATATGGAAGATAAAATGCAACATCCTAATGCAAATCCTAGACGTTTTTCCAGTATAAGGATGTTTTCCAGCATGTATTATCATGATTTAAATACCCTGATTTCCTAGGATCTTTAAAGATAAATTCTGAGGCGATTAATAAAATTGTGCAGTCTACAAGTGACTGAATTTACGACAATAATAATCATTTTGTCACTCAATTATAGATCTTCTCCGACCTAAAGTGTCCATTCAATTAGTCCTTATTCTAGTTCAATCGCCTGTAGAAAACAATTAGGAAACCATCACACGAAAATTCTATATGACATATCAAGAAGAAGATTGCTATGATGAAATATGACTTCTTTTTCTTTGTAAGTAATCTGTAGTTAAGCGGTTAAACTCACTGGCGGGAAGGAAGGAAAACCATAAAAATGTATCATTCATATTTTCCTCATAATTTTAAAACACAAGTCCATTGCATTATCGTGCACGAGAAAGGAAGCCTTGAGACATCCTAAGATGTTATTTTTGTAGAGAACAGCTGCTACGTCGTATTCTCTGCATGGAAAACTTATTTCAACATTTGTGGTAAGTATCTGAAATCTTCTTAAAAACTTTCGCAGAAAATAAATCCCATCTAGGATATTTGTTTCAACGCTTTCTCCTAAGGAGTGTGGGTTCTGGAGAAGGCCCACCTGTTAAATCGACAGAACAAAGCGACACGAACTGAAAGAAAACGTTTCTTACAAAGTCATCTTAGCAGATTGTTAAAAACTTAACTTTAACCGAGACTTAAGGAATAATGTTTCAAACGCCTATTTTTTAATTGTGTTCATAAATTTAATAGTCGAAAATCTTATATTTAATAAGATTTTCGATTCATGCTTAGAAGACCACAAGTTAATAATAGTGCGCGTTGATGAGTATGCACTCACATGTTGAGTGATCTGGAAAGAGTATGCACGCACATGGTCCGGACAATGCTCCATGTTTTTTTTATAAATTTATTTGTTTCCTTGTATAAAATGGAAGCTTTGCTAGTTGATCAGCTTAATCAAATAGGCCGAGTTGAAATCTCAACATCCAGTTTGTTTGAAGCCTGTATCTTTTCACATAGCGAAAATACATAATTTTCAATTATTTTTTGAGCGGTCTTTTCTCGATGGGAAATGGACGTGAATTTAATAATTTGCATAATTTTGACTGAAAGTTGTGCTTCGTTGTGACAGACATGGCGCGGGAGCCCTTAGGAACATTTTAAAGGAATTCCCGCATGGATAATATTAAAGCAACTTTGACGTCGACGGAATACTTTTGTCGCTTGATGTGCAAGTTCTAAATGTAAATGTAAGCCTCCCTTAGTATAAATGATGAATTCATTATATAGGGTGTACATTAAAAAAAAACATCACATACAAATAAATATTTCAAACCAATTATTGAAGAATCTAATACGCACATTAAGGGATGATATTTTGTTATCTTGTGATAATTACATTTTCAAAAAATATAGACTCAATTATTTAATACTCAGTTAATACGAATGGACGTTTTTTAGATCGACTTTAAATGCTTTGGTACAACCATTTGAAGCTATAGGGTTGTTAAGGTAATTAAAAAATAATAATCGGACCAGCATTCAGGTTCGTAACCCTTAAACGCCTGTTGACATTGGAGCTAATGCTTATTTGAACACTTTTTCGCAGTAATAAAAATGTAAAGCAGAGTTTGCTTCAGCGAAATCGTCGTAGCGATAACAGGTATTAGTCCGATTCTCTCCTGTTTCAAGAGTTAATGACCACATTTAGCGCCTCGTTGTCATTGGGATGCCACATTGTGGATATAATGACAGTCAAATTCAGGCCACTGAGAGCTTACTATACTGCAATGAAAAGCTCATAATACAAATAGCATTAATAAATCTGTATTCAATGTACACCATCCAAATAAGTATATATGTGTATATACTACCAGGAATAAGTTTGGAAACGCCTCACATATTACCGATTTTTATGAAAAAAATCAACATTTAACCTATTCTGGAGTGTAGTGACACATCCTCGTTACGAAAGAGTCCAGAAAAGCTTCTCCATCTTGTGTTAAACGATCCAAAAATCACGCGTGGCGGTCACGCGATTTTATGGTGCTCCGGTGGAAGCATTCTGGGCACTCATCTCGCATATAACTTCTTATAACCAAGTTTTTTCGATATAATATCACCAAGGAGACTTAAAAAAATGTCAGGAAATTCTTCGTGAAGGCCGTCAAACAACAAGGGGGTGACAAAGCAGGCGCAAATGAGCTTGGGTCGCAAAACGCAGAATACCGATTCAGGCGAGAGTTGCACATGTTTTTTATTTAACTTGATCATTCTTCTTTACATTAATTAACACTGATAATATATACTAAGTTGTCTTATTCCTATTTTCTTCTTTATCGCTTGAACGTTGCGCCGATCGAGTTGGCATAAGCCCGCAATAGAATAAATACTACAATATTTTCGTCCGATTGTAAAATTTAAATAATCAACCCGCCAAAACAACAACCAATTAGTTTTCTTCGGACAAACCGTTTTTTGTAATGAGATTTCGTAATCATTCTGTAGACATATTAATGTATGGCGTCCGATCGCGAGACATACATTCGTCACATCAGTGGTCCGAAAAGCGGACCGGTTGGACACACAGACCTTGTGGCCATTCGCATCCTCTTTTATAGAATTTTTAGGATATAAATGATGCATACCTGGAGCCTTCTATGATCTGTAAGATCTTATCTTAGTTTAGTTTTTTAGTTTTAAGCAAAGCTCATTCAAATCTCAGCTTGCCGTCGAGGAAGAAAGTTTGAAATGAAAATAGGGCATTATTATAAAATCATTTATTTTCTCCAATCATTCTGTACACATAAATTTTCAGTAATTTTAATATTTACAAAATATTTTAAAAATCAAATAGCTTCCATTCCATCAAAAGATAAAAACAAAAATTAGGGATTTCACGTTCATTCGTTATTAAAGAATTTTCATAAAAAAAGACGAACCATGTAGCTGATTCACAAAAATTAAAAATAAAAATATGGCTTAATTCGAATACACATTTTGTAATTTAATTATTTCTATTAAGACATAAAATTAAAATAGTCCTCAATATATTTACAATATTTTTTAACTATATAATAATTCATTTTTATAAAATCAGTAAATGATTCGATGAATGACATCAACACGCTGCGCGTTGACGCACATTATTAATTTTTAATATTTAATTATATCAAATATGGAACCTTTTAAAATCGTGTAAAACAATACGCAATAATGGATTTTTTGTGAATGATCGCCCGTGAGATTCAAATCCTACAAATTCAAATGCACTAAAAGATATTTGTTCATGAGAATTTCTTATAAATGATAAGTAGCTTCATTGCGCTACCCGTTGTTCATTTATACAATTTAAAAGATCTTAATCGAACAGCGTACGGATTAAAATATATAGCAAAATGAATCGTTGCAATTTGACGTGCATTAAATTTATATTTGCATCGAAATAAAATTGAAACGTTAATCTGAGGAGCGCTTAATAGTTTGTGCAATCGGTATGTTCAAGTCGTACGACGAGGAATAATTTACATCGTTTTAAATATATAAGTACAATAACGACATTTTTTTTGAGAGTAATGGATCAGTCAAAACTTATTACTTAGAAGCGAACGATGAATGTCGAATACATACATATATTAAAAGAGTAGGGTGTTTACTATAAAAATATTTTACAGATTCCAAACGCAAATACATTCAATCAACGGAGAGCGTATTTTACATTTCACAAAATCAAGTCGTTAAATCAAGTTAAAAATGCAAGATACGGAATCGGCAACTACTTATACAATGATAAATAAGCACATTTCAATCTTACATTAATTATTGTATAATCTATTTATTTAGATATTAATATAATTTATAATATTTACTCTTTTGATATGTATTCAAAGTTCCGAATTGATAAAAAAACATTAATAATCGAGTATTTTCACTTAGTACAAGCATGATATAAATAAAGCTGTATAAGTGATCTCATATCACAAATTAAGGTGGGGGTGTTTTGTTATTTATCATAAGCCCTAATTGCAGTTAAAATAAATATAAAATATTAGATCTTACAATTGCATATTAAAATAATCTATTCGAATTGACGAGACTAATTGGATTGCAATTGTGAGATCTAATCATTTCGTAACATTCAAGATTTCATGCAAGTACTATAAAAAAAAATGAGATCTTACGCGTTGATTTATTTTTAATCAATTTATGATTTAACCCTTGATTACTAATCATTAGTCTCATAGACTACAGACTCGGAATGCATTCGACATGTATGCATATTGCCGAATCGTCGCTGTTTCGCTTGTACCTTTTTAAATAATCAAATTAGTGATTCAGGCGTACTCACTGTGTGTGCACGTCAATCGTTACGTCGTCAAATCGATAATAAGATTAGTAATCTAGGGTTAAAAAAATAAATTTCAACAAAGCAGTCTAAAAATAAGACTAAGAAAATTTTCAGAACCCTGCAAATTTATTTACACACATGTCCGTGTCGAGAGTTGATCGATAAATGTCGTCACAATTAGAGAAAACAAGTACATTAATTGTTAAAATATCTGTAAATTACATATATTACAACTTTCAATAGAGTAAAACGGCAAGTGTAACTTGCTCTTTATTTATCGAGCTCTGAATGCCACAATATATAAATAGTATTTGCACAAAATCACATTAAAAATACATACATAAAACTAACATTAAAGAATTACATCTAAATAATAATGTGTGGCAGAAGACGGTGTAGTAAAAAACGTTGAGAAACTTCCCAATCAAAAATAGCGCTTTCAATTTTGCTAACGTATAAATAAAAAATATTGACCAGCTCATTTTATTTAAGAAATCGTCTTGTTCAAAACATTTTATATGACTATTTATCAACATTCATATATGTATATATGTACATACAACGAAATGGCGGAATATTTTAAACTAAATTCATTCATTTTTACTTCGTTTCATTAAAATTAAGTACATCAAATGACTTTGCCAATATATTACATTTACAAACTGTTACACGAGGATCGATTGAAAATTGTTTTGGCACTAAATTGATGAAATACAGAAAAAATACTCATAACAATCTCTCCTGATTTCAGCAAGTAAACGACGTACATGAAAACGAGTGCAAGATCAAAACCAAAATGTAACAATGTTTTTTCGCTATCTTCAGTAAATTATAAATATATTTATGTACAAAAGTTGTCTCGAAATAAATATGAATTAAGAGAAATCATAAGACACAAGTAATATACAATCGGCAGACGCCGTCAATGCAACAAAACAAATTTTAAATACAAAATATAACAAAACATCAAAATGTACAGCATACAAAATTTCAAAGCAAATAAGATATTGTACAGGAAAAATATTATACAATTGAACGTCGTTAATAAAATTTAATCATTCAAAACTGATTGAAATATCAACAGCAAAAGCAATGTTCGCAGCACAAACATTTGAGATCTTCAGAGAGCTAACCGTTATCATATTAATGAGTAGGATTGAAATTTGTATGGTGATACATTTTATGCGGACGTTGAACGTTCAAACATGAACATTTATAAAAATACACAACTAAAAATTGACACTAACAAGATGACGATGAGTATATTTCTGATTCGTATCGATTGTTCAACATACGATTGAAATATACATCATACGACGGTGATACATAACTAAAAACAGGCTTTTTTATATTCACAATTTAATAAAATAATGTCAGATATCAGCACCAAGAAATATATATTTATGTGTTTGCGTTTAATATATATATATATATATGTATACATGCTGAGCAATCATCACCGGCAACGACGATTGTTTTCCCTAATTTATTAACCCTTCGAACAGTCCCTTTTTTATATGGCATGTATAGATTATATAAATTTACATAATTTATAACTATTCGTCTATAATTCGTCAGAACGACACGCGTCATCGTCACTCGCGTCACATATATATTTTTCATATACATATATAAAGGCAGTTTTATCATCTATGGCAGTCTTCTGTGATTGCGTGTATAACCGCACTCAAAATCACTACATAAGTCGCTTTTTATAGACCTATACTTAAAAGAATCACAGAGTCGTGTCCCGATACGCGTTAATTATTATATCGATAGACTTTCGGTGATGGGACGATCACTTTTATTTGAACTTTGTTTTAACACTTTGTCGCCCGTTTCACATAGTGTGTCCGATGGGGTGCTTAAAGCCTGGTTCAGACAATAATTTCTCGGATGACCCTGCGTGTGCGTGAATTGGGCGTTGAATAACCACTCTCTAAGCTCTCGTCGTAACTTAACGATAAGTGTTGTGGCGGTTTTTGTTCTTCTGTTTCTAGTTGATCCATGTACGGGTCGGGCAGCCCACTTACATCGTGGTAAGGCGATTCTAAAACAGAAAGAACGGTCAATATATTTTTTAATAATCATAGTCAAACTAATACTTCAAGCATACGAAATCAAACAGGTCTGAATAATGTAAGATTTATTTTTAAACATAATTTATAGCGTAAAAATTCCCTCTGTAATTTACTTTCCGTACAATACTCCGGAGGGGAATAAAGCACATGATTGATTGATTTTGACAAATGCCTTTGTTCGGTTCAAGGTTTCTACATTCGGTGAGTTAATGCTGCATTATTAAAGTTTTCCAATAATGGAAGAAAATGTATTTCTTGATTTGAATACAAAATTTAAGCAACGCGCTTGTTCAGCGTTAACGACTGATTGTTTTTTATCAAAGTAAATCACAATTTAACTCACCAATGTGTTGGTCCATTCGCTTTTTGGGCTTATGTACGGAAGCATAAGGATCCGTACAATATTCTTGTCTTGAAGGATTTTGACTACCGCGCATATTGTATTCATCAGCCATGTTCTGTTGGTTGTTGTGCGGCATGTGAGGGTACGGTGCATAGTCGTCGATGGCTCCATAACCACCGTGTGCGATTGGATCATAACCGTATGAGTTTTGTCTGTCGATAATTGGATGAGAAGGGGCCATGTTGTTGACGCCGTTGTTTGCAGCGGCTGCCATCTTCATTTGCCATAGAGAATCTTGCGAATTGACGCTTCCGCCGTTGTTTGAATTACTATAGCTATTCTCCATGTATCCCATATTAACCCCTGAAACAAAAAGAATTATCGTTATGATCGTTCTGATCTCATAGAGGGTGAAGATTGTATTCATCATGCTGTTAAATTTGCAGCACAAATATCATGCACAAAAGACAAGACTATGAAGCAGAGACTGGGGGAAACCTTTACCTTTCATATTATACCGACCAGCTAGTCCTTTATGTGCAATGCATGAGAAAAAATAGCGGTTTTTATATATAAGTAATAGGTTGAAGATGAGATAAAAGGTTGAATAGGATCAATCTGTACTTACATTCTCCCCCGTTTATGTTTTGGCCTGGATGACCCTGCACGTTGGGAGCGACGTGGTAACCGTATCCGTTCTGCGTAGCATAAACTGCGTTCTTGGGATCTTCCATCGAAAGAGCCAGTTCCATGGAGTGCTCCAAGGCTTTATTTTCCAGTCCCGTTGTGGGATAGTATGGAGGAGGTGCTTGATTTTGAGCTGCTACCATCGATGGCCTGACTGATTCCATGTCATAGTCTTTAGTGTTTTGTTTTTTGGTTTGGTTTCGTTTGCATCGACAGAACATGAGGAGCAATCCAATGAACAAGACGAAAACGATGAAAGAGACGATTATTGCAACGAGCGTTGGGGTCGTCAGTGCTGAGGCTTCCTTGATATATGATGGACCGACTGCAAAATTTAAACAATGTTAATTAAATCCAATTGCACATGATAATGAAGCAATAATGGTAGTAAATTTGTTAAAATCTTACTTTCTGCTTCTGTGTATTCGCCGCAATGTTCATGGTTTACTCTCAAGCAGAGCTTGACTCTGACTCTGGGGTTGAGTTCGTCGACTTGGGGCAGTCCAGGAGTATCGTTGATTTCATCACCCAAGGATCTTCCTCCGTTTCTTCCCATCCTGTTGGACTGCGCCAGATGGTCGATGACTGTTTCCTTGTATGTGGGTCCGGTTCCAGAAACGTGCAGAGGGATGGTTTCGATGACTTGCCAAGTGGCCATCGTCGTGTGTCCGTTGACGAGCGACTCTACCACTCCGATCAACGCAAGACAAGTGGATCCAACACTCACTGAGAGGGTTTTCGTAGTAGGATCGAAGGTTACCTGGTCCGGAGAAGGAATCTTGTCCACTTTGGTGGTCGTAGCTATTTCATTAGAGAAATCGCTGCTGCCTTTAGCATTAAACGCTTTCACCTGAAAAACAAATCTTAAGTTAACACAGCTCCCTTCTTCCTCTTCCCGTATGACATTTAACCATTGTATCCACAGGTGCATAAATAAAAATGCGTGATATAACGAAAATAATAGTCATATTTAAACAAAATGAACATTGAAATAAGCATTTTTTTAAGATATTCACTTAGTTTCTTTCTCTGTTGTTTACCTTGAAAACATAAGTCAGATGCTGTCGGTTGCAATAAAAAAAATGAATCGTAATGAATAAATGGGAATCTTGATAAAAATCAATAACTATTCTAACTGTCAAAAGATGATGGCAGCGTTATGATACTCCGATCGGAAAGACACATACCTTGAACACGTAGCTTTGGTGCTGATCCAAAGAAGTAACGTTGCACGGTACGTTCCTCTGGCAGTCGAACTCCATCCACTCTCCATTTCTGGAAGTCATCATCGAGCAGTCTCCCGTTACTACTTCGTTGTTGGGCATGGCGACTCTCCTGTACGATACGAAGAATTTCGTATTTTGAAGACCGCCATCGAAACCAGGCTCCCACAGCAGCGTTACAAAGTTGTGTCCGACTTCGATTGTTTGCAAGCTTCTCGGTTTTTCAGGCGGTCCCTTTGGCTGCAGCTTGATGAGAGCTTTAATAGATCCCAAAACATTTATCACCCTGCAATAATAGTCTCCGTAGTCTTGGTGTTTGATATTGGAGACTTTGAGTACGCTCGTATACATATCGTTGCTTCCTGTCGTTGTATTAATTTCGTAATGGCCTTCCGAAGACATGAAAAGAGGAGCGGTGTTCGTTCCGAAGGACCATTGGAATTCTGGTTTGGGATACGCTTGCATTTTGCAGATGACTTCGGCCGTTTCGCGAAGATCATAAGCGACTTTGCTGTATTGATGCAGTATGATTGGCTCATCTGAAATGATATGAAATATTTGTATTAAATGTGTAATTAATGATGAGATTTAGCGATTGGCTTTGTTTGAGAATACTCACGTTCGATTCTTAAATGCATTATAGATTCGGCTTTCTTCACTTCGTTCTCGAACACGCAAGAATAAACACCTCTGTCTTCGGGTAATAGCTGATTTTCTTCTATTCTGGCTTTGCCGCTGAATCTGAGTGTGCTTTGGACGTTTACGACTGAATTTCTTCCTTCAGTGGTCTCGGTGCGGACTTCGTAGAGGTTTGGTTCTGGGGTTATTTCATTGCCGTCTTTCAGCCATCTGATCGAAGGTTTGGGTTTACCGTGGGCGCTGCACGTTGCAGAGAAGTTGCTGTCTCCGACTCGGCGTGTTATGTGGGGTTGGAGCTTGACTTGAAGGCGCGGGGGCTGATGAACTTCCAGGCTGATGGATGCCATTTCGCCGGGTCCCAATTCGTTGGTGGCTTGGCAATGGTAAGTTCCTTCGCTTCCCAGATGCGCGCTCGGAATGGCGTATCGAGGTCCCATTGCGAGGACGATCGGCTGAGCTCCGGGGACGTCTCCGTCTCTGAACCATTTGTAGAGAGGAGCTGGCCATCCCGGAGGTTTAGCGGCGCAAGTCAGCGTGACGGCCGATCCTTCTTGGGCGATGGGTCTGTCGGGGCTGATGCTCGCCTTGCCTGGTTTGTGTCTGACGAGAACAGCGACGGACGATGACCCGACTTTTTCTACTCCTTTGCCGCCAGCTGTTGTGATGATGTTCTTGGCTCGACAGATGTAAGTTCCGCCGGATTCTGCCGTCACTCTCGGGAGACGAAGGGTGTCGCCGGTCTGTCTGAAATCAGGTTTCTTTTCTTTGGTCCATTCGATCGAAACGGGTTCAGGATTCGACGTGACGTTGCAGACGATGTTGACCGTTCCGCCTTCTTCGGCTTCGTGGGTTTTCGACTCTATAACCACAGTGGGTGGATAGAGCACGTCCAAGAGCACTTCTTTTTCGCCAACTTTGCCCAAGCCGTTGTCAGCCGAGCACGTATATTTGCCTGCATCGTGTATGGATACTCTATGAAGGGTGTGAGTAAACGACGTGGAGATAAATCTTCCATTGCGAGTCCATCTCACATTAGAAACTTTGGGCTTAGCATCCACTTTGCATTCCATTGTTGCGGTGCCATCTACTTCAACTCTGAGTGGATTTTCTGGTCCAACTTCAACTCGTGGAAAATCTGCAAAAAAATGTATATATTTATATTAACACATTTTACGCGGGATTAGTTTAATCAATGATTATATTTGTAGCGAACATTTCCGCGTCTTTTATGTGCGACACGATATTTTCGAGTGGGATATTTTACTAGGGAATTTCTTCTTCTTTATGTTTGCGAAAATTATCCAATTTTTCCACAAAATATGTATTAATTTAGTTGATAAAGTACGTCACTGTGCTGTTGAGATAATAAAATTCCGATTTAAAATCCGCTCAACACATGCCTTTAGCCTATTATTATGCAAAAATAATAAATAACAGTATAAAATTTATGATTTAAAAGCAGATTGCATG
Organism: Stenopsyche tienmushanensis; assembly: GCA_008973525.1. NCBI lineage: Eukaryota > Metazoa > Arthropoda > Insecta > Trichoptera > Stenopsychidae > Stenopsyche > Stenopsyche tienmushanensis. Next base: position 688,834 of record WACJ01000044.1, read on the forward strand.
CGATAAAATGCATATGACCTGTGCGTTTTTATGTTATATCAAAAGGCCATGTGTTTTCTATTAAATTCTCTAGTTGATTGAAGTTAGGTATTCACGGCGTTAATGCATTATGATCTAGGATGCATCCCAGATATAGATCTGATATTATTTTTGCGTGTTTTGGTTATTCGATTATTAAAAGTTTTGGAGAGCAAGTTCATCAATAATTTGAAGCGGCGAGTGGCCATCCAATGACGATAATTTGTTCAGGTCATGATTTGGGTCACAGTACGCAATTAAATTGCAGATATTGGACATTCTAATAAGACTCATAATAAATGAAATTATAATTTGGCGCACATTCTTGATTCATAGAACAACTGAAGCGGAAATATGAATACTGCGGTGGCGAAAATTAAAACGATGTATCAAAGCTTTCATATAAACCAAGAAGTTAACCGAAGGAAGAGTTGGAAGACCGAGTGCAATGCTAATTAATTCCGACCGGAAACTAATTAAGCGCATAAAACAGGAAGACTATGCATGTGAAAGGAACAAACGTGAATTTTAAGAGCCTTTGACTTTGCTTCATTTAGCGTTCATCCTTTGAAAATTAACGAACCTCTAAATTGTTGCAGACATAACTTGCGATAAGTTACGAGACCCGTTCTGATAATCAAATAGATATATTTTTAACTTTTTATTTGATCAAATACATTAAAAGCCGAAGCTTTGATCCCAGCTTTTGATGATTAAGCGAACATCTTTTCGTGCATAAAGAAAGCTTTTAGTAAAAATCAGTTTTAATCTGTGTTTATATTTATATGGTAGATTAACACAATTGAATAGATCTTTCGTCTTTTAAAAGAGAAAAGTAATAAAAACCACAACGCGGTTAATAAAATGGATCTGAGAGCATGCTTCCATTTCGCCTCGAGGATTATACGTATGAAAAAGAGGAAGAATACTGTAGAAATGGAGATTTCCAAGATGGCGCCAGATCTCAATATACAAAAACGTAATGTGCCGAAAAATATTATTCGGATATTTTATTAAAATATCAATTATAGGCCTATTTTTCGGCTATTAAATCCCATCAAATATCACATTAACTCAATGGGTATAATGCCTGTGAAGCATAGTTAAGCAAGCTAATCGACGAGCATAAACAAGACACTAATAGTCCGTGTGACAAATTCTTATTGCCGGAAAATTATTTTCGACTATCATAATGGATTCGACCCATTTATTTCCCCGGGGTACAGTTTCAACCGCCGGAAAATCTTAATGAGAAAATTACACATAACGACCCATTCGAACAATCGTGATCGATATAATGTGACCTGTGAAAATTGAAAATTTTCATGCGATACGCAGCTTACGTCTGTGAATTCAATTTGCTTATTAATTTTGAACGAACATTCGGCGGTTCTCAAATGGCGTCGCTCACGATCGACCCTCGGATAGGACCTGTCAACGCAGAAATGAAATAAGCTCAATCATTTACGAAGAAAACACTTTTTTATCGTGCGTCATTATGGATCGTGTGCTTCGTGAATTTATGTTATTTTAGAATTCATTCGAAAAAATACTAATTAAGGATATATACGCATCGAAAAAAATCTCGATTCAACGTGAAAAACATCAAAAAAACAAATTTCTTCTAATTGGAATCGAAGCAACCACCTCTCGTTGTCCGGGTGTTTTCACTGTCTATTAAGCTATGGAGTCATTTATTAACGTCCTAAACCTGTGTATGATCAATATATATGTTTTCCATTAAGTTTAATAATATGATAACTGTATAGGCTCAATCATTAATAGTTTTTACTTGTACTTTAATTTTCCTAGTTGTTCTTTCAATTGTTTGAATTAATTCTATCTTATTTCGTAAAATATTAACTTTTTCACATTATTTACGTTAAAAATGACGTTAAAGCGATGGTTCTGCTATCACGAAAAAACGCATGTCCGGACTACAAAGGGTTAATATAGTCGTAAATTATATTTAAAATATTCAAATAAATGCAATTATACTATGCGACCGATAGAGGCGCTGCGGTCGTTTCTAATTTATTCAAGCGGGTTGCCATTGCAAAAATAGCAATGACAGTTGATAAATAGGTAATTTTAGACTCAGCATATATGAAGATCTTGATTATAAAATAATTAATATTGTAAATATGACATTAAAGTATAATAAATTGCTTTTAAATCTTATAATATATTATATAAAATTTTAAATAATTAAATATATAAATAAATCAGTTATGCCATGCGATCAATAGAGGCGCTCGTGTCGCTTCATCATTTTCTTCTGTGGGTTGCCATCGTATAAATTTATATATAATATAATTATATTTCATTGTTAAATATCAAAATTCATCGAATTAACAATATTGACAATTGACCCCATCAAAAACATTTCTACATAATTATTATATATTTAGCCATCAATGATTCATTTTCAGACGCAAATACAAATTCTAAAAACCACCGGCCATACTGATCGATTCCCTTGATGTCATTCAATTTTCTCGAACGTCGATCGTTTTGTATTCACGCCTTAATTGAATTTCCATAAATAGCGAGTACACCGTAGTGCAATCGGTTAACGTGCGACGTCCCGAAAATAGGACTCGAATTTACCTCGTCTGAGCTTTGGAAGACGATCAATTTGCATTTTCAGAGATTTTTGTGCGATCTATAAGATTTGCGACAAAATATGATTCTATCAAGCAAAGGCGTGATTGGACATAACTACGGCGAAAGTCGGTGCAGATTGGAGCAGGGGTGGATAAACTTTTACGGGCCTTGTACCATTAAGAGCCGTCGGTTACTTTCCAGACAGAACAAAAGAACCTTCTTAGCTTCCATTGAATCTCGAAGCAAGTTTTTGACATTCTTTAAAAAGCGTGAAAGGGGCGAAGAACAAAGTCATAGTCGCCGATGCACCTGATGCAAATTAAACATTATCAAGAAGAACCCCTTTATAATGAAAACTTGAAATGGGGCTCGTTTAGCATTTATTTGTTACATCAATGGATGAATTCCTTCGCGTGAAATATTGTTATTTCCACACAAAAACGGAATAATAAACGAGGCTTTTAAGCATATTGCAGTACAGATAAACATGTAGAATAATGAATTTGGTCACTAATGGATCCGTAATAAATATATCTAGGATGATATCATATACCAGCCCATAACGCTCTCAATAGATGGAAATATTGCAATAAAATATACAGTAATTTATCGTGGAGACGATATAATATGAATATGACTTACATGCGTACGATTTTGGCTGAATCATTAGCAATAAAAGTTAAATGATGGCCCTAAATGGTAAAAAATAAATACATTGAAAGTTATTGAAAGACTCTGTATAAGGATCAAAAGCAATTCGTGGCAGGTCGTTAATAAGGATGTTGCTGTCCTAAGAAGTGCAAAATGCCAGCAAGGCATCGATGACACATATGAAACCGTGGAAATATCGACGATGGTTTATGATAGCGCCTCCAAGAATATATCTTGCTTAATGGTTCCGCAATTTTGCAGACCCTCGTACGCTCCTCAGAGCCGAAATATAAACGGCAGCTCAGGGCAAATGTAAAATGCAGCTATTTTGCAATTTCAAGCGTAATTTATGGTCGCGTTCACGGAGGGGGAGGCGTTGGGTGCAGTGGATTTACGAGTGCGCTTTTATCCCGGTGCGGTCAACTCGAGGGGATGGGCTCCTGCCGAGGAAATTCTTCGGCGTACAAGATAACGACCGACATTAGCGAGACAATGGAATAAACCTTCCTTGTTTAGTCTGCTCGAAATTAAATTAAGCGCGGAAAGCGATTGCCCTCGTCCTTCCATGTCGGGGGGCGCTCGCGTGATGCGGCCCTGGTCCGGAAATTCACGGTTAAAACGCAAAAATGCTGCTTTACCGGCTACGCGATAGTGCACCGCTATTTATAATGCAATATTTTAAAGGCGGACTTGCTTCTGATGCGGGGAGTACATTCTTGGCTTGGTGGAACGTTCATCTTATCACATTCGAGGGGTGGGTTGGGGAATTAAGTCCAGCGTTCGTGTATTGCGCAAATGTATAAACAGAAGCATTCTGTGTCCATTTAAATGCAATTAGATGAGCGGATGCCGTACGAATTGGATTCCAACAGAGTACTAACGAAGAAAAAAGTCACCCTTAACTCACTCAATGCAATAAAGTGATAGAGATTTAATTTGCAGATTTGCACTTAATGATATTGGTATTAAATCTGTAATTTGTGAAGAATTTGCTCTTTAAATTCTGCATGATAATTTGTATTTAATGCTTGAATGTAGTTTTTAACATTTTCTTGCAGTGGATTTCATCTTAATATCTTTTAGACCGCAAACAGCAAACTTTCACGTAGTATCGCACGTTTTTCAGATTAGAGGCTAGTGACGTTAAACGTATTTTTTGAAATATGTTTTGATGATGATTTAAAAAAGTTAATCACTAATTTGGTCAACAAACTGTTTATTATATTCACAATATTACAAAAAAAGATGGCAAAGGGAGCGCAGCACAAAACCCAAACATATCGAACAAAGAATCGCCAGGAGTTGAGATCAATGTTTTGACGAAAAAGTTTCTATGTCACAAAGACTAAAACTGTTAAAATGTGATACAGATGTGTCCCTTATTGACATAGCCATGGCAAGTCGTATTTTATCACACACGTACACCCATAATTACAACGTATACCTATAGTTTGACTTTTAAATTGACGGTTTGACTAATTTGAAACATGCGTCCTGAAGCGACAGTTATTTTGAGAAGGGTGGGTTGACGCCTCTAAGGCGAACACGCGCTCCTTCTTCATCCATTGCATGATTATTACTAAACTTTAGATCTCACTCTTTCAAATGAACACCACCCTATCCTTTTCGGAATAACTGTCGTTTCAGAGTATGCTTTTCAAATAAGGAAATTTCTCTGCCGCATAAGATAATAAGCCGACTTTATTCAAACAAATATTTCTTCGGTCACATAAGTATAACTAATCAGAAGAATATACTAAGTTCATGTGCAAATTCCGAGGACCACGAAATCAAACTTTGTTAAAGCAAGGTTAAAATTGAGATTTTTGAATCAACTAATAAAAATCAGAGAAAAATATAATGCCAAAGAGATAAAGCTAAAGATGCTTACGTATAAATAAGTTTACCCATACAATTTTGCAATTTATCACACTGGTATACGCACCACAGATTGAAAACTACTGTTATCTTTAAATATATTAATGTAATAAACTATTTTGTAGATACTACAGAAATTTCGTTTCAATCTATTAGCTCGTTTAAGAATTATATCAATTTTGCGAAAGAAGTATTTTTATGGAATTTCTTGAGAAAATCGCCCGGAATCTGAAGTGTTAATACTTTCTGATGTACCTAAATTCGTTGGTATGGTGAAACACTGCGCATATTTTTAGACGAAAACTGATCTGTTAATGCCTTGTCGATGCAGTTATGTGCTGTTACTTTGAGTTACGAAATCACGATCATTGGAAGATTGGAGGTCTTAATGTTCGACGGCGAATCTGGATTAATCCCTGGTGCTTTTATTGGATCGATGGTGATTAATTTTTATTGCCGTGCTTAAGCCGTAAACACGCAAAGAGCAATCCGAAGATGCTGTTTTTAGACGAGAAGAAATCGCGATCTCGATATTGGACGAGCGATTTATTTGTTAGACGGACTTCGTACGTCGGCCTACATTTATAAATGGTGGAAGCGATCGAGTTGAAAAAATAAAGAGGGACGATCGTTTCGAACGGGATTAAAGAGGGCAGCTATTTCTTTAGGCAATTACCGGGAGGAATTATTCAGGAAGGCCGTCGGAATTAACGCGCAACACTCCAGGCCAGTAATTGCTACCGCAGCTTTCAATTCGAAAGCTCTTTTGATGGAAAGCGAGCACACATGCGCTTTCGGGTCTCACGTGAGCTCAATGAAGATTACCAAGGGATTAGTCGCTCCCGGGGTGCAGCCATGCCGGAACAAAGGGACTTTTTACACGTTATGACGACGATGAATAATTGATGATTGCCTAATGCCCCTTGTGCAACAAACAAACGCACAGCAAAAATATTGCCCCGGTACACTGCCCAATCTAAACGATAAAATAGCGTGTAACTGGAACGATTCGGGTTGTCCTCACAATTCACCGACACAATGCCCAAGTTCTGAACCAACCATTGTTGCTGGGACGTTAATAAATGAATGCAGGATTTACATGCTGGTCACCTGCAGTCTGCTGGACTATGCGAGAACTAATCTTTCCGTGAACCATTCCTGTTTCCTCCAGTTTTATTGTTACGTGGCGAGAGGTATTTTTACTTATTTTACTATAGTATCTTATATATAGACCACTCACAAGCCATAGAGTACTCTAATCGACTATTGACCACATTACATCTTGATTAACACTTTTTAAGCCGGGGTATGTAGTACTACGTTTTTACACAATTACTACTGTAATGCTAGATAAATAGTACTACGTGTCATATTGATTAACATAGTATAGTAGTATTTCTAGATAGATCTAGTTAGTATCAAAAGTGAGTGACAATGAGCGTTATTTGTGGCAATGTGTTAACGTTAGGGATATCATAAAGTAAACAATTTTTCGCTGTTGATGATTTCTTGCACATTCTATCTCAAATACACAAATGAACAATGAATCCAGACATAAAGGGTTAGAATGGGCGCAACCTTTCAAGACATCCACTGTTTTTTGCGCTCAAAATTATTATACATTATTCAATTCTCATTCCTAATTACAGTCTGATGAATAAATTGATAGTTTACAAAAAGATGCATTTATTTTTTTATATCATGATGCAAATATTTAAATCCAGTTTTGCGGGTTAAAACTTCTCTGTAAATATCATAAATCATTTAAGAGTATGCCCGCACATGTTGCGGGCAGCGCCCTCAAAGCGTTTTATATACAATATCGTGCTTGTATTGCTAATAGAATATTATTTATTCAAATTATGATATAAAACATTACAATTTCTTTTCCATCGTAAAATCTTCATCCCTTTTGTCTTTTTAGTTTGAGGTAATTTACTTATACTGAGGGAACTTATTTATAGTACGAATAGAAGGTATTCTTATAAGTATTAAAATCTTGAGAGCATCATTATTTTTCTACGTTTTTATTGTTTATCTACGATTCAAGCAGTTAATCCAAGATGGCGGGTAATATAAATACTAATGAATGTTTGAATACATTTTACAGCGATTGATCATTTTTTTAAAAAGGAACATGTCTACATTTTGACGTGCTAAATATTTTAAAATGCTAAGATTTAGTATGGCAATGTTTTGGCAAGGAAACGTAGCACGGCTTGTATAATGAATGTGCGAGAGCGACGTTAAGTCCTTGCCGATACATAAAAAAGGAATAAGTGCCCTCATACCTCCCTGATTTTGTGAGTGAAATTCTATTGTGAGGAATGATGTTCTGCGGAATTTTGCCTCGGGTACTGAGGAAAGAAACACTTTATAGGTGAAGTGAAGCGGGAGACACAAACGGGAGATGTTAAAAATATATATGTGTACACAATAAAAATTCTGCGAAATGTAGACGCTAAATTTCCTCTCTTCCTATGGCTTTATGGCGTTTTATGCTTCATTTTATTCCCGGGCATTCATAAGTCTTTGCAGCCCCCGAACAACTTTTGACTAACAAACAATCCTGCTGCAGTATGAGGGCGTGGGACATAAAGAAAAATATTGCGAGCGAACAATAGGGCGCTCCGTTTCGAGGAGCGGCCCTGGAGGCGCTGAAAGCGGTTCGCCATAATCCTCCCGAACTTCCAAGTAGGAGTCGAATATAGGGATTCTGAAAACGCTAATGAAACGACATCAGTTTTTGCGAATAAATCAAACCATGTTGGGGAATACCAATGCTGCCAATTGGTTAACAAACAATCAACATATAGGTTGAGCTCTGTAAATTGGAGCTAGATTTTAATTTATTACCTATTTACGATCGTTAATTCACTGATTGTAATCGATGCCCAGAAGTTTATTAAGGAATAAAAAGGCTGGATTAAAAAATGAAGATTAATCTCCAGATTTGTTTCCAATCTAGATATTGTGGAATAAGATCGATCGAAAAATCGTTTACGTTTAAATTCATTAAAAGTCGTTCGACGATGAAATACTAAAAACATGCATTACAGTAATATGAGGGTCATCCAGGATAGATGGATGGGAGTAGACGGGCGTCGAACTAGAAGAAGTCTCTTCTCTAGATAACTCTTTATTCAATACGAGAGAGCGAGAGATCTAGCAACGGGAAGGACGTCCTCCCGCAGCCAAGGTTAAATAACGACTCCTTGACTCCTGCCTCCTGCGCATCACTATCCAATCGGTAGTATCCAAAAGACAATCCAAAAAATGATGATAAAGAAATCATCTATATCTTCAGATCGGATCAGTTTTAAAAAGGGCTGTATCAGATCAAGGTTTTAAAAATTAAGAAAAAATGAGAGCATTTGAGATATGGTTTTGTAGGATTCTCTCCATGACGGGATAAACCCATGAGCTTCTTTCAAAAGAAGAATGAACTATGGAAGGAGATTTAGGGCTAAATGTATTAAATATAAATTGAAAAAGTGTGGACGAAATTTATAGCTTCGTTTGCGCTATCCAGCGGCGATATTTCATACCTACTTTAAGATTGCACGCGTTAGTTGTTTAAAAATTCAAATTGCGAATGTAAATTTTGGATTTAAAAAATAAGCAAAAAAGCGCTTCCAATTCAAAGTTCAGCAATATTGACTAATTGAAGGCACAATTTAATTTGATTGATGTAATTAATAGGGAACGTTTGAATGCATTACTTCGCCGCCATCTGGAGCCGTTGCCCTCCGGAACAATGGGCGAAAAGTCACGCGCAACTTCGGGATTATTCTGCACAAACTTTGGTGCTCAACAATCAAAGGATTCGAAAACTTCAAAAAGAACTAGAATCGCAATTTTAATAAAACGCCCCGAACGGGCCGGGGGGAGAAGACTCCGCCTGCTCGTTGGCAGGAGTGCTGTTTTCGGACGAAAGGTAATAAAGGAGTAACTTATTGTAAAATTCGTGGACGTTAATGACTTTCTAAAATAAAATATGAAAAGCGATTTTCGAGCTCCATTATACTCATTGTAAAATTTCGCATTCATAACGAAGGTCTTTATGTTGCTCACGTAATGGCGTATGCGCTCAAATCCCGCATTAGACACATAAAACCTGGAGATCTTGGCGTTTCCTTGCAACAAATAATAAAAAGAAAATTCGCCAATGCTTCCGTGTCTCGTATTAAAATGTTTTTTGGCCCAAGAACGACACATGAGACCGAAAAAATGAATACATCCACAAGAGTCGAAGCAATGGCTGGCGTATGCGTAATACATTATTGCTTTCGGTAGTTCTTTCGCACAAAAGGGTTGTTGATTTATATCTGCCTCCGCATACGATGAAAAAAGAAATTGAGGTCTCGGCTCAGTTTGCCATGTGACCGTAAGAGGTGAGCTTAATAATAAATCAGTGGGAATTTAAGCACATTAAGGATGAACTTTAACCGTCTACGACCTAAGTTATTTTGTAAGCCATCCCCAATTTGTAATCCGGGCAGACTCCGAAGTTTCAGGAGCGCTGCCTGTAACGAGGACATGTTTTGTTTGTCGAGCAATTACATCATATAAATTCGCAAAACATACCAGTAATCATTATATGTCACAGACATCTAGTTTTATGGCTTACATCCATTTATTTTCATACAAATATTTAAAATATTGGGTCGATGCAAAAGTTTTTACGTATTTTTGTTTAAAGCGCTGATTTTTTTCATGAACTGATTGGCATTTGAAAAAGAATGATGACAAATTAAAGGAAATCAACCAATCATCTGTGGTACAACAAGCGAATTTAATTAATCGAATTTCAACGTGTGCAAAAAAACAAGAACCATTTTGCATAAATTAGTGACAGGTGATGAAAAATGGTTAGTATACAGCAAGAAAAAAAAAAAAATAAATACGCAAAAACTTTTGCATCGGCCCAATAAATCAAATAAAATTAAGTTTTCCCGTATTTTTATTCGGCGTATGTATAAATCTATGATGCGTCGGTTGACTATGTTTGCTTTGAGAATGTAAATACTCACAGTTGACGTTGAATGTGACGGTGGATTCGAGCTGTAAATCAACGGGAAGTGCTCTATTCCAGACTGCACATCGGTATTGAGCGCCATCATCTTCCCTAGTCGGGAACAAGGTCAGGGTTGAGCTGCTGGGTTCAGGTGCGGGATTTTCCGTTGACGATCTCTGCTTGTTCTATGGGCTGCTTTGAATCTCCACGATACCACCTAAAATAAAATAAATACATCATTAAAAATTGTTGTTGGGAGATCATTTGATAAATTTGCGTTTGATGTAAAGCTGTGTAAAAAAGTATTTTTATCCATATAAGATTTCTTTAGGGGGGAAAAAAATCATATATTTCTTCAAAAAATCTCCTGAATAAGAGAGATGCACAAAATATTATTTATTACTTGTTGTGCGATTAGCGACAATTCGTGGAGAATCCAAATATCTGTTTATTTTCTAACCTTTCTACATTTACAACATTTTTAAGACTTATTTTTTTTCAAAAATTATGTTTTTTATACATACATGTGACTTACTCAACCCTATACAAGAATATAGGCTATCGACAATGAATAACCCCTTTTCAGTTTAACCTGAACCTCCTCCTTCCAAGTACTCAGACCCAGACATGGAGCGATTATGTATATCTGTCTATTCGAGCGTAAACGTTGTCTTCCGACGAGTCTACTGCCACTTGATCCCAAATCTAATATGGTACGAGAGACTGTGTGTTACTTCGATTTACCTAATGTAAACGGTGAGTACGAATGAAGTTGGTGATTGATGCTTCACCGTACATGTCTACGATCTCTCGATTGGACCTCATAGTTTCAGAGCCTGAGGTCTCGTTATGAAGAAGACCTATTTCTTAATGGCTTCTATAGATGTGGCTAAAGTTGTATTGAATTTATTATAAGCAGCTACAATATAGTTTCAGTCTTGTTGGTATATATTATTTTAATATATTTCCAGGTCTCAAAAATTATTATAAATGTCGGCAACAATATCATTGCAGTAGATTGCCATCTTGTTCACTTACAATATCAAAATAACAAAATGAGAAAGAATTAGCTTTGGAAGTCTTAAAATTTTGATTATTTATCGGTTTCCCTAATATATAAGTGAATGTCCCTCATCCATTAAATCGTGAAGCGGTCCATTAGATTAACCGAGGGATATCGGGGTATAATAAGTAATTCGATTTGTCTTCATTAGCAGCATAAATAGAAATGTCTTCAGAGCACTTGGTGGCAGTAAATAATATTTCAGAGCTGAAATTGTACGTTTCCTTTTGTAATTAATCAACATTTACCCGATAGGATATTTAATTTGTGAAGTGGAGCAAAAATACCCATCAGAAACAATGAGCTGCGGTGAAAATTTCCCGAGCATCTTTGAAGAATTTCCTCCGAACATTCGGTACGAGAGATGATTAAAAATACCACCGGGGAAGAATAATCATTATGATCTTCGCGGGAGTGAATTTAACGTTTTGCCCTTTTTTTTAAGTACTGCCAAAGACTGCAAATAATGTACGCGCGCTTTTGATACACTTTTAAAGGATTCAGACTTTGATCATAAAACAAATAATAAGCGGGGGGGTGTAAAATAATAAAAAGAACGAGGTAGGTGGATGAGTGATAGCCAGGATACGACATTAAGAGCACTCTTACGCAATGACTTCCTGAGATATTTCTTTGGCATTGTCTTGTTTTTAAGCCCCCGCGCTCTCCATATTCACCCGTCTTTATGCGAAATTGTTTTCAAAAGACAAATTTTATGGTGCGAGTGTAAAAGTCAGAGTTTAAACAGACCTGAAAATATGAGTTTGAATGACTTTGCGTATTCTCGGATTTTTCAGTGCGTAATGTAAAAGAGATCCCCCCATTGTGAAGGATAATAATGTACTTTCCATCATAATAAAACATATTAAAGATATAATTTTCCATGTCCCAAATACGAGCACGAACGTAGTTCAGTTGTTATTTCATGGCACTAATAACCCAGTCGAGTTCAAATCTCATCTTTTATTCCAAGCAAATTAATGATGAATGTGTGGCCCAAAATTGAGTAGCATTTTCATATGCATACCATTCATTATGACATGAATACTAATTATAACTTAATTATATAACGAGATTTTTAATCGAAAATCCATAAGACTAAATGAGACTATATTATATATCTCAAATCGCTTGTATCAGACATATTTATATAGCTAGGACATATTTAGGTCATGATTTGAGATTTAGTGATCTTCGCTATTATAACTAGTATACGGTATATATAAATCAGACACATCAATATGATTTAATTGTGGCCATAAAAAGTCATCTAACATTGATTGTTATCACTTGATAAAAGCATTTCCAGCAACATCATCGAAGAAATGTACCCCAATGAATTGGGGACAGATATTTTTACTGAATAATATGAGGATTATAATCTTTTGAAAAGGATATATAGCTTCATTTTCACGCTTAAAATCAATATTGATGAAATATATTGCTTCTAAATCTAAGTATTGATTATAGGAAATAAACGATTTGAAAGTCATGATATTTGATATGTCATATTTATTAAAATGCAGCTCGTTGCATTATATCAGATCGCCATGCAAGTTGGATCGCTTTTTAATGTTGCAGGGTGATACAACCGCATCGGATCTCTTATCCAATTTATTTTGACTGCAACAACAATACCGTCGGGGTATCTTCATCGTATTTTTAAGGACAATCGCTACCATTGTGTGACCGTACAACAATAGGGCGATGATGATCATAAATTTAGTGGAAATCCTACTACTAAACACACGGGTCAACCACACGTGTTGCCAGACACAATGACTGAGTTCCTTTCTCTAATAATGGAGCGTGGGGTTTTAGGGATACAGAAACGCGCATGACTGCCGTTTGAATTCTGGAAAAGACTCAACAAGAAGCCAACCAAAAAAAATGCGAGATTGATAGAATGTACAAGAAAGTGTTTCGGTTTGAACGGCACAATGCCTATTCCCTGTCATATTTTCGCGACAAAGGAACCCAATATATTCTCATAAATACACCTAATAATACAAGAAGCATAATAGATCTGGAGATTAATCAAAGGAAACCAACGACATGGAACTCTGATAATGGAATCATAATTCCTCTCGGCTTAATTTAATGTCAATTTGATTGATAAGGACCGTTAGGATGAGAATTTGTACGACTTCGACGACTTTATTAGATGTCAGCCGAACGAATATGGAGACGTATGATGTGATTTTTTTACAATATGATACAATTCGCATTTAATTTGAGTCCGGAAAATTTCGCAGAAAGGACGAAGGATATAAATCATTTATATTTTTGTTGTCTGACTGCGACAGAGTAACACTTGTGAGTGACGTAAAAGGTGCTCGTGTTTCAGTTGAACGTTTTACACGTTTGTTCAGCATTTTCGCTTATTTAATATTACTTTCTGATCGTTGTATGGATATCCTTGTTTGATAAAAGGAACTGAGCTGAAGCATATATCATTATGTAAAGGATCAAGCATTTTATTTCAATAATTTAAGCATTTTTGCAGCACGAAAGAAGAGTTTTAAACAATGCGATACATTAGATATTGCTTGAAGTTTTGGACGGATTTATAAACAATTTCTGTATTATTTATTATAAAATATGCACGCAAAAGATAAATTTATATTAGGAATAATCCACTGTTTTACAGAGCGATATAATTGTATTCATAAAAACCAAATCTAAATAATATAAGATCTTTCAGATCTTTCAATAAGAACGCTCAATTTTTTTTAAATTACAATGATCGTGTTGTTAAATCAATGTCTATCAAATTTATTGTAAACTATTTAACAAGTATATGGCAAAAAGTTGAAAACTTATTAATGCCCTCGAAGTCAATATAATAAACACCATCCATTAAATTCAACCAGATGTATGCGACAAAATCATCGAAAATTAGATCCCCCGAATATGTGCCATCAAACAAAATTGCAGTAGATATTTGAATAATGTTTAACTTTATATTTAATGCCATAAAATATTCTTTCAAATAAATTAAAAAATGTGTAAATATTTTATACATAGCTTGTTTTATTTAAATTTGAAAATTGAGCGCCTTTATTGAAATACCCCATATAAAGATTCAATTATTGATATCATGCCCCGTAATATTATTTTCATTGATATTAATAATTCATTTTAAATTATAAAGCAAAACTATTCGTTTTATATACAAATAAGTGCACATTAATGTATAATTTCATCAGGTTATTATCACATTTCGATTGTCGTTCTAATCTATGGGCATCTTTTAGATCTAGTTTCTCATATATTTATTTTATGAAAGTTTCTGTAAATCATTTTGATCCATTTTCAAACACAGACAATCATAAGATCCTTAAAAAAAGCGATTGTAACTATCTTGTCATATGCATAGGCACATGGAATAAATTAACATCAGTCGTTTTTATACGACCGGATCGTATGTGACATTGTCGAAAGCGCTCTCGTCATTTTTAATATAGCTACATTGGAGCAATCCCATATTAAAAACGGGAATTTTCCATGGTGTATTACATTGTAAAAACACAGCTTACACTGCGGATGAAGCAGTAAAACTGGGAAACTTAAGCGCCATAAGACTTGGGAGCATTTATGGCATACACACATATAAATCAAGGATATTGTTTACGTGCAGTACGAAGATCGCATACATTTTAGTATTTTCAATATCTTTTTTTTGTTATGGGCGAAAAAAATAATGAACCATTCGAGGTATGTGCAGGAAAATTGTATTCGTGTTTGTACAACAATTGGATGTTAATAATTTTAAAGTAGATGGTTGATAGTAAGACTTCTGAAAACAAAGGCTTTCAACGCAAATAAGAATTGTTAATTAGAAAGGAGCTATTGTTCATGGAGCAAACGGTAGGTTCAAATGAGACTTTAGCTTTCATTTTTAAATTTGCCTTTGATAAATGAATAAAATAGACTGTCGAAATCCCGTTCTATTACGATTTAGGATTGATTAGGTTTAAATGAAAACGTTTTTGTATGCAATCTACTTTGACGTCGATGATCTAATTCGGTATGTAAATTCAGGGTTTCAATAATTTTCATTAGGAAATGGCGCTGGAAGCTCCGGGTTTGGGTCCCTGGAGGCCTTCAAACGGCCATCCAATCAACGACTTCCGGTCGAATTGTCCACGGGTACACATCTTCTGGGACTCCAGCGTCGACAATGACGAGAAAAATCTCCGACGGAGGCCGGAAAATTGATTCTGCGCGATCGGAGGTCGTGGAGTTTTATGACTTATTCCGGAACATTTTCCGGAGCGCTCAGTTTCCGGATTCGGGCGCCATTCTTTGATCGGTTTTCCAAAATGAACGGATCAAATATACACTGGCAGGAGAAATGTGCGACGGGGGGGCGGAATCAATTTCGATAAAATAAATCTGAAAAGCCTATGACTGAATATATCCAATATATTTGATCGGGGCGACGGGATATGAATATAATCAATATACATCGAATAAACGAACAAACACCGGCTTAAGCCAATATGTCCTTAATCGAGCCTTTTAGCAGGGCTAAATCGAATGCTTGAACCATTCATGTGGAGCTTCAAGAGATAAATGTGTAATTCTGAAGCCTCTCTAAATACAAGCATGTTTAAATCTTGAGAACATTGTATGATAAAAGATGCTGCATAAGAAGTATATTACACGAACAAAAGACGCGTTTAGGAGATCACTGTATAAACATACTTTGTCTTATTCTAAGAATATCTTTATTAACCCTTTGATGAATGCTTTATTTTCAATGCTAATACCAAAAGTGATCCTATTTGAAACACTATTACGGGCCCCGAATGTATCGATTTTAAATTTGACTTTGTGATTAAAATTGAAGATACAAATATATAGTCCTTTCCAAAACTTTTGCGCTTTTGCTTTTGAGTGCCAAAAATACGTGCCGTTTTTACAGTTCTGCTTAGAAGAGTTATAAAATATAAGGGGCATAAGTTTTATAATTATTTTTTTGCTAAGCAGTTGGATAACAACGTTCTACGAGATTTAATGGAGGCAAATCCAGGATCAATCAAATAGGTATAACTGTCTAATTAAGAAGATTTACAAAGACTATATTTTTGATCAGTGCTGCAAATAAGTCTAGTTGATTGGAGTTCGATCAAAGTGATTGAACCGTATTGAAGGAAGTTTGGAAAATGTGTATCAAAATGTTAATCAATCTTATTTTCAAATAATAAATAAAAAGGTTTTGTTACATCAGACTTGATAAAGGACGATGCAAATTCTCCATTTTTTTGTATTCTCATCATATTGAAATATCGCATGATACGCTCGACACATCTCTCAACAACCTGTCAAATGCGAGTGATACATCAAAAAATTGTCCGGACAAGGGTAGCGGAAAAAATAATACAAAACCAACCCCATCAGCGCGAAAAATACGTATTCCTGAAACAAATCTGCGACTCATTGAGTCGCTTTTTATGGGCAACACGATCTTACATATTGAACATAACTTTTGACATATGCCCGCCTTCAGGCCGGGAGCGAAAAATTAAGTCACCTGTTGAAACTTTTTTCCATCGTCAGCGGAAAATTGCATTAGAGTACCGGAATTGGTTGCCAAAACGGAATGATTTATTTAGCGGCGTAAGTGGTATGACCGAGTTTTCCACTTTTTCCGGCGTCCCAGGTAACGTCGGGATTTCGCGGCGCGAAATTTTCCCGGAAAATTGTTTTCTGAGTTATGATGAATGGGCGAGCGGCGGGATGGGGACATCTTGGCGATGGCGAAGAAGGTTTCACCATCGATACATCATCCGACCGGGGCAGGAGTAGCCTGGGATTTGCCGCTAATTGCCCTACCCCTGATGGATACCTGTCTCATTTATTATTGCCACCCCATATACTCCGTTCATCGGCGAAGATAATCGTATTTCTTCGCCAGGAAACAAATCCCACCTGTCTCGGAAGGGGGTCGAAGCTCAAGAAAGATGCATTATTTGATAGGGCATCGTTGCCATTATGGGAGCTATCAATTTGATCGGGCGAGTACCATTAGAGGCTCACGAGCCATTGATTATCCATGGCTTATAAATATTTTATATCACATTCATTTTCAGTGGATTTTATATACGAGCATCATCCAGAAAGTAAGGTTACAAGATTTATATAGGATCAAAAAACTATTTTTTAATGTAATCAGCTTTTGTATGAAACTTCCTAGAAAATTCAGAAAATTCTTCTTTTCGTGGGATCAAATAAACTGACCATTAAATGGCTTTGGGAGTCCTTGTAACCTTACTTTCTAATAAGGCCCTCGTATTATGTTATATGACAAATTGCTCTTATAATGTTAATTATGCAATATAATTCAATTACACAATATTCATGACGATGAATATGAATACTTAAATGCATACTTCTCAATGTAAATCGATTATATCAAATCAATATTTCACGCCCGTACAGATTTAATGCATTCTTAATTATTTCCATGGAAAGTATACATACATTAGGAAACATTTTTCTAAAATGAAATGTACCATAACCAATGCATAATGAGGACTTATTATTTAATATTTTCTACAGCACCCGTAAAACGCCTCAAATAATTGAATAGTTATGATTGTGCAATATTTTTCGGAAATGGTGATTTCTCTCTGAACGATGAATTCGGAGAATGTTGCGATTATGTATCGCGGTCACTGCTTTTGGTCGCCTCTGTGATTGCAATAAGCGGCGGTTCTTCGATTGAGTCACGTCGGATGAATTCTAAGAGTCTCGACGATCAAGGTCTGATGAAGTCATCGCATGATTTCATAATGTTGTGTTTATCATAATCGTATATTGTGGTGTCGGATAAATTCTGTCCCTGATGCAAAATCGCGATTTCGCCACTCCAAGCGATCAATCGGATGCAATGCGCTCAAGCATCGAGCATTTGATAGATACTTAATTTTGATGGTTCTATTTAAAATTGATGACATGTTTTTGATCGACGTGTTTCTAATTTTTCATCGTCAATTTGCCCGGCGACTTTAAAAATATCCGCTCGCAGTCTTTGCAGGGGACGTTGATTGATATAAAATTCAATTTTTTCAGATGGTCCTTTAGATGAAATATGGGTTTCGGATAAAACATACAGAGCCGCTCTTTATAAGGTCATACTTTCGAAATTAATAAAGGCGAGAGCATGCAAAAAAGCCAAGACACTCTGACACTTTGCATAATTACTTTGGCATAAGCCGTAAGTGCTCTGGCCTGTATCGAAACGTGCTTAAATGATTTACAGCTTTGAGTGAAAAAAAAAGTTTTAAAACAATACAGCACCGGCAACGGAATACGTAATGGAGAAATATTTAGCATATTCTTTAACTTTCGCGCGGAACGCTGACAGCGCGAAAAAACCACCCCACGACGGGCGGCAATAACGAAATTTCGCGGGGCGGAAACGCTTATAAAACCGATAACGCAATTGACGAGATGTAAATATGTCCATCGTTTCCAGGAACATCCTTAAAATCGATTCACACATTGGCAAATATGGTTTTTCACTTTCTTTTCGATGTATCACGCGTTGTGAGCATTTAGCACTGAGTCAACATCCGCGTGCAGTCGTGTATGAAGAAAAGCCTTGGCAAGGCCTGAGCAAGATGCGTGACTAAGACCTGATGATGACTGCTTTGAATGCTCGACGAAGCGAAGACTTTGGACAGGTGTTGCTTCGAATTTGCTGGATATGTTAAAATCAAGCGAATTTTTATGAGACGCTATATAAAAAGGACAGATCGAGCTCTCGAGATGCAATATGAAAGTTGATTTTGGATGGAACCGTATGAAGATCTTATCCAAAGGTGCAAATAAAATTTGGAATGAAATGGATTTGGTCAGTTCAAATGAAAGCGATACGAATCGGCAATCGTTCGTTGTGAATTTATCATTTTTTCGGCGATGAAATCCTAATTTTTCAATTTCGACCTTTCGCTCTTCCCGGTCGCGTCCCTCCCCGGGGTCGATCCTCGATTTAAATTTACATGGGAATGGCCTTTTTTAAAAAGTCGCCAATTTAAAAGTCGACGCGTTTTTTTCGCATCTATCCCGCCGGATTCGCCTCAAAAATTCATGCCAATATAATCGCATAAAGGACGAAAATAAATGAAACCGTCAAAGGTTGCGTCGCCGGCAAAGGAAGGACCTATTTAAAGGCTGCCGGAAAAAACCTTTCCACGTGTCGCGTCTCGAATATTTTCCATTCAAATTAGGCCAATACGGGTATTTCCCCACTGAAAATCGGACTAACCAGAGTCTTTGGGGGTGGAATTATTTTTCGCGTTTGTGCTCCTTGCGGAGAATCCCGACGATGGAGGATTTTTAATGCCGTCGCGAATATTTATATTTTTTAAGAGGCGAATTTACCTGTTGAATCGTAAGCACTGTAAGATGGCAAAGAATATTAAATTATTGGGTGAGACGAGCGACTTTGCCGGAGGCTGTGCTTATGTGATCGGATCGGGGTGTGATTTTGTCGCATGGTTCGTAAAAAGCGTTTTTCATAAATCCCTAGCAATTAAGCAGTTTATTCAACCCACTTGAGGAGTTTTTGGCGAATATTTAATGTTGGATACGAAGTGCCAATGATTTTATCTGATTAAAAGCAGGACTACCGAGGCTTTCTGCTTATTGACATCGATATGGTAGCCCATCTCTCTATAAAATATGAGCCCCAATTATTCCATTTTTTCAAAATGCACACCAAACAGAAGCTTTATTTGGGTGTAGATATTTTTATTGAATAATACATCACCCAGTTACGACAATTTTGCTTGAAAAATATGGATCTATCGTTCGTTGTTCAATAATAACGTAAATGCGTTGTTGCAATATATTCTTACACATGGTTGAAATTGTACTACTAATTACTAAAATAAAATGACAGTATAAAATAAATCAGATATAAACAATATACAGTACTGAAATCTAAGCGTCACATTTGGATGATCTTTTATATTTGAAAGACCAAAGTATCTAACCATAATTGCATCATCAAAAAGGCATATTACGTAGAAGATAATCAAAAGACATGTTCTGTTAGGTATTCAAAATTTCGGTCGTATTTATAGCTACTTCAAACGCATCCATTGGCATATTTAACATTTATATGGAAATATACACAGAAAAATGCGCTAAAACACTCACAATTAAATTTGATTCCGTTTAATGAAAATGTATGTATTAATTCACTCTGTCAAAACGTTATTCTATATTCAAATGTAATTATTTTTAGAAAATGGTGTGTAAATTGAATGAACCAGTATATCAATGTAGCCTGTTGCGCATTAGCACGATTCTCAAGAATGTTCTGAAGGCACGCGATCGTATATTTTATTAAGACGTGTATAAAAATATGTTTTTGAATTGAGATTTGAATGTCATCTATTATATCCTTAATGGAATTCGCTTGGATTTGATGGTCTGTTTGTAAGTATTTGATTGCATGTGTATGGCAAATTTATTATTTTTTTATCGTATCATAAAGGCAATGTGTTGACTTACCTGATTTCTGGTTGAGGAGAACCACCGACGCTGGAGCAGGTGATCCTTTGTTCTCGTTCTTCGGTCGCTTGTATGCGGTTGCTCGGCGAAATCCTAGGCGCTTGAGGTGCAGTCAACACTGTCAGGGTGTAAGCCTGGGCATGGACGTTGTTGCCGGATCCAGCTGCCTTGACCCGACATTCGAATCTTCCATTGTCATGGTCGTAGGACACATTGGCGATCATCAGATTGTAGCGACCCTGGTCCGGTCTGTGATCCAATCTGAAACAAACAAGGCGTCGATTGAGCAAATTTATAGAATTTAATGCATGAATGGTTCGCCGGATTCGCGTCCGGGATGCAAAATGGAAACATTTTACTCCGACCCGAAATAATGACAGTCATAAAGTGGCGGTGCTTTTAAAAATTTCATCGTCTTTTACCCAATATCGACGGCGATGTTTACGACCCGCATAAACTTTTCACGATACAATGTCGTCATGAGGCATGAGCTTCAGAATCACCTGATGCCTTTCAGCTTAAAATAGCACTAAAGAAAGCTCAATGAGGATTGAAAATCTTCGTTTTATGAAGATTTTAACAAACATATTTGACTTACTTTGAAATCCAATTACATTGATATTTAACACTTCTGACATAGAAGGTTGATCTTATAATATATATATCAAGGAATATAATTCAAATACTACCGAATAGAAAATTTTGATTATCTAAAACGTGACTCAATAAGTTTGTAGGATTATTTTCTACTTTTTTCTTCTTAATTTGTGGTCTTTTTACCGCAATTTCTTCCAAAAAAATCTTATTACCAACTCATTGAGTTATGTTGAGACATGTTTTATTGTACAATGTTTTGGATTTAAATCCAGATTGTAGATAAATATGCATTGTAAATATAGGAGATCAAAAGTATCGTTTGATCGATTGATTAATAAAAACAGAGGTTTGCTTATAAGCGATTGAATTATCAAATAGAAATAAAAAACATGATTGAAAAAAAAATTGGATGAAATTGCGAAAAACCACCCTTAAAATGTAGAAGAAAAAAATCCTACCAACTTATTGAGTGTTCAAATTTTCCTGCATAAAATTCTTATTGAATTATTTTTTATCCTAATCTGTCACATATGGAAAAATAGATTGATACTGAAACTAATTTTAATTTAATATTATTTGGGAGATTAAAAGCAGCTAATATAGTCGTCAAAACCCAAAGAAGTTGAATTTTATCTATAGAAATATTGGCTATGAAATAGATATGAAAAAAAATCCCAATACCTATATTTTATAATGGTTTAAAATTGTTAAGAAGAAATATTTTGTAGTTTATTGGGAGTTTTTTAATCAAAAAGAGAATAGGATGTCCGATTCTGCTTTAGATGGCATGTGTTTTTAAAGGGTGGTTTTTGTGGTTTAAATTTGAGAAAGCAGAATCTCTACGAACAATCAATCAATCAATTCAAGAAAATGTTGTTTTCTAATACATGATTATCCTAATAGACATATCCTGATCAAATAACACTCCTAATATGAATGTCATTGAATACTTATGGCCAATTATTACGCAAAAATTAAAAAAAGACGATGTTTAACAATATTCAGTACTATGATGATACAGTACTTGCACATCAACGCACTAAATTAAAAACATGTGCCAAAAAATGCCAGTTGCAGTGAAATTAATGCTGCAAACAGGCATATGATGGATCGTCTTAAAACGAGGGAAAATTGAAATAGGGGAAAATGATGGATTGCATCAAAGTGAAAAGTGCAATTCAATATGGCGAAACATGTTTTTCGCGCGTTTATTTATCAAATTGTGTAGCATCCCGTAATCGATGGTGTGTCGAATTCTTTCGGCAACGGAAGCCTTATACGGTCGTTTTGTATTAAAAGGTCTTTATATATATATAGAAATAATTTCTTGTGTCAACCGGTAACTGTCTTGAGTCACGCAATATAGATAATGTTCGGCTTTGAATGGATACTACGTGATTAACAATCATATTTGCTTTTGTGTACGTCTAGTGATTGATAGAATTTATCCAAAGCCGCGACGTAATATTGCGCCGCGGCCAAATTGAGTTTTAAACGTATAAATACGACGCGGTGATGATACAATCGGTGTGAAATGGAAATTATTTTCCGGGCGAAATTTATTGTTGTGGGGATGAAAACTTCGTCGCGACAAAAAATCGGATCCGCGCAACTAAATTATTATCCCCCTGGGACACTGGGATCGTCTTTGCTTGATTGCAATACGCTTTGTTAAGGCTTTAATTTCGTTTTTAAAAGTAATTTGGTTTTATGCGAATAACTTGACCTGACAAGCGAGCCGCATCTTGGTTTTCCTGACCTCAGTTTATGAAGAGCATTTTTTCCTCGGGTATAACTTTTCCCACAATTCATATCGAGTTAGATACGCCTGACTTAAGGCGAAAAAGTTATATTTTCTTTTTTTGTCAGTGTGTAGTACACTCGAAAATGAGAAATGATAATTGAGAAAGTAGGTCCTTAGTCTTTGGCCGTAGTGATGAATAATGGATCTTTCCGTTTATGAATTAAGTCGGCGTATCATTTTTTCTTCCCGTATTCACGGAATTTTCTTCGGCATCCTTCCCTTTTTTATTTACGCTTTCAGGAGTTTCGGAAGAAGATACATCATTCTCGGAAATAATTCACGCGTGTGAACGCGAAAAAAAAAAGTTAAAAGTCTTCCTGCGATGGGGAAGAAAGAACTAGGTCGAAATGACGTGACCGGATTGAAAAAAAGATCTATTGAATCAAATCATAATTCATCACTTCTTAATTATTATATGAACCATGAAAAGCACATCAATTCATATTACGTTTTGGCAATCATGCCAAGTATTATGAAGTTCATAATTTGCGAATCACTTCATAATTTTAGACGAAATTGATTTATTCATAATATTGTTTTAAAATGGAATCCCATTACAAATACTTATACTACAGAATTTATAACGCAAATTGAATGTATAATAATTGCTAAACAACGACTCAACAATAAAGATACACCACTTAAAATGAATAGGTGACTCTCATTGACAATCATAGCTTTAAATAGATATAAATATGATTACAAATTATGATTGTATATAATGAAGTAGGTCTTTTAAATCCTATTAGTCATCAAACAAACAATCCTGAATGATTTATCCTGAAAATAATCTCATATTGATTCATTGAGCAGGTCATGTCATTGTATTGTTGGTAATTGGAGTTTTAATAAATTTGACAATAATCATTTTAACCTATAGCGAACGATTGCTGTCATATTATGGCTTTTAAGTATGTATTTCTTCAGGGAATAATTCAAATATTTAAACTTTTATATATCCTATTTTAACTCCAGTAATATTTCTGTATTTTTCATGATGATGTATGTTTGAATTATTCAGAATCAATGGTATTTTTATAAAATATATAACAACTATGAGAAATCCTTTATTTTATATAGATTTATCTCGGTGTTGTTTTTCAGTGGTAAAAATCCTTTTAGTAAAATTTGAATAGATTTTCAAAGGGGGGTGTATTCTCGTCGACAATGAAGCGCAAACCAAATAAATCTGCCAGTTCCCCACCTTGTAGAATTTTCATTTTTATTTCAGAAGAAAGCGAAAGGTCCAGATTCAGTTTTAAATCGGAAAGTCGCCTCATTTTTCCGATCGTTTATTATCGAAATTAATTTTTTTCCGGCTCCGAGGACATGGTGCGAATTGAAAATCGGAATCAATTGATATGCGCCAGCGTCCCTTAAACGCCCGCTCGTGAAAAGCCATTAAAAATTTCATTAGAAATTTCCATAGCGCCTGTGGGAGAACTTTTCTTTCGCCAACATTATAATAAAGCGGTGGTGGAATTCCTCGGGAACAAGTGTTGTTGATAATTCCGCGGGAGAGCCGTCCCGAATGGTAAATGAGCTGATGCCGGCAGTCAATAGTGCCTTATTACGAGGGTCAGCCGTGACCTTGAAGGCACGTCCCTCATGGAAAATTAGAAAAGCCTCGCCGTGAAAAATGTCCCACGGCATCAAGTTTTTTTCTTAGGCCAACCTCGACCGATTTATTACGACCAAATAATTCGGGGCTTTGGATAATTGTAAGACCTATTTGCGTTCGTGTATGGAAAATAACCGTATAATCAAATCACACGTGACGAATTATCATTTATTCATTCAATATTACTTTGGTTTTATCGTCAAATTCAATATGGCTGGTAAAGTTTTCTAAATATACACCGCAAATGATTGGTTGGTTGAATAAGTTCTGCCCACGACAGAAAATCCACTGTGACGGCATAAACATGAACTTGGTAAAATATTTGATTGATTAATTGACGATCATGATGACACTAATATGACGATCAAAATAAGATCATTATATATCAATCCTGAATGAAATAGAGATATTAAGAATATACAAATTTTCTGTATATTAATTTATACTTAGCTATTGCCGAACTTCTATTTATACTTAAATCTGTTCATTGATATCGAAACAGTATCAAATAAATACACTTCTACGATTGATTTCAATGCTTTTTGATATTTATTGCTTTCATTTAAAATTTTGGTCAATAGATCATGGGAATAAATTGATCCTTGGTTAGTACTTCGGATTTTTTAATAAAGCAACTTTACCAGGGCTAAAAATCATGATATGAGGGATTTTAGTGTATCGTCATCAAATTTTGATGATTTTGCCATCATCCCTTAAGTTTCTACTGTCTGATTTAAGTTTTTGGAAACAAAACGTTCTAATACTTTCGGATCCCCTAATATTTTAGCATTCGAATCCAATTCAACACGCTTTGTTTTATTGTTAAAACCAATAAAAAGGCAAATAAATTCGACATTCTGCGGAGGGATACCAAAGCTCGAATCACACTCTGCTGACCCTAAATCGATTAAACAAACAATCGGGAAATTTATTTCGTCGTATATTTTGCATTTTTTTTTAGGTAATCTTTGGGGAAATTCAACATAACGGCTGCAAGGCGGCGAGTTATGAAAAGCTGTCAGATTAGCCCGGCAAATATTTGCGCGTTTATTTTTCCACCCTACCCCTTGCTGTCTATATTCGGGATTTGGAGCGTTTTACGGCCAAAAGTTAAACAGATACTCGAATTTTAATTAGGATTAAAAATAAATACGCAGCGATTTGTATTTGCCGGGCTGATATTCTGTTGCCAATTTTTGGGGCCTTCCTTTTTGTTTTTTTTTATTCCAGGGCGAGTTTATTCGCGTAGCTGCCCTGTTGTAAATCATGGGATCGCACTTTCAAATTGAGGTCGTAATTTGAAGTACTCGGTCTTAATTGGGCCGAGTTTCGGTACTTAAGGGACCTAATATGAACGAATTTTATACTGAACTTTGCCAATTTATCTATGTAATTAAGGATTCTAGCCGGAATATTTTTATGCCCATCGGAAATTGGATGAAATCCTGAGAGTCGAACCAAAATAGCATCAAATCGTAATTTATCCGGCAAACAAAAGTTTATTTTCATCGAGTTACCACCTACTTATCTTCCCACACGTCTATTTCATTTATTGGTAAAATGCTATTTAATATCCATTAGTATAAGTTAATAAATAATCCAGTGGTTGTCAACGTTTATATACAAAAAAACACGTTGAAAAAAATATTTATTTGAATTGTATTGTGTAGAATTAATTGTGATGGGTTGATACTTTTATGAAGGGTTACGCAAGTGCATTATTTCTCCATCGGAAAAAAGATTGATGAAATGCGTGCCCTTCCCACTCGACCATTCGAAATGGTAAAGGTAACATTTCGCGATTAACATTTGCGAAGAAAGCCACCCCCCGCTAGATCGATGGGCGAGTTTAAATGGCGGTGGGCGAATGGTCCCCAAATTACCCGTCAAATGAAGCGTGTCGTCTGCCGATGGTAATTTAGATACCACCCCACGAAATACTCCCGCTCGGCCCATGTATAATGAACATAAAAAGAATAATAACTCCCACTATATTGGCATAGCGCGAAAAACACCCGGAGCACGTGGTAATAAACATAATCGAAACGCTGCCGAGAAGCATTCGGGGGCTATTAAATCGATATAGGGCTGAACGGCGCACGTGTATCAACCCTTAAGTGGAGGATCATAATTGTCGAAACTACTCATGCTAATATCATATTTATATCGGCGTCCCATAAGTAACGTATTGTTATTTAAATTTTAAATTTAAAAAACTTCCCACGATAAAGACTATCGTTTATGTGCAGAATAATGAATCAAACTCTCTAAGGACTTTTCGTACATAAACCATCCCCATTAATGTCATTTTGCAGACATTGTGATAATTTGATGATGAATATAGTTGATGTATCATGTCTACATGTTATATTGATTTAGCTTAGAATTATTATGAATTCGAATTAATCGAATGGATCTTGTTATTAAATAAAATCTGGATCGAATGGATCAAACACACCTAAGAAATTTAAAATATATATATATTTGGTATCAGTATAATATATCAGATAATCGATTATATTTTCATTTTATTAGATTTTGTAGAACTTAGTCTGAAAATCATCATTCGCCTTTAGACAATGAAATTTGAACTAGGAAATAAATTGAAATCTGAGAGTCTCAATCTGGATACATAGCAAATATTAGATTTTAAGTTGATAATAATATTAACTGAAATATTGAGAAAGCTTTGAGGAATCTTCTGCATTAAAATAGTAAAGATTACATATCATTTTCGACAAAAGTAACGACTTGAATGCCATATTAGTGCGCAATTCGATTTTTAAAACATCTTTCATTTGGAAATTTAATATTTCTTTTATAATTAGGATAAAAAATATATTAATTTCTTCCACAAATCTGTTATATTGTATATACATTTAAATTAATATTGATGTCATTCAGAGGTTGACAGTGTCAATGTTACATCAACGAGTGCCGCAAGAATTGAGGCCCAGAGCTGATTACAGTATGTCAAACGTGTCTCATATATGTGATGAAAAATCAGCATTTCTTGGAACACATCGCTTCGAGCGAAGGGCAGAAATAAAAATAGAATGACAAAATACGATGTGGATTTCATTCCGAGGAATTGTTTGGAATATTCTTTTTCCAAAACTAGAAAAACGTGGGGTCGTCTTGCAATAAGACTTTCATGCCGTTATAATTCACGTTCTTATATAAAAGGGTGGGACCGATCGTTGCCCCCCCTGCGTTCAGTTCAATACATCATTAATAGAGCCCAAATTACATGGTCGGTCATTACCATTATTATTATCATCAAGTAGCAGGTTATTGGCGAAATACTGTTTATTTTTCGTTAAGGCTCATTATGTCCGAAAAGAGCTTTCACACAAATTCCCGTGGTGAAAATATTTCTGTGCGCCACAATCACTGCGATTGTTCGTGGCGATTATTCCATACGGTGGTGCGAATAAAAGATATTGGAAATTTATTATTGCTATTATATTTTGTTGATAGGAGTCTTGAATAGCGGGTAAATGTGTGTTTTCGGACACGTAAGCCTTATTTGAGTTGGCTAAACGTAATCGATGTATATAAATTTTTGACCTAGAAGTTAGAACTCGTCTTCAATAGGTAACGGTAAAGCTGATGGCCTGCAAGACATCTAGGGTCGTCCGGTCGGTTCAGGCTCGCATGGGCGATGTGCCACTTTTGCTACCGGATTTGTATATGATGCAATTAATTTGTATCTCGTTTTGCTACAATCGATAACATAACGGCTCTCGGATCTCTCGAGAGACATGAGATGTGTTTATCAATGGACCGGGATTCAAATTTTGTATGATTTATGAGAGGCAGCCGAATGATGTAAGTACACCGTGAGGATCATCACAAGATCGCTGAGGGGCATTCGATCTGCAAACAGTAATCCTCAATATTATAGTTCTAATGGCTTCATATTTGACTATCAACTTTTATTGTCAAGCCAGTCAAGATTATGTCAGTCCAAATAATAAAACTGTCCGCTTCTATTTCAGCCCGTCCACTCCTGGAAGACGGTAAGGAAAAATACCTATATAGGATGAATCCTTTCCCGGATCGGAGCTATCGAAAACAATAAATATGTCATCCCTCGTCAAAATCGCTGGTAACATTTTCACGTGCCGGGGAGAGCCATGGGTGGTTCGCCTTCGGCCCCATCGGGGGCGGTGGGTCGTAAATGGTTAATGGGGTGAAAGTAGTTTTGTGTGCGTTACGGTGGTTGTGTATGATAATGGGGTGTTTCCACAGGAGTGGATATTATCGCCCTGTAAGAGGTGAGAATAGTCATGTGCGTATTAAGAAAATTATACACTGTAAATATAATCCGAGGAAATTTTATAATTAGGGGACGATTAAGCGCCCCATTAAAAGATCATTAGAGAGATACATTAAGCTTTAAGTAACAGCGCATTTAATATTTAACAATCAAAGGACTTGAGATAGACTCGTACAAAATCGTTTACAACAATAATTTGAAGTGCAAAATTGTACAGCAATTTTCAGTTTTAACACCAGATACAATGATTACATACAAAATTATATATTAGGGCTATCGAAAAGTATTCGCGTATTTTGAGACCTTATGTTTGAGTCTGGACACAGCAACTGAAACATCTTACTTGTAGAACTATTAATAAATATTATTTTTGGTAACATGTCAAGATTAGAAACTAACAGTTTTTTTAAAAAGAGAAACGTTTGTAAAAATGCATCTGAAGTGGAAATGTATTTAAAATCGTTTCTTGCTTCTAAGAAACGGAAAGATTATACAAAAAAGGAATTGAATGACTGCCAAGACGATGGAAAGATGTATTGAATAATAAAGGGAATTATATTTTGAACTTTTTATAATAAATACGCGAATACTTTTCGATAGCCCTAATATGAGCATTTGATAAATCTGAAAAATTTATGCTAATGCCGAAGCATTTGAATACGAAACAACCACAATAAAAACATGATTGCTTTACAATTTTTATCCAAGGGATCTTGCAATAAATCCACATGGCATTCAATCCTCAGTTTATCAATAGTCAATGACCGGCAGGCAACTTGATTGTTCAACGAACAATGATTAGATACCCATCGAAACGCTATACGCTCGAAGCTTATAAAGGATTATTACGAATTTACTAAATGGATCAGCGCTGGAATGAAATCTTCCAGCATAATATATAAGGCAATCACGGAAAGAGCTTTATCGTCGTAGAGGCGGAGCATTTTCTTTTCTAACGATCTGTATGTAAATTAAAACAGGATATGAATCCTGTTATTCCGGATGCAAGATAAGCCCGGGGAATCTCGGCGTCAATTTGCTCTGATCGACGCATAGAGCATGCTATTATAATATAGGGATGGAAATATGCTTAATTTGCATGATTTTTTCGCAATGGAAGATTTTAATTTAAATTGAAAATCCGGCTTATATTGATTAAATAAGCGGACGTATCCTATCGTAGCTAATGTCGTATGTATAATTATATAAATGAATTAGAACGCCATTATAGCCCTATCAATAGCAATTACTCTCCCCATAGGGCGCTGGCACAGCCGCATCCGACCATCTTCGGTTATACAAGAACCCTTTCATATTTCATCGTGATATTTGACCCCTTCTTCATACAATATAAGTCCGCAAGTTGGCCTTAAACTTCGGTTATTCCTAGTGTACCTTACGCAGGGAGACCATGAGAAAGTTTCAAGTTTTTGCGACTTCCCGACATTATTTCAGTTCTGCCGCGTCACTTTGTTCTAGTTTATTATCCCTGTGTCTTTTAGGAATCGCCTCGAAATAAATTAACTTTTGCTTTTGTCGAATTTATTATTAAGCCACACGACTTGCAGGGCCTTGATATTTCAATTTTTGCGACAGTCTAAAATAATTAAGGGTTTTTTGGGTATTAACTCAGTTTACTCATTAAGGAAGGGTTGTCGACCGGGCAGAAAGCGGGTGGGTCAGAATAGACCTCATTATATTTATACACACACTCTTGACCCGTTGGGGTGGTATGGGCGACCATATGGCACGAACTGGGGATTATATTTGGATATCAGTGACCGATCGGCCGAACCTGATGACAGTGACGGGTCGGTTGGCTCATTAGTTGCTCAACACAAAGTGTTTAGTAGACATTGTCCAAGAAAACAAAAAAGCCACTACAAAATTTCCAGCATGTTTTTATCCACGTGCTGGGGAAATGTTTATGCTGAGAAGTTCATACAAAGGATTAAAATAAAGGGTTGTTTTAATGGCAACCTTCAACTATTCAGCTGTCTTAACTTGACGTCCTTGAGAAGGAAATTTAGTAAATCGGGTCGTTGAATAATTTCTGTCCACAATACAAACACTCTAACCATACACATTCAATAGAAGCCTTAATTACATGATTAGTACAATTATTTTGCCTGTCATGTATTGTATGTTCGGGGAGAAATTGCTGAATAAAGTCGCCCTATCTACCATTAATAAATCACAAAAAAATCATATTCAGTCAGACTACAAAAATACATCACCAGAATTTTAAATTTTACCGCAATTTATGTCAAAAATGAACAACAGTAACTGTGGAAAAAACCTTGTATGAAAGATATTATACATTTTACTTAAATTATACATCGGTGAGAATACAAAAAAGTAGGTGTAATATATTACATTTTTATGCGATGAAAATAAGTAATTGAGGATCTAAAATTGCTTTCAGACTTTGATGAATTGTAGACATCCAGACTGCAAAACCGATCAGAATTAATTGAACAATGTGTATTTTAAAGCGTTTTGCAAAAAACATTAGAAAACGGCACGTATTTTTGGCACTGCCGATATAAATGCAAATGTTTTGGAAAAAATAAAATACAGCTTTATGGAACACATTTCAATCTTGAATTCGATGCATTTGGGATCCATAATAGTATCTCAAATAGGATAAATTTTGGCACTTTCTTTGGATCGCTCGTCAAGAGTTAATGCATTTTTGATGATTATATAAATTAATTAAAATGATCAGATATAAATTCATAGTTACAGTATGATTTGGAGCAGATGTATTTTAGGACATCTGAATTATGAACGTTGTTCGTCATGAGTAGTTAATACTTTGTAAATCTAAATCAAACATGGTAAACATTACGATTGTCATGTATATTATATAGATTAGGATAAGATAGGCATCTTTTTAGGGCGTTACAAAAGAAAAACCGTTCATTTATCCAGCAGTGTTATGATGGAATGATTTCGTAAGTAAGTAAATGACATTCGAGTTTCGTACTTCAATAATCCAACTTTTCCTGTTCCAAATGCTACCTGTTACATATTTTCGGTTTTTCAGATGCAATCAGAATTTATCGCCGGCAAATCTGCCGTGTAGCTACTCATTCTGGAAATTGGCAAACATTGTTCTAGATCGGCCGATTGCTTTCGGATGATTAATGAGCTGAAACGGCGCGGTTAAATAAATTATTGCTCTAGTCAAAAATAAAGTACAGAGGAAAGTTTTGACGCCGGCATTGGAAGTTGTTTAATTGGGAAGCGGGTCCTGGCCCACGTGGGTCCCGGTCCCGAATTTAATTCCAATATCTGGAACCGCCCGAATGTGGCAAAATATCGGCGAAGCCAACTTTGCGCTCGTAGATTACGCAACTTAGAAGATTGGGGGGCACAGTGTCGTATTGGCAATAAGCTTAAATGCTCTTAAATTCCGGATCGATCCTTGTAAGTCGCCAGATGGACTATTAGTTCATCTAATTGTCCATTATGCAGTGTGTTCCTATTCTCGGTTCGTTCTGGCAACTTTCCTTGTTTCGCTGAGGACAAGTTTTTCGCCGATGAAATTACGCCTTCTCTACACTTTACGGCTTATTGTATCTGACAAAAAAGTTTTCTTTTAACAGAATAACCCCGAAATTGTTTCCTTTATTTCACTCATACACCTTACTTACTTCTAAGTTGAAGAAATGGGTTATTGAGGAACATGTGCCATGATAAATAAAGTCAATTTCGTCGTCCGGAATGACCGGGCCATTCGTTTTAATGGGTGTACACATATGGGAATGCCGGTTGAATTTAAAATATTTTCATTACTTAGACTTGGACGCATTTTTTTAATTTAAAATGCTATGGAAAAGCTACAGAAAATTCGAAAACGTCTTATGGTTTAAATATGATAACACAATCAAATTCAACGGACAACTTTTGGCTATTTTTTTTCATTATCTCAACACATTCCGATCGGGTTACGTCTATGTATGCCTTTCGAGTACTATACACAGACAGATTTAATCACAATATTCAATACATTATATAAATAACCTCGCAGTTTAAAAACTAACGCAATGTTTAAATATTTATATACAGTGAGATTTCCTAAACATTATCTGAATTTTTTTCTAGAAACTACTTATTAATTAAAAAGTTAGAGTGTCTTTTCTAATGTCACGCAATTCAACGGCAAATTCGCACCCGAGTTAAGTATGTTAAACATTTGAAGAGTATGCCCGCATATATTGCGAACAGCGCTTTTATAGAGTTTTATTTTCAATTTCATGTTTCTATTTTTAATGCAATATTAATTATTCAAATTATAATGTCAAACAATACATTTGCGTCTGTTTTATTGTTTTGCCGCATTTCAATTGAATTTTAAACGAAACTAACTTGAATACAATCAATCGTAAAAAGAGGAAAATATCGAAAAAAATTAACTCACTAATCAAAGGGTAAAAAAATGCCTAATGATTGAAAATACAAGAAAAAAATCCGCTTATCGATGGTCTTCATCGTCCGAGCAATTGCCATCGTTCATTCACTATTACGCGGAATGGGATATCCAATATTTGTTTTCTATCGTTTATGACCACAACGATAAATATAAAGGGAACGTTAAAATCGTTATTTCCTTTCATGTCACTACAAATATTTACAATGGGCCTCGTGTGTGCGTCGAAGACCTCTGAGCGATGTTTACATCTGTTTTTTCTCTTTGAACTGAATCAATTTCAAACATGGAAGCATTAAAAATTCAAGAAGAATCGTGTGTGGAAGACATCGGACATCCGCCCACGAATGCGATTCTGTCAACGACAAGATGTCAACGAGACCGCGTGGGATACCGCCACAAAGCCGGATGTCCACGTGAAGATGGTAAACACTGGATTTCAATGAAACCATAACAGGGCATCAATCTTAGGCCTCTTTGAGTGCTTTTGTACAATAAAATCGCTGTAATTTCCTCGCCCAC
Organism: Stenopsyche tienmushanensis; assembly: GCA_008973525.1. Taxonomy (NCBI): domain Eukaryota; kingdom Metazoa; phylum Arthropoda; class Insecta; order Trichoptera; family Stenopsychidae; genus Stenopsyche; species Stenopsyche tienmushanensis. The sequence continues at coordinate 722,860 of WACJ01000044.1, forward strand.
TTTCATTGAGTGCCCCATGACAGACGGACAGGTTCGAACAAAGAGGGCAATGAGGAGTTCCTTCGAGCGAGCTGATGATATAATATGGAACTCTTCGACGGACGCGTTGCCTAGTAACATATCCATGTAAACTTGGAATACATAATATTGAAATGGCATAAAAATATGCATTATATCATAGATATGTTTTGGGGATGGCAGATCATATGTTCCACATGTAGGTTAATCTATGTACATATTAAGAAATATAATGTTTCATATTGTATGCGTTGTTAATGGTTTAAAAAACTGGATACAAGGATAGCAAAAACGTCTCCATTAACACGTCCATTACTCATTCTTTTGAATGCAATACAATGAGTCTTGACTAATCTGTCCTCTTCTAAATGACGTAAACTTTGAATTTATACACTAATGTCTGATATTTCGTTGGACACGACAGCATAATTACTAGGGAAAACACTAAAGAACAATGATACTCCAGCAACAATGTGCAATTAATTATGCGCGATACTTCATTACACGGCATGACAGAATAACGTCGTTATTACGTTTGGGCCACACAATCCGGGTCGGCAGAATTCAGCTGAAATCTCAACAGTATGGATTTCGACGTCACTTTTGTAAAATTCAGATGGGTGTCAGAGTGGCGGCTGAACCCGACGGCTTTGTCCCGGAGGACGTGAAAGGACCACTGGGCGGTACAAAGGGTCGAAGACAAACATGCCAATCAAATATGCTAAGGTGCGTAAAGCCCTCTTACTCGTAGTTTCCATACATTTAAACAACAATCGCAGTGTACACGAACTATTAATTTTGACGCTTTTCTAAACGCTGGGCGCCAGTTTGACAAGCTTTGAGTCCTGTCTGAGTACCCAAAATGTTATCTACAATAGACGATCCTTTGTTGGTGACCAAAATGTATAGATTGGCACGATGCAGACAAATTCTCCAAAACAATGTTCAGTTACACGATTAGGACTTAAGCTTAGATGATTTTTGAAAATTACTAAACTTACCGAAAATGGGTTCGAAGACATTATCAATATCGATATACATTATTACCAAGTGAATGAATCGTCAGAAATTGCATATTATTCATACGTTTTTTTTTAAATCAACAATATATGTTGATGATATTAGACTTTAATAAATATTAAAGACTATCTATAGTATTCTGAATTATAAATTACAATCCAAGACGTATGTGAACTGTGAAACTTGGTTATCGAAGGCATATAATATTATACGATGTTTTGAATGCAAAAATATTTTATATTATAGTTATATCATTGGATGGTTATAACAATTAATTGGCATGCATATCGACGATGTTCCGACACAAGAACTTATGTAAATTTGGTTCATCGTTCATGCGCTTAACAATGAGTAGAGATGTTCATCGAAATCACATGCAGACTATAGAACACGCTGTGGTAAATTCGCATGAATTAATTTATGAACTGTTGAGTTCTGAATATGTAACTAAGATGCATCTTTGCACATTCGATTAATGCATTTTGAAAATAATTGGGATTTGACAAGGGGAAATAATCCTATTCTGAATATGAAACAATTTGTATATACAAAATTAATGTTTCCGATTTATATTAGGTCTTCCCGAAAGAAGTTCATTCATCGTCAAGAAAACGAAGTCAAATATATCGGTGTACAGTTGGATAGACGCCTAGCTTGAACTACAGACAGACAGAAGAAAAATAACAGAAAAAGAAGAAAGAAAAAAAGCAACTTGAACTTAAAACGAGAATGTTATATTGACTGATTGACCGAAATTCAGAACTATTCCTAGAGAATAGAATAGTGATATGCAAATACATATTAAAAACGATTTGTACGTTCGGGATACTGTTCTGGAGTACAATCACTTTCAATCCAAATTGTTTAGTTGAAGAACTGATCAATCAAACCTCCAGGATACAAGCCGAAGCGACCTTATTTGAAACGCGCACTTTGAAGTGACAGTTATTCCAAGAAAGATGGAGTGATGCATCCAAGCCGAAGGTGCGCTCCTCCCTCGTCATTAAATAATGAAGATCTACACAAGACAGCACTATAGATGTTATAAAAATGACTAAATATCCCTCAGAGGACAGATCGTCAAGAAAGTTAAAAGTTGATAAAAAAAAATGGATTTCTTATGGGATAACCTAATGTGAAAATCAGTCATATTGTTTTACCAACACTAGAGAATTGAAATCATCTTCATTGCAATCAGATTGTAGTGTATTTTAGCATTCTAAGGTTTGAGTAAAATTGTGTACTTACTTGTAGTTTGAACCGAGGGGTATATCCCCGATGGCTACATTGTCGTGGGTGAGACTTGGGCTCGTCCTGATCCAGAAGTAAGTCAAAGACTCTGGTGCCGATGGTGGTGTGAATCTGCACTCGAGGGTAACATTTTCACCCTCTCGCGTGTCTCGCTGTTCGTCGCTGCACAGACATCTCGTCAGCATCAGAACCAGAACCACTGAAAAATAAGACAAAAACACGCAATTAATTAAAGATCGCTAATCGCCAGACCCGCCGGAATTATTTAAATTAAAGCCATAACTTCTCGGCTAGGAGATATCATTTGGTTGAACGTCATTAAGAGCTATGTTAATGACAATACCGACGAATGCCACGGGTACATGTTGAAATTGCCGTAGGTAGTTTCCTCCAAAGTGGGTACCACTGATCATTAGTAACGGCAGTGGGAGGTCACATCGTAAACCTTTTCGGGGTCCACACCTCGGGAGCCTTGTACACGAATAATCTTGAGGCGCCGTGACAATAAATTTATTTTTATTAACTAGAATTATCGGAATCGACTCCCCGCGGGGGGCTCGCGACGGCGCGTCGCCCTAGGGGTGGTTTTACATGCGAAACGCGGAAAAATGAAATTTGCATGTCATTTGTGAAGATCTGCAACATATCAAAAAAATGTAACGAATAACGAGGTTCATTAAAAGGAGCAAACGAGATGTACTAACGAGAACACTCGCATGCTACAATAACGAATGCGGATAGGTTAGAGTGCAAATTTTAGCTCGTTTTGCGGACAAAAAATGTTTCTGAAATAGTGGCGATTCATATTAGTCTGCAAAGGTGCGACGTGCGATTCTGATTAGTGTGGAAGTACGCTGAAAAGATACTTTGTTTTAACAGTTCCGAGGGAGCAACTTTGTTTTATCGGCTGGAGCGACTTCGTGAACAAAATTTTATCTGTAACTTCCTCCTATCATTTAAATGAAATACTGATAGCTTGAAAGAAGACCATTTTAATCTTAATTGGTCTTATTTACAGGCACTTAAGGAATAAAATCCAATTATAAATGCAGATTCAGACTATTGCCATGTCTTCGCGTAAAGCCAATAAAACTCATTTCAATGAATAAATAGAAAATCTATCAAAAATTTTGAGTGGTGAGTGATTCGTGATCAAACATATCGACGCTGATATTTTTCGCAAATTTTCCAACGACGATATATCGCTGTCCGGCATTGATTATTGTCAAAATTCTCAATCTCGAATGTATCAAAAAGGTATTTTATCTATAATCTCGTGCATTATTATATGTTTTCTTTGAGATGGATGCTTTAACAGATTATTTTGTCATCATAATGATGTCGTATTCAATTTACGGTAGCTCTGGTTTGTCATGTGTTCACCGGAAATGTCACCGGCTCGATTCTGATCATTTTCTCACCTGTCCCTTGATTGCATGACCACCTTTCAGCTAAAATATGATGCTGGCGACTAACTCTTGAAGCACGTTATCGGATAGCTCGAGGGGCTCGTGTATAATCATTTTACGTAATTGCAAGACATGCAACAGCCGCATAAGCGGTAGGAAAATGAGAAATTACACGAGCATAATGGTACGAGCCGGATAATGGGGTGGAAGACTATCGTACAGGACCCGGAGGATGCGTATGTCGAGGTTGTACGACGTCTCCTTTACGACGATCATACAGAATTAAGTTAGAGCGAGATTACTTCAGCGTACGAGCGAGTAATTAGAACGAAGATAAACTGTTGGGACATCATTCTAAATTTCTTTGTTCTTGAGGAACGAGACTGTGAGAGGATCGTGGGAGAAGACGAAGACTTAATTACGGAAGATGGGGGTTTAATAGCTGCAGTATTTGCAACTAGTTATGCAACATTTATGTCATGTTTATTTATGCACAGTTATGTAACAGTTTCGTCACGATAGTAACGATCCTGGAATTTGTCGACCGTATCTTTGAGATCCTTTATTGACGTATAAAAGTACGGAATCAAGATGCTGGATAAACGAGGAATTCGTAGTACGGCAGGGAGATGAATTTCCTGGTTGGAAACATTGAATGAGTGGTTTCGTTGAATTTAGTCTGGAGCGATGTGTATTTTAACAGCTTACAAATACCGCCTTTGGCTACGAATTTACCCTCGACCACCATAGCAAATACGTGCCAAGACGTGATAAATGGATGAGCACGTTTTTTTTATAACAAAACGATTGTTTATGGGGATTTAATTGCATTTCGGCGCTAACACTAAAGTGTTCGTCATAAACAAACACTAGCGAGAGAAAATCATGTCACCTTCGGGCTATGATTTCCTTTTTTCATTTCGACACCATCGGTTATTCTAAGAAGATACTTCATCGATATTGAGGTAAGATGAAATCACTTCATCGCAGACACGTTTCGAGAAGGCTATGGCCGCAGCGATGTTTACAGAACAGGGCAATATAGCGGACAAGACAGACATGCTGTGAAAAACGGCAATAAAACAGCAAACAATTCCGCATATTCCATGAATAATGGATCGGGAAAATGCACAAAGGCCGGCGATTGTTCAGCTCACAGCTCCGGAAGACCGATTTCTCTATTCGCTTTAGCCGTAAATATAAATTCGAGCACAAATCCGGAACGACGTCGAGCCAAATCCATGAAAGACGGATTCAACAAGTCTGAATGGCCGCATAAATCAAATTGCGCTTTGTAAGTTTCAGTCGTCGTATATACGCAAACATCAAAAATGCGCATGAATTAAATGCGGCTATGATTACTGAAGACTTCCATGCTCGGAAAGATTGAGTAGCACTGCGCCAGATATGCTCCTGGGAGGTGGACCGAATAAAACCTGTTCGATGTTCCTGGAAAGAGTTGATGCATTCTGCGTGCAAAAGAGAATGCGGAAAAATTCCAATGGAAATTCGACCAAGGAAGGTTATACATCTATACATCTGACAAAGGACACATAATATTTTATATCCATGAATTTTAAATCATTATTTTGTACTACACAGCCACAGTAAAAAGCAATAGAAATGCATAAGCAAGACGAACAAAATAAGTATTTGGATCTTCAAGCCTGATTTAACAACGTAAGATGTATTAATACAAGGAATCATCCAAGTTTTATAAAGGGAAATGGAGGCATATTTCTTCGTGATAATGCGTATTATATAAAACCGTCTTCTCACTTATTTTAATCCAGAGTAGTTTTATAAAGACGCGATTAAAAAATTTAGAGTGGCTATAAATTAGCCCTAAAATGTAATTCGAGGAGGTAAAGCATTCGATCGATTAGCTGCCTTTGAAAGCCATGAATTGATGTTGGAAAGTGTTTTTAATGAAGATGAATCGGTAGATATGGTAATCAACTCCGAGTCGAATGGATTTGAAAGCGATTCCGATAATATGACCGATCTTACAAATCCACTATTATGATATCAATTGTACGGATGGAATATTGAAACGAATATGGATTTAATTGTAAGATTTCAGATGAAATTTGCGTGGTGAAGTTCAACAGCAAACTTTCAAGGAATCTTTGAAACCAAATGATTAATATAGTTTTAATTTTATTGAATGATAAATGAACGGTCTGAATGCAAGAGCGTCAATGGTGCATATTCGATTTCAATTAAATTATATCTGCGGCTTTCTTTGGTTTTCAAATGTTGAGGAATATCGTATTATGTATATAATTAATTTTGATTTAGTATCATTGATATGTTGTAATGCAACTAAATCCAGTATGTTATGGATCACTCATACGAGGGTCATCTAGAAAGTAAGGTTACAAGAGTTCCAGAGGATCATTAAGTGGTTGAGTTAAGTTGTTCAAAGAAGATTTTTTTATCATTTTTCCCAGGAGGGAGAAGCTTTTCTGGAGTTTATCGTAACGGGGGATGAGACAAGAGTATTTCACTACACCCCAGGATCCAAAAAGAGCTGGCGGTGGAGGTCTATGATATTGGCACACAAAAGCTGGTACCCCGACTGCAAAAATGTCTCGATCTTGACGGAGATTACGTTGAAAAATAGTTAAATAATTATGTATATATAATATATATTGCATAACATATTCAATAACTCAACATAATCCTTGTATACATAATCCCAACGAGGGAATTGCTGATGCAAATTTTAATCAATGTTCAAACAGCTTATATGTCAATTACATTATATGAGATTTATGTATGTACCGTGTTCGAAAGGCCGAAGTCAAACAAAGACTTTTTATGCAGACTTGTTCGTACAGCTACGAGCTTTCAGCAGAAAATGTAAAAGAATATGAATTTTCCATAGAAAACAAAGGCGCTGTAATACAAAAGATGAATCGGGTCTATAACACAGAAATCGCATTAAATAGCATAAGGAAAAAGAGAGTGTAAAACGGGGAGAAAAGAAAGGAATGCCAAGTCAGAAAACTTTCAACATACAGCCTCATACGCGACAGGCCGTTCGGGTCCAGGAGTTTAAGTGGCATCAAAAGTTTTTTATGGTGCTAATGGGGTTAGAAAGTATTTGCCTAACTGCAGTAGAAACTTTCTACACCTGTTACCGGCGCAAACTTCCGCGACGTGGCGTCGATATCCAGGAATATTCCCGACGAATACAACAATCTGGGAGGCCGGCCGTATATTTTTATGCGATACGTCTTTAATTAACTACGCGGACAGTGTATGACCATCAAATCTGTTCTCGTCCATAAAAAGTCGTGAATTCGCAGGAACCCTTTGCGTCGGACGGTCCACTTTTTACGTCTCCATACAGAATGACACCCTAAAATGCCCCATAAATCCGACATAAATGGAGGCACAAAAGGGCGGTAAAATCTTGCGATAAACAGAACACATGTGTTACACATGTGTGTGCTTCGAAACTGGTGGGGTGCAGATTTCTTCAGCGTTTAATTAAGCACATAAGCATTTACGGTACCGATAAAGTTTTATCGCGATGTGTTCGAAGCGTTATCTATGTGTTTTTTTTTTTTTGGACTGTATCATTGACATGTTGGGAGCCGCTGGTCCAGACAAAGGAAGCCAGTGCAAGGGTCTCAGCTTCAATGCGGCTTTCACTACAAACGTCCATTAGCGTCCGATAGGTTCTGTGGAAATAATTCAATTTACGATCCAGATCGAGGAGTTCGCTCCGATGTGGGGGCGAATGAATATATATCAATTTGGGAGCGTAATTCTTCCGGAGTGATTCTGCAAAAAGCCCATAGAGTGTATTTAAATGAATACATTCAATTTCCCCGCTTGAAAGATGCTATCTTTCTTCGGATGGCTTATTATTTTTAAACGATCTATGGCATTATATCAAATTATATGAACATGGCTGACGCACGAAAGATGGCCTGGATGGTCCTTAAATGACATGATATATTCAATTAAGGCGCTTTGCAATCTTTTTTAATGGCACCTATTCACTTCCTGACATGCTAGCAGCAACCAGTGCATTGTAACGAGATCGTGGGACTCTCTCACGACCACGTAATCGTCTTTTTGTAATATTCATACGTTATCTTATATGAATATTTCATTTGGTAACAGTATGGGAATCGCACATCGTTGATATTATGCCTCCTGATGAAAATGGCGATGCACTCCAAATGGTGTATTGAAAATTTCTTTTCAGCCGCGGATACAAAAGGGGTATGCATTGTAAAAGCATCCGCAAAAGTGCAATTCCAGGAAATCTTAACAGCTTATTGTCGGTAGTGTATGAGTTGTATAAAGCCGATGGCGCATTTGCATCTGATATCGAATAACTCGCAACATTGACATGGCATTTTATTTTCGCTCGGAAATTCTACTTTACAACATTTTTATAGCTGAGGATTTTAATCCCTGGTTAGTGGATATAAAAGATCCTATTTAACACGCTGCGATTCGGGCTGTGCGTTTTTATTTGATAAATACAATATAATTCAATGATTTTGCATGTGGGTTTCATTTTCACAGATATTTGAAAACGATATAAATACGATTATCAATCATATGATCAAGTGTTTAGATTGTAGATTCTTAATACAAAGGATATGGTTCAAATCCAGGCAGATAGGCAGATAACGCAGGCATGGACTGTAAAGTGTTAATAATGATATATTTTTTTATACACACTTTATATTTTGCAAATTCGATTGTTTGAAAGGGACAAAGGCACATATCATCGCAATAAGATTAAGAACCCCTGGTTTAAGGCATAGAAAGTAATTCAAACAACATCCATTAATAATTTGGCGCAATTAGTGTCCCATTTTAAAGCCAGGATCATAGATACATTTCATACAATAATAATTATCATTCAAGTTGATTTAATTAACTTTAGCTAAACTTGGACTTCGGATGATGTATGTCGTTGTATGCGATGGATCATTAAGTATCAATGCCAAAAATATACCATCAACTTAATCTATCACAGAAATAAATATGTGTAAATGGATGAATTGAATGATAATCTTCAATGTCAGATAAATATATAAAATAATGGACTATACTAAGTCTAGACTAGTATAATAGCATTGAGATAAAAATATATATAATATTTGTTCTCTTAATTATCTACGATATTCAACAGCAATTTGATGTAACCATTGGGCGTCTTTGAGATATATCCAAAAATAGTTCTATTTGAATTGATTGAATTTAAGTAGATAAGTATAATCTATTATTGGCACAACAAATTATGATTGATATTTTCATTTTCAGCTAATTCAAATCACTTTTTGGCATCAAATTTGAAATAATTAGGATAAGATACATTGGGAATGTTTAATAGCGAATCGCTACTGGATTTATATTATGGCAATGGGGAACAAGGTGATATTGTTGGAACGAGATCCTAATTTAGATTTTTTTGCTCAAAAATAGAAGTTCAAATGTTAACGATTTGGGGGATTTGAATAATGTCCTCTTCCGATTAAAGAAATCGATACATGTAAAATGAGCGTTTCTCGCATATACTGCCTTAAATCATGCATGAAGGCGATTAGTGTCACTATTTAATAGTCAGTTCCACAGTTGAGAAATCTTTGCCACAATTCATATGAAATGCAATATTTTTTATGGCGTAATGTTCGTGGCTTGGTGATTATAGTCCAGTAATAGCCTTTATTCCATCTACAGTGTTGAAGTTATTAATCCGACTTCAAATGGGCGTGCCCATGCACTTACATACAAAGTGATGTTAATTCATTATGAAAGATGGAAAAAAATAGCAATTAAAAGTTATTTATTACGCTCGGGTCGGAAATGCGGATGAAATACTTAAAAAGTCGTCTTGACAGCCGTCAACTGATAGCGTCTGCGGGGGTGTCAAATTCGATGCAATCGCTTCGATTTCCAAGCGATATGCATTTGGAACCATCGGAAATTCATGGCGCAATAAGTTATATTATACGAACATTAAACGTGACATTTGTAATAGAAACTGTTTTCTAGTGTATTCATTTCAAAATAACTGTCAACAGTGGAAATGAATACGGCATAAAGGACGACCCTTTTCTAACCCTTTCGCGTCTAAGCGATTTTCCGCCAGCAAAAAGTTAAGTTTCCATCACATAAGGGGTTATCAAAAGGGAAGAGAGACAAAGAGGACTTTTTTGTCCGGAACCCGACCACGTCCTAAATACAAAGGCCTTCGTGTTTTGCAAAGTGAATTTTCCGAGGGGTCAGATGGTAAAATGGGAGAAAATCATAACGCCACTTTGTAACAGCGTAGCTTAATTTCCACAATAAAGATTAAATGGCGTGCAATAATATTGTACCACCGCAATAATAAATTCATACGGAGTTTCATTATTCCGAAACAAAGTATCGAATAAAACGATTCAAAGAACAGTGGGGCGTTTGAGCAACGACCCACTCGCTTTGGCTGTCGAAGGACTCGTGACAGTGTCGCTATCAAAAATTAATTAACCCTGGTATACTTTGTAAAATAACGTATTTTATAACCCAACGAAAGACTTAAAGAATATGGATAAATTCTGCATGTTTTTATTAAAATTATTATGATTTCATACATTCGAATACTTGTAAATTAGACGGTAATCTTTCATTGTTATAGTCATTTATTATGTTGTTTCTGATGATTGAGAATGATTACCAATTTATTTTCGTTTTTAAACAGAAAATCAATCATATATATATATATAGTTTTGATCGATATAATTAAGGGGTCATCTCACTTTGACGAACCAAAAAATAGGCAGTTTTTAATAATTTTTTTCTCAGTAAATACACCATATAATAAAATTAATATTTTTGAGATTTATTATGGCATTCTTATATAATACTAAAAAAATAAATTCTTAATTTAAAAAAATATATATCAAATCATTTTTAAAGCATCAAAATGACATGTCAAAAAAGATGCAAGTCCATGGTGTGGAACAATTTTTTCATTCAGGCTTACTTGAAACAAAAAATCAAAAAGATTATTAATCTGTAAGCATGTTGCTATCGCAGTATCATTAATGAATAGTTTTTGTTCAAAAGTAACAAAATGCTGGTTTGAAAAAAAGTTTGGAAAAAAACACTTTTTTTGGGGGTATTTTTTAATATAAAACGTAAGATAAAATAAACATTTTGACCTGGTTTTGCGAACTGCCATAGCCATATATATTTTAAACAAGCTCATAAAACTTCAGACCAATCGGCGACTTGTTTTTTCAAAATTCTTTCTACACAATATGCAAAAATGTCGTTTCGAGAAAAACGCGTTTAAAGTTTTAAGTACCACAAAATTGTTGAAAAGGGAAATATACTACTAATCAGCGATAAAAAAATCAGCTTCATAAAAAAATCTTCAGCTACCTCAGCTTTTTTGTTTTTGACTGATTTGACGTATCTGTGAACTGTTCTAGCTTATTTAGAAGATTCGATGATTTTTTAGCCCTTACTTTCCACTTGCTTATTCGCCATTTTTTAAAACCGTATTAAATTTTTTTGAGATCATTTGCTCCTTACTAGAACAAAGATAAGAAAGATCCCCGATAGGAACCTCTGGCCTACAAACGAAAGCAGATACAAGTCTCAGAACCACTGGGGTGCAATCTGGATGGAGTGATTGTTTCGAGCGCATTACGCGAATTAGCTGTAAAACATTGAAATAATCCGAATTTCTTTACCAAAATTATGGACGACTTACTTAGAGATGTGTCTTTTCGAAAAATGAATTTGAGAATTTTTTTGACGCGATAAAGTGAGATGAATAACTAAAGTATGTATTTGAATTTAAAAATTAGAATATGGTAAATATCGATCAATGTTTTAAATGTGTTGACGTAGGGAAATTGTTATTTAAGGTTTGTATTTGAAATCTAATTTGATTAAAAGTCCAGGTACTAGTGTTCATTATGAAAATAATTGATGTTGCGAACTGCTTGCCGTCATTTTAAGTGTTTTCCAGTTTCATAAATTGGAATAATTTAATTTGACAAACGTGTAGCGTTTTATCCAGCATATTTTGCTTTCTGGACTTTGTGGCTAATTAATTTTTAAATATTTTTAATACTAAGGATTTTAGAATTAACATCGTTCCATGAATTTCAATAGTTAATTACAAAAATGACGAAACGGAAATTAAAACACATATCCTCTGCGAAGACCCAAAACGTAAAATTTCCTTTCCAAACCGTATTCACGTGCCCTATGGCATTTATATTAAATGTAATGCTAATTATAGCATAAATAATAAATTTTCTCATCCCGCAATGCCATTCGTTTTCATGTTTTGCGAAATGACAAAATGCTAATCTTCCCCAGGCAATCATGTCATACACATTCCCATGACTCTGGACCTAATTTCAAAACACACTCCGCTACGTACCTAAAAATTCTATTAACCAAATAGGTCGCTAAAGTTGAGTGCCCGAAGATATATTAATGAAAGCAAAGTTTGAGTGAATGTAGAGAGCATAAAGAAGGAAAAAGAAGCGATGGAACCATAAACCGGACGTGTAAAAATGGACACCATTTAGTCTACTGACGTTTGTGAAAAAAAGCGAGAAAATAACAGAACCCTTATAAAAAAGCTCCAAATAAAAAAGTCGTAAGAATCTATGCGTTAAATGCACGAAGAACAAAAAAATGGAACAAAAAGAATTGGAGCGAAAGTGGGATAAAAGGAGGATGCAATGCATTAAATCACATCGAATAGACCATCGTTACTACTTCCAGAATTTATGAGAATGGTTCCTATAAATTATTTATTTTTATATTTCCAACAAACATAACATCAATTCCTTATATTAACAAGGTACAAAAAGTTCCTATATAGTGACTATTTATTGTCTACAATGAACAAACTGCCGATGTTCATATTGCAGACTTGAAATACTATAACGGCGAATCAGCAATTTAAATTAAGATTTATCAAAAACACTAATTGGCAATGGAATTGCTATCGAATGTCTCACAATCGCTCATCATTTTCATTGAATTAATCTCGCGTTTACCGACTCTGCTTTACCGACTCGCGCCCAAATCGAGATTTAATCGCGGCAGTAATTCCAAGCGGGCGCTAAAAATGACATCTAGTATAACATATCCAATTTTATCGATGCTGTAATGCTCTTTTTACGACGCGCCACCCAAAAATTGATTTTAAACACCCGTTTTTTTTTCGGCAGGGGCCCTCAAATCGAGCATTAAACGGACGCAAAGTTTCGTCCGTTTAGTGCGGTCACGTGGCCGGCCGTTAAATTTATACGATAACGACGAAAGCCGGCTGTTCAATTATTAACCCATACGAAGTTGCCGATTTTCGGATTAGCCATAAATCGACATAAAAACGAAATTATCGAACGTTAACTGCGAAATCGTTCATAGGCGTCGGGGGTGGTGGTGAAATTTTATAAAGCGCCCCGAATGAATTATAATCGGTTTTTGGCGACGGTAATTACGCACACGTTTCGCTTTACGTTTTTATGCCAGAAATCTATCAGCTCTTAAATAAATTTGATGTTTTTTCCCAAAGCAATATAATCAAATCAAGGACGTGTGTATTTGATCGGAAGCAGATTAAGCCTGTATGCTTATGATTATCGAACCAAACAAATCGTATCAAATTTGTTCGAATCTGCCATCAATTACGATTGTTCCGGGAGCAATCGATTTTCAAACAATATCAACCGAATTCGATCAATGTGTGCTCTTTCTGGATCAAGCCACAAATCAAACAAGATCTCGAGATCGTTTTTTGTCAGAGCAAATCGAAGCACCTGGTCTTCCTTGGATCGATAACCTCGAGATGGCTCGATCTCGTTTCACTTTTGAACCAGTCGAGGAGGTTCTTCGCGTTTTAATTCTTCTTGGGCTACAATTACGTTACCCTACCGGCGGGTGACCGTTAAATTCTTCATCTGCGCAGATATAAATTTGGGCACCTGTCCTCTGCACCAATAATTAAGCGATATCATTTTTTTGTTGTGCTTGTGCTTCTTTATTATATTGGCGCGTGTATGTCGTAAATTGAACCTGTAATAAGACCAGGATTGGACGTTGTATCAGTCATTTTACGCACTTAATTTCGATGGCCATAACAAGTTTCGGCCATAGCGCATTTGAAAATATTTGATACAAAAAACAGCCCAGCTAAATACGTTTGGATCGAAATACGTTCACGTTCTGTGGTGGTTTTGTCGACAATGTCTTTGGATGCTCCAATAATAATCTGTCGTCATGTGTTGATGCTATCTGTTTTGATATCTTCCATCCATTGTTTTAATAACCTGATGAAATCGTTCACATGTTCCTCGCTATAATCATCATCAGGAAATCTAAGCAAGTGGCTGTTCAAAGAATACACTTTTATGTTCATGTCAGCGTTCAAATTTATAAAGCTCGTTAGCATTTCCTGTACTATTTTAATGTAGTTTTCTATTATGTATAGGATTGCACAAGAAACTTGTTATAATTCATACATCAATGCATCTGGTAAAAGCTTTGAGATTAGTCAAAGATCTTGAAAAGTATTTCAGGAATACAGAGAAAAACTATCCTAGTTATATAAGGATGTTTCGAAGACTTAGTCGCATAAATTTGGCTGAATTGCTGAATGAAAAATTTGGAACGAACGGAGCACTGATTTTGAAAATAAAATTTGATGATTTAAACAAGGAAGATGGGTGCCGCACAAATGGGTATAATTTTTTTGGGTACATCTATTATGTGTTTATAAATCTTAAATTTTACTGAGAAAGTTGCGATTTTTTAAAAATCTAGCAACCCTTATTATCAACATAATCGTTGAGATATATTTGGAAACAAAAATAATAGTTGATCGATGTAATCGATTAGTTATTCTGATGAAATTCGACATCAATCATATGGATCGATGTTAAATACCTTCCATTAGTGTCAAACACTCGAATCTTAGCAACCGTAGGTATTCTGATGGTATTCCAACTATCATGTCTTTAAAAGCATCTACATAAAACGTGATCGTATGATATGTTTTATTGGTAGCAATATAGCTGTTAGCTGATTGCCAAAATTTTATTAAGCACGCCATCATTTGATTTGGGGCCATTATGGCAAGACGGTTTGACCCTTTGTCTTCGTGGCACGTCAAGCGTTCGAAGAAGCTAAATTGTAATCCTTTCATAATTTATTTGTCGCAAGCATATCGCGTAAAAAAAGCAGGCGATAGGATTACCGTGACAGATCGTTAATTAGTATTTTTCGTGAGCCGTAACACTATCCTTAATTAGTTGGAAGCCTTCCCGTGACGTCGAATCGTGCCTCCGGTATACACCATTAACCACAATCATCTGTTGACATAATTTAGAACTATAGCGTGAAAGATTATTGTTGATTGTTCAAATAGTTTAGATGCTCACATACCGTGAAAAAACTAAATCATCGACCGTTTTATCGTAACCCAATGATTATGTTCAACGAATCGCGTTTTAGTCTAGCAACATAGACTAAATTCGATTAACATTCAAAGCTACACAGTCATCAAATTTACATGAAAACGTTTGATTAAATTTACTAAATCCGCAACTATTAGCCAAAAGATCCCATTTAGTCGAACGCTATTGAGTTATCGAGATTCTGAAGTCCGTTTTGGGGTTGCGTCCATTTTGTTAAATCGGGATTACCCCGATTTCAGATTCCGGGCAGACCGGGCGAAAAATTTCCACCGGCCACCATATGCAGCTCGAATTCGTAAGCGCGGTCAATTTACCTGGAATAATGGGATAAAGTGGAACAATGCCGTCTCGGAATGAACTCTTGTAGTATTAAACGCATTAAGATGCTCCGATGCGACACTATTTATAATACCATTATGGGTATTAAGCCACGGGCCATAAAGAAAACGGCTTCCTTCCGAGATAATATGCATATAAATAAGATATTCGCTCCAGTTTTATATCCTGTGTTTCCCTTCTTCCCGACAGTGTACTTTGGCGGCGTTGTAACAAGATGCCGCAAGGAACGTTAATAATATTTGAAGGAGAAATTTTCAATGCTTCGAATGGGTCGTCAAATCTTATAACGTACATATTCTTACACTAGCGTTGGATTTCATCATTGAATAAATAGTAAGAGCGACATTTTTGAATATATAGACTTGAGCTGAATAGTTTTTGGCGATGTTATATCTATTTTATTAATAATTTGGGAATAAAAAGACGCTGGAAGATGAACAGAGGATATCCAGAGAGGCGTGAAACGATGTTGTTAATTTTATTTTTTAAGGATATGATATGGCAGTATTCCATTTTTGTTTTGAGTGCTTCCAGAACAATAAAAAAAGTCCAAAAACTTGTGATTTTTAAACAGGGCCGTATATTATTCGCTGCGTTACTTTTTAGATTGCGCGTAACAAACTTTTTAATTTACAGTTGTCAACCCCTGAAAAATGGCGACAGGAATGGGCAAAACGATAAATAAAGGGATCGGGAGACATTCGCGTGAAATTCGTACAAAATAAATGTTTAAGCCCTTGATAAATATTAATTATTATGCAACACCTAGCAATTCGATTTGGATTGTTTTCCCGGTGAATCTAAAAATGTTCACATTGCAAATCTATTTTCGTGAATTTCGTGAATTGTATAGATAGTTTATAGATACATTAAATAGATAAAAAATTCCAATGGAAGTACATAAATGAAAACGACAGTGTCGGTATTAGAGTGTCACAGAAGTATGGTGATCAAAGGTCACGACAAGACTATGTATATCTGAAAATAGACAAAAGGAGCCCTCTTTCCATCAAAAGGATATAGATTATGGATTGTCACGCAAATATTACACTGATAGACTTAATGACGATACCATCCCTCCGACTAATAATTCAACAAATGCCATAAAGCCCCCAGATTGTGGGCACGTAAACGGCATTCGAATTAACCTGCTCATAAAACCCACTGTTAAAATATTTACAATTTCCATAATGGGCCACTATTTAAGTATGGATGATCCCACAAATAACATTCGATATTGCATCATTTTTACTCTACTAAATCTACTTAGCATTGTCGTTAAACGCCGTACGAAGTTGGGATGCCGACATCTGTATTCAAGAACGAACATAAGTAGAATATTTAGAGGAGCACTCGCGTTGCAGACATCCATCCAGAGGAAATATGTCTTCCTTTGTGGATGAGAGGGCGCGTTTATGGTTTATGACGAGAATAGGAATTGTAGAATATGTGTCCATTTGGAGGATATTTTGACGTCACGTGCTGAAGCAACTTTGAGAAAATCATGAGAGACCAACAATGTCTGAGAGTTTCAATTCGAGTGCGATGGTAATACAGACTCACGAATGCAATAAAACAGGGTTCAACTCGGTGAATATGGAATTAAATCCTTAAATTATTACTCAATTCCAAGATCAGTCCTTTCGGAGTTGGACCGACTGGGACGTTAAAACTATATAATAATTTTGGCTTCATTTCAAGACTACATGAAAGGTTGCTTTTCTATTAAGTAGAACGCTATTATTCCTCAAGCATATAATGATATTTTATGAAATTGTTCTTTCATAGGATTAATTGTATCTTAAACAACAACAAAAAATGTTGATTTTCTATAAGAGTATCTGCTTGGATTATGATTTTGTAAGGATTGAAAGTCAAGACTGAAACTATGTTGTAGCTGCTTATAATATGTATATTATGTACTTAATATTGCAATCCTTTCAAAGTTGCAATACTTCAACCAAGTTCTCACACTACAACTTTAGCCACGTCTACTGAATCCCTTGCCATTTTGTATTGAAATTTGATGACTTTTATTTAACAATTATTAGCGTAAATTACTTGTGGATAAAAAAGCAACTTAGATTTTAGTTTAATGTTGATATGCTTAATATGGCGGACCCTATATGTTAAGCTCGTTCAGTTCTTGTACATTCGTCGATATTACAATGAACCATAAACTGTTAAATCATTAATAATAGGAGAGGATAGGCCTAATTGAATTTAAGTGGTTTGGAGACATAGATATAGTGACAATATATTGTTACATTCTGACGACAGTCCGGCGTAACTAAAGGGAATTGGAACTAAAACCATTTGAAATGACTTGTTAAACTATCGCCTTGTTTACACAGTGACGACAGGACGAATTGAATCAAATTTGTGTATCTACATGGATGCAAAGTTGCAATTCGAGCTCAAAAACTTTTCGGATGGATGCCAAATAGCCTTTTTTCGTTATATTAACATGACGTCACGATGGTTTCGTTCGACGTTTGTGGTAGGTTTGGCGGTTTAACGTATTTGTTACGTGGCCCGTTTAATTGTCCCTCGTTGATTTATAACCCTTTGCCCCCAGCCGGGCTGTTAATTAAAACAATGCAGCACGTTCGACTATTTTTTCGGGTTTTCTTTTATCTTTGACTCGCACCAAATGTGCCCATATTTCAAGCCCATGGATCGTGTACGCCTCATGGCTTTCCACCCTTTCGCGACTAACGATTCGCGTGCGAGCCGATCGCTTGTCAAAACGATTCGTTAAAAACGGTCTTTCGTGTAGATGATGATGGTCGATTTTTCTCCACGGCTAAACGTTCATGTCGACCATCTGTTTCGTCGGAATCAAACCGATTTAGACATGAAGACACCGATCTACATAATATATTATTCATGCGTCTGTAATTCCGAGAAGACATGCTGGATGCTCGGAATAGACTCGAAAAGAAAATATCATAACACTTATTGTGGCGTAACGAATTGGATAATTCGATGGCTTTCCAACGATTAACAATGAAAATATGTACACTTTCGTGCTGAATCGATAATGATGAGATTCGCGGCAAGAAGCATTGAAATTGCTCGTTTATTTTGTATAAATATACAATGATTATTTTTCTTTTTAAGATGCCACATCCGTTATAAGATGAAGGCGATTTCTATATGAGACTTTTCCAGAAAAAGGATTTTTCATGTAGTGCCTTTCTATTTGCTTTCCACGTGTAGATAAAATTATTTGAACAGTACATTATTTTAGGGGTGAGAGAATATTTATTAAACAAGAGTTTTATCAAAAATTTCATGAGTTGAATAGTAAGGAGCTAACGTATACATGACAATATATCGGTGTAGGCACTTTTTGCAAAGTATTAACGACAACGATATATCATTGTCCAGCATTAAGGGAGTTAAGCACATTGATTAAAAAACAAATGTTGATTCTTTTTATGTATATACATCAAACAAAGCATTGCGATATGGATAATAAGAACGCTTGGTTTTTAGCTTTATAAGTTGGCTCATTTGCTATTTATCTCCATCTTTCACACGCGATAATAAAAAAAGGATCAAAGGGCCTCAATTCCACAATCGAGGCCGAAAAATAATGGAGAAGTTGGCCGAGAACGGCCTTCATTTCGGGCGTTAATTCCAATGGAGAAAATGTCGTTCGGCTTACAGGAGTAAAATATTTCCATTTACTTAAAACAATTAAAGCCTCAGAAAACCCACCTCTTAAGGTTCTCATTTTTTTATTACCATAATATTTCGCAGCTTTTGTCACTCGGGCTAAGGCGGCGGACGAGACTAAAATGGACGCCGGAAAAAAGCAGAAGACGAAGACGCCAGAAAAAATGAAATTGTAAATTAAGAGACGAAGGGCGAAAAGATTTTCCCTAATTTTAATATATTTCTCCTCGGTCAGAGTCAAATTAAAAATGTCAGTCTGTGACAGGTAGATGAAAGAGGAATGTAAATTTCAAATATAAATATTTAAAAAGATGTAATAAAGTAAGCCATTAATGGAAATGTTCAACAAACCGGCAATTATGGCCGAAGCTCGTCGGGATTATCCGAAGAATACAACAGCAAAAAAATTGTATTTCCTCTTGGAAAATTATACAAATATAACTCAGACCCTTTGTTGAATAAACAATGCAACATTTGGGAGGTGGTAGATCCGCTGCAAAAAAGGAAACGAAACGACCCCTCGATTCACAACAAACGACAGCCGGCGGATCCCCCCACAAAAAAAGCGAAGAACATCTCTCGAAGAACGAGGAAAGTATATTAATTAAGGTGTTATAACCGATGTCACTTCGGATGGATGGAACAAAGGAAAGATGAAAAATTTAAGCTGAAGGACGATAACAAAGAGGACCAAGGGGCAGAACGTAACCGCCCTTTGACTTCATCAGATTGCCTCGTAAAAAGAGAGATTGCATCAAGTGGAACAGCAACAGGACATCTCTCAAACTCGGGGTAAATAAACGAAAATTATTTTTGATCCACTTTTTTCCCCAGTCGGACAAGTGTCGCACATTTTATACAGCGAGGGGTCGTTTTCGTGGAGCCAGGTAATTCAATTCGAGCACTCCTTGGCAAGATTATTTGCACGAATGAAAATATACTTGTCGAAATTAATTAAGCGAGTTCAAAGTTATAAGTCTTGATTCCTCGGGAGATCGAAGTGAAATTTAATGTCGGGACTTTATAAGGCAGAATGATAAGAATTCTCAGATGCATTTGTTGGGTTACGTTATTATTCAGAGCTGTCGCTCTGGAGTCATTCGGGCAAAACTACAGTGAGGGCGAAATTGGGTCATCCAAGATGTTGATTGAGGCACGTAGCAAAATTATTCATGCTGGGATTGTGCTGGTCAAAAACTTCGATGTTAACGATGAAATTTCGAACAATATCTGTTACATTGTGATCAAATTTTTGCATGGAATTCACAAATCAAATATACGACCTCTCCAATTGGCACTGCCATAATTAACAAAGAGGTTAACAGTAACGAAATTATGGTATACAATTAATATAAGGAAGTTGGATTCGAGATGGAAGCGCCTTGGCATTTGTTTACGGCACAGCAATTGACCCTGCTTAGGAACCGCAGCAATAACTTTGGCCTTCCAGAATAAACAGAGGGATGGCTGGAACTTGTAAAATGCTATCGGTGCCATTACTAATCAAGCAGCATTCGTATTCAGAATCTGTAAACCTTTTTATTGCCTCCAACCTCACTAAACCATCATTTCAAAGGTCGACCCGTGATACTTCTGATTAAATTTACGTTAACGACCGGCTGCCATTATCGTTACACGATCTCTCATTCCATCAGTCCTCAGACCCTTCTTTGGATGCCCAAATAAAATATGCCCTATTCTCATAAGAGTGCTACGCTATCGACACAAATCTGGCAGGAAGAATGTTTTTAATTTTGTTGGGTGTGAACGAAAATAGAGAAAAACGAAGAGTTATCAACGGCCAAGTGTTTCTACCTTAGTAAAAATAAACTGGATGAACGTCTGCTTGTTCAGTGGAGTGTATCTATCGAAGATGTACTAACAACAAGATCGAAAGGATACCGGTAATATCGGATTGGCTACAAAATAGTATAACATGGCTAAGAATCAACAGATTTTCTTAAAAATAAATTCTTATATACAGGACGCGGCAGAGAAATTACCTTATTTTAAAGATGAATAACAGTATAAATAATATAGTTTATCTGTCGCATTCTGTATAATGCAATACATTCGAGCTCGATTTATATAATAATACATATAAATAATGAAATTTTAATACGGAACCTTTGTGATGAAGTTTGAATAATGTATACATCTTGCCGTCAATGAAAAGGCTCACCTGCAAAGAAAATAAACATAAAAGTTAATTAAGATCACATTTGAAGCATGATGTATCACACGGCCGAGAAGATGCTGGCGTGTGTCTTTAATCGAGTATTAAATAGACGGCGTGCTTAAAATAAGATGTGATAAAATTAAACAAATCACCCGTTAACAATTTGTTGCGCCGCGGTATTCAAACTTTCGAATTATCTCGTCGATCGGAATTAAAATTCAATTTCGGGCAGGAATCCGGGATGGCTTCCAGCCATTACGGGGAGTCTGCGTCGGATGCATTAACACGCTGAAGAGCAGATGGCAAACATCGAATCCGAATGGAATATACGTCAGGACTTGGCGGTGTAATTTGCGAGTTAAGATTGAGTTTAAGCCTGTCCCGGATTGGCTTTCCGGGGATAATCTGCGCGTGTTTGATTTGGACTCCCGCCGGTTAAAACTTTGACATTTCAGCTGCAGCCCGAAAGGAAAACGGGAGAACACCAGAAGAACTCGCCGACGACAAAAGCTCTATTTGCCCAATCTCGGTCGGACCCCATTTGCTTCGGCACGTTGTCGTCCGCCTCAAATAAAGCTCCCTACAATTTCACACAATTAGCACATACCATTCAATTTGTACAGAAATGAAATTTTATTCAATCCAAGAGCGGACAATGCAATAGAGAAATCAGGAATTTATTCCGTCATCGCGATCACAATGGCTTTTCATAACAAAATCTGATGAAAATAATGATGTTTTTGTATGTGGTCAAATATGAATAAATAGTACGCCGTAGGAATACAGACCACATGATGTGAATACATCTCAAGGAAATATAATAATTCGATAGATCTGGGAAAAAAATAGGTTCATTCGCTTTACATATGGGTTTTGTCTATGGACAAAATATCAAATGTATTATATTTTTATCAATTTTTTTTAAATATAGTTGGTATTGGTCATCTATGCCTGTGTATAACTATTATTTTTATTTGTAGCTTATTCATACGTATTAAATTTAATGTATAATATAATTGTGGCTTAGAAAATGTATATCGTATAACAAGAATTTAAACATCTAATGATGATCTGCGCTTAGGTTAGAATTTAGATCAAATCCTTGATAAGCTGTTGAAAAATTGTCATAAATGTTCATTTGTATAAAGCACAGTAAATATGTGAATAGAAATGGTCGGTTTAGGTGCCGTACGAACTATCCTCAGATAACAAAGAGCAGTGGGTGAATATGGCAACTTTTGCGTTGAGAAGATAAATTATCCGTTTTGCATAAAATCGTGACCGGAAAAGAGAAATACATAGTTCACGATACTGTCAGACAAAAAAATAATGGTTGTCGCCAAATGAAATACCAATTTAAGCTCTTAAGCCCAAATTAATGTTTTAAAATTCCTCTTATGCATCTGATGGGATGTTTACTTTATTATGATCTTATAGTTATTGAATCTGATTGATTGCTATGGATATTTAATACATAAATTTGAACAAGAAACTGATTTAAAAACGTTCAAGCATAATTAATCGGAAGGGGGTAGGGTTTTCATCATGACAATGTACGCCAGCACATTCCAAATATGATCCTAATTTAATTCTTGATTGACTGAATTGACAATATTAAATGATAAAAATTAATCGCTCTCGTATAAAAAAGTTTGACAATGAAAAATATTTCAATGAATTTCATAAAACACGACCACCAAAAGTCTTCATGATGGTAATATGAGTATATATTTAGAAGTTCTGATTAATAGGCAATGTTTCATAACAAATGATGTATCTAAGAGGCGTTTCATCGCGCATCGTGACCCGACGATCAGATACTAAATAATTTCATCAAAATTTGGCACAGGAAGGCTGATAATACAAGGGGCAAACAAAAAAGAGGTTGGATTCCGGCCAAGCTGAGCCACAAAATACGCCGTCGATGTGAATTTAGCCCAACATAAACAAAGCCCAAGGAGCAGGACCTGCGCAAGTTTGTTGACTCGGGTGTCATATTTGTGTTCGGAGACTTGGTTGACATCACACAAGTCGTTCTGACCTTAAAGTCAAGCTTTGTGTAATTTTATATAAATGATGGCAGGTGTTTCGAGTGTTGATTACGACTGGGGGACAAGAGTTCAACGTGGATTTAAATTAATTGCGCATTCGGGACGGCTAAGTGGTTGAATAAACAGCAAAATCAGGTTTTAAAAAGCGTCGAGATTTACAACGCCACAAAACGACGTGCGTTATAATTGCGCATTGCTTGGAAGATTTATCGGATTCATACGATAGTATTAATGTGCTTTTGTGAGTCGGTCTCAAATTTTATGGGATATTCGTGTTTAAAATGCCCAAAAAAGGATGCAACGATCGTATATTTTGCATTTAATAGCAAGAGGCAACATGGCATGCATATTTAAAAAGTGCACTGTCAACCGCCTAGTCGTGACATTGCAATTCTTGGCGTTCGAAGCGACCCTATTGGGATCGTAGCAGAGTGTATTGCTGGTTTTATTCGCCTTTGTGGCCTTTATTTTAATTAATTCAACCCCCGAGGCCGGAATATTTGCCACAAAATCCTGTGGGATTGATAGGCAGGCTGGATGCACTCTACCTAAAAGGCTTTATTTGTTGACCCGTGTCAAACGTTAACTACTGCGGTTGTTCAGGGCACCGGTTAAGACTCGACGTGCATTATGTGTTAAATGCACGTAAACGTGTCAACAGCACGTCTGAAACCCGCAGGATTCTCTTTCAGGAAATTCGTATGGAAAGGGCTAAGTGAGGTGTTGACGTGTACATGGAAAATCTATAGCGTCAGATTCCATACATGAAATCTTTGGACAAAATGCATTGAAATTTCTTGTTAATTTTAAGTGAATTTGAATACCACTATTATGTCGGAATAAGGTCAAATATCTCTTTTAACATATGCATTGATTTGTATGCTGTATTTTAAAAACACAAGTTTTGATGGTAATTGGAGTACCAATTTTGACTCGAAGAGATCTTTCTTCATTTCTACTATTTGTACTTCAGCTTTATCCATATAGAGTTGCTTTGTTCATTGACAAATAAACAATGCTTGATCGTAAAATCTTACACATTTAGATCTAATAGAGCTTTAGAGGAAGTTCATCTTTCATGCTATATTTTCAAAGGAAGTATTTTGGTAGTGTTTATAGACATGTCAGAAGCAAATTTCCATTGGATTCCGCTCTTATTTAATCGATAGAATTTATAAGCATTGTTAGTTTATTACGTGGGCTTTATTTAGCGTATATATTTGTTAGATTTGATGGGATTCGTTTTTTTAAACGGAAGGCAGCGACATTATTTGACACGATTTTGGTTGAGGTAAATGCTTGAATTATAAGTTTAAATGCCTTCTATGAGTGCTAATTGTTGTAAAAGTTTTAAACGGGCGTTATAAATACAATAAAAAACAGTGGCAGCCCTGATATAATATGACAATTCATACAAAACACTATTCATATAACAAAGTCTTATGAAGCCAAAAATAAAACAATAGTTGCGTGCGACAAAATTTATTTCCTAATCGTTTACATCAGCATTTTTTTCGCACAAGCTTCACGTGGAGTTGCGACTATCTTGCATAATCTCGTCGTAAATTTTTACATCATCCAATAAATTTAAGAACCGTCTAATAAACGTCTAGTTCTCAGCTCCTAATATCCCAACGATAGTTCTAATTGCAATCATCAATTTCCAAGCAAAAAACGACGCATTGTTTTTTTTTAGTAGTAAGAATTCTCTTTCACGGTAGCATTTTCGCAGCTATTGTCTCTATTATTTTTTTTCGGCTCCCAGCAATTTATGGCCGACAAACTTCTGCCACAATTCTGGTGGAATTTGCATAATTACATACTCCGTTCCGTGGGGGTGCCACGAGTGAAAAGAGAGGGCCCATTTATTTACGTACGCGCTCATTCGGTTAATTGAGCCATCTTGAATTATGCGGACATGAACGAATCACGTATAACCTTTTATTAATGGCACGATAAATTTTGAGTCAGCTCACAAAATATCATATCGTCGGGATAAGATCTCCGGCGGTAGTCACGGAATCCTAAGCCCTGCTAACCCTTTGGAGTCTGAAAAGTTTCAGAGATTACGCAGAGCACTGGGGCGTGAGTTTGCCCTCTGCAAATTAAGTTACGCGCATGTTGAATCGTCTTAAATTATTTCAAATTCAACCCGAACGAAACAATTAAATAAATTCCCCGGAATAGATTCGATGCGAATTCGTAGTTCGTATCGAGCCGCTAGGCGGCGCCGTCACACATATGGCGCAATTTATCACTCGTTAATCTTGAAATTGTTATGGATCGACGCCGTTTCCATCTCCTAATCGATCCTTCATTCAGCCGAGTCGCGGACGACAAAGAGTTATAATGTCAATCGTAAACGTGATTTTAATAACTGGGGGGTCCCCGTAAAAGCAAAATTTCAATCGGTCCCTAATTTATTTTCACGTCGGTTCCACTGTTTTATTCAAATTACACATTTCGCCATCATGGCGCCGTGTCACGCCATCCACTTTTTAGTGACTCATCATCCGCAATAATTCTCCTCCTCGTCCTGATTCCGGCGGCGGGATCCAATATTCATTATTACATCTGTAGAATGTCACCTTCCATAAAACCGGGCGAAATCGCGGAGGCGAATGCGACGAATATTTATGTATATTTCGTACAACTTTCAATTTTGTCTCAGGCCCCGTGTACATTATGCTGGAAATAATTTAAATACAAAGTATTGGTTGCGCACTTTGTATTCCGTATACGCGGGGAACTCCCGTCAATAACAAATTGCCTTTATAATATAATAAATGTATAAAATGACGCAGGGGCTCAACAGCACGACATCCGAAAAACGTGAAATATGTGCGAAGACATGGACTTGCTCATAATCGACGCAGAATTATGCTGTACGAAATAATTTAATACTATTTGACACAATCGATGTCCATCAAATTTCATTTATAAGAACAAAACATACAGATATCAATCTATGTTCCAAAATTTTAAATCGGGTTTGGGAATATGCACAGCTAATTGACGCGTTTGCCCATAGTTTTAAGATACTCAATTTAAAAAAAAGTAGTTCCAATAAATCCTTATAAGATAAATAATAGGAAAAAAATGTAAAAAAAACATGGCGTAATTCATAAAAATATGTTTCCCGTACATAATGTGTTAGCTTTATCCAGTCATATTCAATTCTGCTTCATATTTAATGATAAAAATTTGGGCAAAAATGCTATTTAATAGTACACAAAAGTAATTATTTGGAATGTATTGTTCTTAGAGCGTTTGGTTACTTGGTGTTAGTTTTAAATCGACTTCGCAAAGTTAAATGTCTTATTAATTTTCCTTCATTGTAATCCACAATTATTAAACAGCTAAAAGCAAGTGGGCCGAGCTAGTTGTGCGAACTTTTATTGAAGTCAATATCCCTACGAATATAGTTGAAAGGATCCCATTAAATCCAATCTGCTTCATCACTAAGGCCCGCATGTAGGTACAATAAAAGCCTCAGTAATGTACCAAGGACCCGAGTGACCTCCATTTCAAATATACATTACAGGATCCAACATTTAATAATATTGCATCCGGTATATTATACCAACTAATTTCCAGTAATTAACAGATGTTTCTGTCGATGCTCTCAGCACAATTCCGTCGTTTAATAAGCTCGGAGTTATAGTGTACCGCCCCCAATAATTGATATTCAAACCCAACGCTTCATCAATTATAAGATCGATCAGTTAATAGTTGAGCTTAATTTAATATTTGGGATCGAACCGGTATGGTATTTTTCGACCACCGAGCTAAAAAAATACGACTGCATAAATATTTTCGGGAGTAGAATGGACTGCGGATGTTATCTGGGTCAAACATCGTATGTAGCAATTTCTACTTTGCCGTTTGGGTGTTAACAAATCCCTCGGTCGTTCACCAAAATCACCATTCTCCCGATTCTCGATGCTTGTTGCCTTTCGGCTTATTCTGTCGAACGGTCCATCCCGACGATCAGTCCCTTTTTGCCCAATCCTAGAAATGTTTTTCAAAATTCAAAATTGCATGGTGACGAGCGCAACTGGAATGCCGCCGTCGATCTCTAAGCAATTCGGCGAGAAATTCAATGAAACCTTTTTGTGTTTTAAGCCCCCCCAAAACGAGTTGAACGAAAGCGCACATACAACAAGGAATATTGGCAAATAAATATAAAAGGCGTCGTTTCTCTCCCCAGACGAAGAATTCAATATAATCAGTGAAATATCGTATCGCTCCGTTATAGCGGGGAGGAGATTATCCAGAAAATCAGAAAATCCTCGAGTGCTTATTTAGGATACGTAATCGGATATATCAAAAATGTTCGCCTCACTTTTTCGGCTTTATGAAAAATCAGGGCCGGTGTCAGGTTATCTTATTTGTCAAATTACTTATATAAAGTTTTCTACCCTGGCAGAGCTACAATGCCGTGATACTCCGAGCAAATAAATTGGCCCGAATCGAGCGGGTGGTTTTTTCTTTCTTTTTCATAGCCTTGGATCGTTCTTATTTGGCGTCCTGATTGGGGGGATGGTTTTGTTTAGGAAATTTATTAATATTATTGATTGGGTGAAGACCGAGAAGTTCGCCAACATGAAATATTAACGACGAGGGAAAGCCAGCCGAAATCATAAGCTTTGGATAATGGCTCTTTTACAATTCGGTTCCACGAAGACATCCTGCTATGTTAATCCATGTGAAAGTTCATACATAAGTTTATACTTATTATTTTCCAATTTTCTCATAAATTCTGAAGATCTTTCCCTCAAAAGGTCATGTTTTTATAAAAAGAAATATCAGCCAATTCCACATATTCATTTACTTTGGCAGATTCTATATTTAACGTGAATCGCTTCTTCAAATTTCAAGCCATATTTTCTAGGAAAAAAATCGTTTTTATTCTACAGATAACGGCATTTTTAAATTTTCAACGTTTAAAAGAAATTCAAAGTTTTGGTAATAAACGACGATTTCTGATTGAATGATCAAATTTTACATGTTATAATTTTATTTTATATTTTTCCAAAAATCAACTTATACAAGTATATGACACGATTCATCGTCCGTGTTAAAAATGTGTTATACAAATTGAAAACAAAAATAATATGAATATTTTTTGTATAAACATATATATTTTTCGGGTAAAAAATAGCCAATAAACTAGGTAACTTTATCACAAACCCCGACACGACTTTTGACCAATTGAAAGTGTATCGCACAATTCCATCAAAGCTCCATTGCAGTCAGAGATCAATAAGGGCTCACCGTCAAAGTTTTTATCTTCGACAAAAGGGACAGACCGGAACACCGGGTCCGGAAGTTGTTTTCAAACACTCAAATATTCTACGCCTATGAACTCTTTTCTCTCTTTTTTGAACGCCTATATTTCGACTAAAAGGACGCCCGGGGGTCCCTCGAGAACCGGGAGACGGACGAAAGCCACTCTTGAATGCGTCGTCGTTTGCAAAGCCGGAGACACACTTCGGGACTACGGAAAAGTGGGACCCGAGAAAATGACAAAGGGTCCTTTAATTGTTAATGTATCACCTAATCTTATTTTTGTCGAGCGGAAGAGCCAGGATTTCGCAGAATCGGCAAAAATAATCCACATCCGGTTCTCCATAATCTACTACATAATAAAAGTGCAATTCCATTTAAGAACCATGTATTTTTCAGAGCGAACATGGTGCTAAGTATGGCGCTGACGTAAAAGCGTACTAAACTTGGGATTCTTATGATCATGGATGACACTTATTACTATGGCATGTTATTTAAGTGTGCTTAAAGTTATTAAGCATATGCCATTATATGCTGGAAAATTGAGACATTTCAATCGATGAGGATCTTTTATTAGATTCCTTTTTAAATATATTTTATTGTAGAGGCTGTACTGTTAAAAATGGAAACTGTCATGCATTTCAAATTTCATGCTTCGTCCGGCACAAAACGTTCCCGGAAAATATGACTGTGGATCGTACGTGCGGACGAAAATTGACTTCCTCGTTGTATTTGCTGCGATATTGGTGATTTAATACCTTTGAAAGGAATAAGAGAATTCTAAAGAAATATTTCAAGTATTTTTTCTTTATTTATTGGGAAAAACGACGAAAAAACGCGATACAAAAAATGCGGAAATGTGGGTCGATAAGTTGCTCTTTTATACGCGCGATTACACGAGTAGCAAGAAGTGGTCTCAGGAATGCCTATTTATACTAGAAAGATTTATCTGTATTATTAAATTTAACTGTTTTAGTGCTTTCCATTGATTATTCATAGCTTCAAGAGTGTTTATGTTCAAAATTATAAAGTTTTTCGGTCCATCATTAAAAATAATATTATTAGGTCATAATTACATCCAATGGGATTAAATGCTTCAATCACAAAAAGTCATGAGGCCTGAAATAGCCATGATAAAATATTTTCGGTCTAATGGTGCTCAGGGTTTGGCCCAAATTAAGCAGCGCTCCCAGTACCATATTGCAGCATTATGCAGCAGTGCCATTAGCAACTCCGAACCCGGAGTCAGTCGTGGCTCCTGCGGTCCACATACGCCATCATCATCATCGCCGTGAATAATACACCCCCAAGTCCAGCTCTCCATGAATTTTGATTTCCCAAACGTAACGCCCGGGTCCGTGATCACAATCAAATAAATCCGGCTCATTCCCTCTACCCTCCCGCTTTCACATAAACACAATTAAGCCCGGGTTAATTCCTCGGCAAAAGCAAGGTTTTTTCCGGCTCTGGAACGCGTTAAATCTTTATTACGAGAATAATGCGGTGCCCTTTGTCGATTCCACAGAACATGACCTGTGTGCTGAAATTGCGGTCACAATTATTGTCTAAAGCAATATGCGTCACATACGCGAAAACCCACTTGTGTTCAGGACAATAAATTTGGGTTCAATTTTAAAACCAGTAGGAATTCGAATCGCAAAACAAGCAGGATGAACTATTTGTTTTGTTGTCGAGTATTATTTAGCCAAACTGTAATGCTGCGATCTGATTTAAGAATAATTTATGAATGCCTAATACATTTCCAAGTCCTAATAATGCCACCAGTTAGCGAACAGATTAAACAGCTTCGGTGGATCGGATCGATTGAAATATTTACAGAAATCGATTTAAAAAAATATATCTTTAATCATAAAGAGCGTGGTTTTATTTGAGGATTATAACATATAAATATAAAAATCGCTAAATTGCCGAAAATAAAGTTTATGAAAAATGTTCGGTACCTTGGCCGGCGATCGGAAAGGCAATAAGTAAGCCTTTAAGCCGAGCACTTTGACCGCATTATTTTATATAGGTTAAAAAAGAGTTTATTTAGGTAAACAGGGGATTATTCATGACGTATGTCAAACGTTCACACCCCCCAAGGGTAGTAAATAAAAGGGCTCATTTGAATGAAATACGGTCAGCGATAACATCGCCCGGCACGCGTTCACCTTTCCTAATGAAAGTGTTTATAGTTTACCGCGAGCGTTAATGAGATTTGCCTTTACCTCTAATCCCGCAGCCAGGATATTTGGAAGTGAGGAGACCCTTTTTCCGGCCGAAATCAAAGTTACAAAACTATGGGGCGCCTCCATCACCTTTCGGAAACCGAACAGATACCTAAAGCTGACCGCATGACACCGGCGTTATTGAAACTTCCAGCGGGGGCCGCATTCGTTCCGGCGAACTTAAAAGATACGATCGACTGTGACAAATTAGAAAAAAACGTACATTTAAATGTATTTGTTCTATAATTATAATGGCGTGTTATGGTGAATGCCATTAAAGCTAAAAACTTAATTATTCATTGAATAACGTCTCAATTTAATCTAAAGTCGGCTACTTTAGATGTGGAAATGAAATATAGTATGAATTGTGACCCTAATATATTATTAAAAAAGATCGATATCAATTTCATACGCTTGAACGCAATATCGTTCATAGATTGATTGTTGAAAAATATTTTTGCTTAACAATTTATTAAAAAAATGGAATTCAATAGGGACGCTTGTAGCGGCTATATTTTTAAAAGCATTATCTATTAAATTTATTGTTAATGATATAGAAATGCATGGCAAATTATCATGGAAGATTATAGCATTGAAAACATATGCATATTATCAAATTTTATTTTTAAAATCACCTTCAGACTTCTTTCTTTGGACTATTTTAAATCATAGGTCTATGCATATAAACAGCAAACAATTGATGCATTAAAAGTCAATATAACAAACACTATCCAGCAAGTTTAGTCAGATTTATGCGATACAGTCATCAAAAATTATACCTCTTGAATATATGCCACACCAAACAAAGTTGCGGCGGATATTTGAATAATATTATATTCTATAATTAATGCCATAAAATATCCTCTTAAATAATAAAAAAATTGAGTGAATATCTTATACAAAATATGTTTTATTTGCATTTAAAAATTGAGCGTTCTTATTGAAACACTTTATATTTATATGGAAATTGCATTCGTGGAACTTAATTTAGATTTAATTTGTAGCAATATGGCTCGAAACTTACTGACTGAAGTATTGTACGTAGTGAAATTGTCAAAGTTGTATGAAATTGTGGGATTTGGCACGATGCAATGAGCATTTAATTAATTTTCACGGCCCACGCTTTGAGGAGTGGCTATCCTTTTAATGCACGGGTTGACTATAGACGACCACGAAGCTACACGCAGAATTGCGGATTGTTTATTAACTCTTTACTTTGTAATTATACACCATAATTAAAGTTGACGGGTCACCATGTTGCGGCTTAGCTTTGCAGAACAATCCAAATGCATAAAGATGGAAAGTCCTCCTGTGAGGTGGATATGGTGTTCATTATGTATAAACAGTCGGCTGAATTCAGACTTAAAATGTATGTAGATTTTGATTCGAGGGGGAATAAAACTGAGTCTATTTCTCGGGAATATGAGACAAAGAAGTAGCAGGAGTCGCTTTCAATTACGTTTGAATAATCGCTTGCGTGATTGCGACGAGCTTTTTTCCGCTTCTCAGGGGGTAATTGAAATTGGCGGATGGCAAATGAAGAAAGACGATATCGCAATATCAGATATGAATATTTGAATAATTGACCTCGTTGCATAGACTTTGGAAAAAAATACTGAATTCATTTTCCATTCTATTATACATCAAAGGAATCGAATTCATCGCATCTATGTAGGAGATAGTTTTGTCGTTATTGGATCGAATCATATCGACGATTGCTTTCAAATGGCAATAAAATTCATAGCGCAATAAGCGAGGCCAAAAAGATGCATCGTTACGTACGCAATACACCGAAAATTTTACTTCTGTTCTAATATGACGACGGAAATGATGCGTTTCCGGTACGTTTACTACGTCCGATGGGTGCTTTGTCCGATTCTTATGAGATATAAAAATGCTGGATCTTCGGGGAAAGTTCCGGATGCGGATGAACAAATTTAGTTTTATGTCCGAAATCAACATCGGAATGGGTCATATTGTATTGGGAACGCAACCGTGAATCGAAATGTTTGCGTAATGCGACCGTAAAAGTTTTCTAGCCATGAACGAAGACATAATCTAACGGCGGGCGATTTTTTAATATTTCAGACGTGCAAAATTGGTATGATATGCATGGAGCATGAGCCGTCAAGACTTTGATGTCCATAAGTTTATTTACTATGTCGTTATACTACATATACACGCGGTAGTAAAGTTTTACGCGGTAATTTACTTCATGGCATAATAAACGCAATAATGACTTCGAATAATGCTAAAACTAATTATAAACACAGATAAAACGAAGTATTATAAAAAAATATTAAGCATACGAAATGAACGAGCTTTTATATCGAATTTATCGCTTTTAAGACAACATGTTCATTCATTTGAAGACTTTCTTATTTATAAGCGCACGCATTAAACTTAATCTTTCAAATATCTGTAGTGCCAAAAAACGTATCATTTTTATACGTTTGTTTAGAAAAGTTATAAAAAAATAAGGGGCGTAAAATTTTTGTAATGTTTTTCGCTATAGGCTTTGAAACAGTTATTGTTCGGATTATTTTGACCGGTTTTGCTGTTTGGACGAGTCCAATTTTCGCAGGAAAAACTCTCAAAATGGAAACAAATCAAACTCATATACGACATTTGCTCTCTTTTTTTTTAAAAAAAAAAAAGGCGAATCTGCCTCTAGTGCTCGTAAAATCATTTGTGGTATATATGGATATGACTGTGTTGCCGAACAAACATGCAGAAAGTGGTTTACCCGATTTCGATCGGACAATTTTTCGTTGATGGATGAATCAAGTCATGCAAAACCTAAAACACTAAAGGATATAAAAAAATGTCTTATTTCGTTTTTTGCTTTTAAACCAAAGAATTTCTACAATAGAGGAATTCAAACACTGTTAACCAGATGACAAACTATAATATTATATATTAAGGGAATAATATATTTACACGTTTTGGCAGTGTGATAAGAGGGTTGAAATTCGATCTTGAATTTCATCGATATAAACGTTTCTATCCGAAAAAAAAACGGCATGCGAGAAGAATAGTATTTTTGCATCCATTGAGCGTTGGAAGTATTTTGATAATTCTTTATTCCGGCATTCAAATCGTTCCCTTGACATTTCCTCGCCGTTTCCTGAGAAGTTTTCGAAATATAAATTTTGCATAACAATGAATTGTGACATTCAAATGTCGATCTAATTATAAATTTGCAAATTAAAAGCAAACAAACCCGACAAAAGATCGCCAAGAGCCAAGGAAAAGTTTGGGAAAGCGTTTAATTTTCCCAAATCAATTTATTGAGCGCAAAACTTCCCAACTATATCCCCAATGGATTTCATACTTCGATGTGATGCTTTCATATGTGTAATGTATACTTTATTTAAAGAATTCGGAGCATTAGTTTTTTGCTGTTGAATATGACAGTTCTTTCGTTTTATAAATGAAACCAGATGAAAGTCGCTTTTCGTATGATAAAACCTTAAAAGCGTCGACGCTTTCCGACCAAAAACCCGTTTCGGAGCCGAATCTGGGACTTTTCCACTAAAGTTTTTTTGATATAGGTATGATGTTGAAACGAAGGAAAACTACTCAGAAGTTTTCGGGACGGATTCTGGGCAAAATCCCGGAGCTCTCATTTCTTAACACTTCGGTTCTCCTTCAGACGTTTTGATAACGTGACATTTATTTTCAATTTGGAGCTTTCGGCTCTGGCGTTATCGCCTATTCGGATCTCCGGTCGAACAGGACTGAAAGTTCGTATAAAAAGGTTATGTGATGGATTAACCTAATTACACATTAGGTGATCCGGTGTTAGCTTAATTATCGGAGTATTGATGCTTCGGACGCCCTATTCAACGCCAGAAAATATCCATTGAGTCTATTCAATTTCGATCGAATATATCTCTCATTTCGCGCAACTCTTTCATAATGGGATCTCTGAAGAGTGGCTTAATATAATTACTAACAGTCCTTACTTGAATGACATGACTGGGAACTTTTCCAATCTTTATAACTTTGCAGACAGGTTTCGAAAATAGCCTTAATTTTAACTGAGAGTGCAGAAGTTTATCGAAATAAAGATAAATTAGAGAGCATTTCATCGAAGAATTAATTATATAAAAATATAAATAATCATTATTTTTCCATATAATAAGCGATCTATTTTAACAAAATTATTGCGAATTCAAGAAGTATAATTGAAGTACATAATTCGAATGCTTCCAAATATGAAAATTAAACATATAGTGGCATGAATTCATACACGAAGTAAAGAGTATTTTGTAATTAGCTTTGTTGTGCATTTACAACAAAAATAAATAAGTTATAATTAGATAAAACGATATGATGAAAAGCACAATGTGAAAGCATCTAATGACATTGAGTATACAGGTCATTATGAAACATGGAAGAAACAATTGTTTCACTCTAATTATGGCACAAATTAAATTACGTCCCTTGTGCGCTGTAATCTCGCCTAATGTGTGTGATTACATCCGTTTTTTCAAATCAATGCTTTAATCCACATACACAAAGAATCATGAAAATATATCTAGAACGAAATGCAATCTCATGGAACTATGACTAGATTAGAAGAGTCGTCGTTTGTGATTATTTCTGCGGTGAGTAGTAATCGTATATAAATGCAAATTTAGTTGTTTTAGAAGCATTTCCAGTGGTTTTAAAGACAGCCAAATATGCAAAAAGCGGCTTTAGTAAGGGCGTCTAGCTTCAATACAGTAAACAGTATAATAATTATGTATCACGATAACGATCGAAATATGAAGAAAGACATTTTTGTTTTGTCGAATTTGAGTCCTTGCTTTAATTAAAATGTGATTTTTGGCAGTGGCACGCAGACTTTTTGATTGGATTTTGGATTGTGAACGTGTACTGTTTGACAACGTGGATCCATCTCTTGTTTGCGTTGTCTGTTTTACCGGAAGTGTAAACTTTTACACTTTGTGCGCCGATATTTATGCGTCGCCACGCATCCTGGCCAGGACTATTTCATCCAGCGGCCGTCCCCCGTCATTTCCATACGTTTCCCGACAAAGAGGAAAAGGCTTCAATTAAAATTCCGAACGAGCAGTACGATTACGCCATTTTCGCATATTTACATTCTCACCAACGACGCTAGGAAAACATTTTCACCGGCGCCCAATGTAAATATTTGAGTGTGTGCAATAAAAAGCGGCAATTAACCGTGGGTAAGCAGATCCCTATCGGAGACGAGATATCACGAATTTCCCGCAATATTTGTTTTTGAATACGAACCCAAATGATTAATTGGCCATAGCGTTTAGTGGGCTATAAATAAGCGTTCTGGCAATTTGCTCTATAAAAAGGCTTTAATCACTTTATTGTTCGGTATCGAGCGAGTCGCGGTCAAATTATGAATTGTCGGACGAAGAGTTACCTTCGCAGCACGTACGGCTCGCGATAAGCCGCTGGGAGTTATTGCCCTGCGTACGCGATAAAAAGGGTTTCATAATCAAACAATATAAATGGACCAAGTCTTGTACTCCGCTGAGATTTATAACCACGAATAAGATGGTGGCAGCCATTCTTATCGTACAGCCTTAATAACAGAACAAACTACTGGTGCATGCCTCCGAGGACCGCTCCACCAACCACCTACAAAGTGCTTCAAAAAGCTCCTCTTGACGAAGCAAGCATCATATGATATTAAATTCAATTGCGATTTTTCATAATAAAACAAATAAATACGATCATTGGAAGGATGCACATTAAACGAAAAAGTTCGACCAATAGAGTGACCGCTTGATTTATTTTGAACCCGCCCCTTTTTTAATTATAAGTTCCATCATTACTCTCACGTACCAATTACAATGCATGAAAATAAACCAGCCCCTTTTAAGCTGAAATAACTTCGAACGACATAGAATAGGTCATTTTTAATTGGTCCTTTAATTTAAAATAAAAGCAGCCTGAAATAAAATTATTATCAAATATAATTTTATCGATCCAATATTCATAACTGTTTATTATTATATATTATATTTGACAATTAGACTCTGATAATTTACTTATTATGTATACATAAATTCAAAGTTGAATATTCTCAGATTTGGTATATTTAATGCTAAATAAAAGATTTTATTATATTGATGCTTTTATTAGGTTGTTCCATTCCAAACTGGCATATAAAAGTTGGTGCCCCGACTACAGAAATCTTTCGATCTCAATCATTTAATATTTTTGTGAAGTATCCTGTGAATTTAAATTAAATCAAAACATTTTCAATCCTATATAAACGTTATAATCTTACTTTCCGAATGACCCTCGTAGGATTGAATAAACGAAATATATTTGAGAAAGTAAATCGTCAAATGGACAATCATATGTCGAGGCCAACGTATGGATGATAGATTAGGGCCTAATATATAAATATTAGATGGATACAAATCTTCTACATTAACAAAGATATTGTGAGTTTGACTGTGCGAATAGAACACAATTAAATTGTTTGTTCTGATTGCTCACCGAGCGAATGATTGCTTATAATTTTGACCGTGAGTGGAATGTCTCAACTGTTAACTTGAGCGATTGTCAACCTTGAAATATAGCAATTTTGGCGCAATTAAATCCATTTTAATTGAAAGTGAACGTATTAACTGTGTATTTCGTACACGTCGGAAGTTCGCGCTCGTTTTTTACGTCCGTTAGTCTAATGCAATGCGTTTACTTTTTTCAATGTCCTATCTAAATCATGGTGGAATCCAAGCGTCGAAGAATTCGATCGATATCTGATTCGCCTTGTAATTTTCTGAGGCAAACGCTTAATTAGGGGAGCGCTTCGTGCATGATGATCGACCCGATTTTCCGTTTTAATGAGATTTTTCCCAACGGACGTTCGGCCGATTTTTCGGCCAGAACAAAATCGATTAAATCAGATTGCAATCGAAAGAAATCGATGAAGTATGCTTGCATTAGAACAATCGCTTCACGGTTATTATCATCCCATTATTTTTTCTCTTGTGCGGACAGTGCGGATTAGCGGAGTAAACAGATTTAAATTTGTTTTCGCTCTCTTAACAAGGTCAATAGAATTACTTGATTCATTATTGATAGAAAAAAATAATGGAAGGATTTAATTTCACTCTGTGATTTAGTGTGATTATTCCATGACATTATTCAGTATGGAATACGATTTTTCATACAGTTAGCTTTTGGAGCTTGTCCAGAAAATTTATGCTGTGCTTTCAGGTGCCATTTTATCGTGACACAACATTATTATCTTTTTAATTATGGCAATTACTAAAAGAGATTTAAGTGGATAACAATAATTGAGTGTCTATCATTCGATTTTTGTAGCAATGTGGGCGAAATTTTCGCTTAACATTTTTTCATTATTATTCCCTCGAGTTCCACGCCAGGCTTAAAATTGTTTTTCTTGCACGGCTTAGCTCTTAATTCCTTCCATTTTACACTTGATTAAATAATCCTTCATTCTGAAATATCCTCGAAAAATTAAGTAAATTTTACGATATTTTTATTTGTGTATTAAGAAGTGGATTAGATATATTTAGCTAGTTATATTAAATAGTATTGATATCCTCGATCAAAAATACAGTCAATTTCAATTACGATTGATATAATTTAGAGTGCATTTTATACTTTAAGTTAATGTCTAGATAAGACTCCGTAGACTACTTTCTAAGTCTGGCGCCTTTCTTTCAAAGAACAAGATCAGCGAAACCGGTACCGCCAGTTTGCCTGGCGAAGGTATAGTAATAGCTCAGTACAAGATCTCACCTTGTAAAGAGATCAACCATTGACTGGAGATAAGCTGTTTGCAGGAAGAGGGTTAACGGGGATAGGATTGAAGTACGGATTTGAGGAAATAAAGTATTAGGCCGTAAGAGGGACAGGAAGATCGGGAAGGTACGTAATGGAAGATTAGCCTCGTAGGTCGAATGATGTGAATTTATTGCACGATATAGCACCTCAGAAAAAAGATAAATAATCTTATCAAGAGGTAAACGAAAATATTTTAGAAAACACAATTTTTGGAA
The DNA here is from genome assembly GCA_008973525.1 of Stenopsyche tienmushanensis. Taxonomy (NCBI): domain Eukaryota; kingdom Metazoa; phylum Arthropoda; class Insecta; order Trichoptera; family Stenopsychidae; genus Stenopsyche; species Stenopsyche tienmushanensis. Next base: position 761,826 of record WACJ01000044.1, read on the forward strand.
GAACTTCCATATCAAGTCAAATATGAATATAGTTTAAAGACATTAAAGGTACGTATAATATAGCCGTACTAATAATAAGATTAATAATATAACCATCTGCAATATTTATGAGCACATTCTGGGACTTTTTAAATGTTCGAATACATTTAAAAAATATTAAAAAAATGATACGAAATAAAAGAGCTTTCTCTAACAAAGAAAACAATAAAAGTAGACGATGATAGATTGATGATAGCTGAATTTTCATAAAATGAAATATTTTATATATGGGCTCACAAACGATGAAATATATCACTGAATCCATTTATAAAAATATTCTTAAAAAGAGATTCAAATATAAGCAATCTGAGACTGATTTTAAAGGTGAATTTCTTAAAAATTAGGGATAAATAATAATATTTTGTTGTTGTTTGTGTGCTCATCAAAAGTTTTTAATAATTAATATTCTATCGATGAGGAAAAGTTAAATCTTGACTCGTTTAATGTTATTAAATTATTATCAAAATATTAGGTATTTTATTATATCGGCGTCCATTTTAGCGTTATATAAATTTTGAGCATGCTTCAATCATGTATCGTCATTTTTATAAGAGCGTTTAAAAAATGCGAGAGGCGTTGTTTTACATCGTTTTGCTCGCGAAAAAAGGGGTTCGCAGTTCAAAAAGCTGCTTAAGGGTTAAACTATTTTTTAAGAAAATCGACATTTCGCTATATTTCTATTTCGTACCTTTGACACGGTCTCACGTAACGCACATTCACGTCCAAATTTGGAGGTGTTAGAAAAAAATATCTCGTTTTTATGTGGGCGGAAGAATCGACCGAATCGAGCATAAAAAGGAATAATTGGACCGATCCTCGTGCCACAGAATAAGAAATAGTCTCTTGCTCCGAGCTTCATATTAAAATAAATGGTAAAAAAGTAACCATCGCCCCGTACGTGATTCAATCCGTGCGGACGAAGAACGGGAAAGACGATCTCCGACCGAGAAAAGAACGAAATACAAACAAGAGAAAAGGGAAGAAAAAATCCTAGAGACGAAACACCTAATTTGTTTTGGCAGACGCATTTTTGATGTAAGAACGGTCGATTGCGCTTGACTGATCGTCGGATTGCTTCTCATTAGAACGGCAGCGCAAAAACGAAGAACCTGCATGGAGACGTAGAAAATACGAAAGAAAAACGACCGTGGGATGCGAAAATTTTAACCGTTCCTAGACGGCGACAAGCGACCGTTAATAATGAAACAGAGTCGATTGGGAATCTGGAGGGAATTTCATTATGTAGGGATACGATTTCATCGGCGTAACCGAATCTGGATTCGCTAATTGAATTTAATTAATGATAAATTAACAAGGACGATGTTTGTGCACCTCTGACATGTATCTATGTATGGATTTCAATCGAATCGTTTGAATTCAATTTGCGGGCATTAATTTTAGATTGTGAGCATAGTGGGATTTAAAATCTGTTTTATTACTACTAAAACGACCGATCAGCACGCACGCGAATTTTGGTAATTGACGAAAGTACATTTGGCTATTTGAAACTGTAATTAATAGTTAATTTTAAATGATAAATAAACCATTCCCCTGGAGAGCTATGAAATATATCATGAAAATGCAGAGTGGCTTATTATTTATTTATGAATTTTAACATATATTCGACCTTGTAATAGATATTAAAGCAGATTTCACTATAGCAATTTTGCAACCATTCATTGAGTAAAATAGAGGATTTATAGCAAAGCATATAAACAAAATATAAGAGACTCTTAAACCGTAAGGATCATCTAGCGCTTTATTTATATAATAACTTTTTTATTGAAAATTTGATGAAATAAGAATTGCCCTGTTAAAATTAATAACACACCAATAAAAAAGAGGAATCTTTTTTAAGAGAAATATGTGAAACTAATGGATACATTGAAGTAAAATTTACAGCGATCATTTTGTGGTGTCGACCCCAAAAGGTTCAGTGTTAAATAACGCCTATTGATTGCATGTAAAGAAAAATAATTGAGCATCTGAAATTAAATTTCAATTGATTCCATGCGAATACACATTCGATTGTGGCTAGTAAATTAAACTATTTTCCAAGCCGAAAAAGGGTTTTATTTGCTTCGATTGGAAATGTTTTATAATTTTACCTCAAAGTTCCCGGAGGCTCTAAGGGAAACATTTACGGCTTTAATTAACTTTTTAGTTAACTTTCTTTGGTATCAGATGCCAGAGCAGAAGAGGATAATTCGCAGAAATACGGAAGAGGCTTCGTTATTAAGGGCTCACCTCTGTGGCGGTAGGGTTTTCCTCGGCGAGTACAGATGAGATCTAATAAGCCGCTGGATGGGCCAATTGACAGAATAATATTTCAATTAGGGGAAATTTTCTGGCCCATTGCCCTAACGGGCCAGATCCTGCTCCCGGTGGACCTTCATCCGACCAAAATATATGGGGCTTCCCACCGACGCTGGATGCCGAAATGAAGATAAAAGAACCCACGGTAAACCATTTTTTTCCTCAGATTTCATTACTTTAGCCTCATATACATAACTCATATGGCGTATTAAGAAAAATATAATTCACGCCGTCGTTCGGCGAGAGCATCGAAAAAATTATATTTATGCGGAGCGAAGAGAAGCTTAAAAAGCTCTTTTCAAAGAAAGCGCTCAGTTTAAAAACGTGTCCGAGTTGGGAATTTCAAGGAGTTTACTTAAGACTCAAATTTTAGCGGTGTCTTCACTTGAAAGTTTTAAAACAAGCACTCACCAGAATGTCTGAATAATACTTTAAAATATACGTTCTTGAGATACAAAACAATTGCATTGGTTTCAGAAAATGAAGCTATTCAGGATTTAGAAGAAGCTATTCAAGTTAATGATGGTTTTTAATCAATTAAAAGCAATTGCTATCGCTGCAAGAGAAACTCATATAAAATATTTCGATACTTAAATGTAAAATTATGGCAATCCTCGTAGGAAGCCTTTAAAAATATCAATATCAAAGACAGATGAAACAAATTTGGTTGAAAAGGCACTTGTGATTTGTGATCAAATTTAATGTAAATAGAAACGATAAAGTTGATACATATGGCAATAAATAGCTCCAAACAATGAGATTTATAAAGATCTTATAAGTCAAGACGCTGCTGAAGAATGCTTCAATAATGAGAATATTTGGGCAATACATTAAAATTTTTACGACGAAAAGTTTAGTGTGGAGCACTTGAATTGTAAAGTGTCATTAATATTAAATGTATTAATAATAAATTCAATATTTTTCTTCGTTTTAGCTTTTATATATACTTGACTGAAATGCTTTTAATTTATACAAGCACATTTTCATATAAATTTTCGCGTATTTTTAGCACAACTTTCTCAGAATTATACTATTGAATCGGAAATACAAACATTTCAAATATTTGCGGGCCATAAACGGAAAAAAATTCGAGCAGTTCGACAATAAAAATTATATAAATTGCGATGTGCCCATATAAATGTTAAATGCCCATACAAATCCGAATCACTGATTAAGGTTTTAAAGTCATCCAATCTGCCCCCGATTGGATCTTTATTGTGTGTATATTTCGACGATATCCGTTTAAGTTCCATACGAAAAGCTCTTAAATTTTATTAGTTTACATAACGAGCCTTATTATGCGCACATTTCGAAACCTAATCGCCAATATATAAATTTCATAGACTTAAAACAATTTTCCACGGAACCAAATTATGTATTCGGGCATCGAGACGTAGATTCCTGCCGAAGATATCAACAATTTGATGGATCATTTTGTATCAGACAAATGCGATTTAACCCATTGAAATTATATCGGCCATATTTCGTGAAATGACGTGTCGTTAAGACGGATTTTATGATAAAAATCGATGCTCTATGAAATTTCCTCGGGGGGTAATTCGCGCTCATATTGAATACGGTGAGTATAAAAACGGTATTACGTGCTCAATTTAAAACTGCAGCCGTAATAATGCATCGGAAATGCATTTCGTTGAATTTTAAATGTCAGTTTTCAAAATATCAAACACTCGACATCGTTCGTTGTGGCAGCAACGTTCAAAAGCAATACAAAGTGTATACGTCTGGAGCATAAACTTACGTAATACTCTTATTGCTGACATTTAAGCTGTATAAAAGTGGTAAGAGGGAATATGGTTTTAAGTTTGGTTTTGAATGTCATTATTTATGAATCGATATGCAATCAAAATTAAGCGATATAATGTGAATTTAAACAGGTATCGCATGTATATGATCAAATTCGGAACGAATACAAAAATGGCAATTGAGTAACATAATCGATCTTAAAGCCGGTTTAATCGCAAAACAATTATGCAGTGTGTTTAATGAGCATAAATTGACATAATTTAAATAGAACTACTAAAAACTGGCCATATAATATAATTTAAGATATTTTACTAAGTATTTGATTTTTTTTAATTTTAATAATATCGACTAATGATAGTTTATAAACATACTTATAATTCAAATCAGATTATATTTGAGTGATTATGACGATATTTTAGTTCTGATGATATCATTATTTGCAATAAAATACTTAATATATTTTAGAATCGTAGATTACTTACAATCACTTGCTTAATGGTCTCTAATTTCTGCTTTATTATTATGGGAATTTAACTCGAGCTGGACATACCTGTGAACAAAAAAACAATTATTAATATTAATAATAAATCATCCCCCATGCTATATTATTATATATCGTGTCCACAATGATGAACATGATACTTATTTACGTCGGGCAATGTCATTAATGGCGATGAGCGTAAACACGATGAAAAATTAATGTACTGAATAACTACAATGGTGATAAATGGTCGTAGATCAATCCAGGACAGATAAAAGTATACTTATTTGACAATATATCAACGGGATCTAGAAAAAAAAAATACGCGTGTACAATTTCCACGTGAGATGTAATGCGAAGTAAATTAATTTTGGATGAACTCTCGTCATACGTTGAAATATCGTCCGCCGCTGTGCGTATGGGAAAGAAAAATAAATTATCGCCGACGAGAAAAATTGCGGGACATTAATTTGATTTATTCTGTGAAAAAATATGGCGAGCCTCGGTTTGCGAAGCGCTGGGATGATGCAGTGGAAGCGCAAGTTAATTTTTCAAACGCGAATTGAAAGGCGCGAATCAGAGTTTTCATTCTGGAGTGCGAGAAAAGCGTGGGAAAACTATTCAAATTAGCAATGATATTAAAATGATCCTATTCCTATACATTTGGATCTAATCAACTATTTCGTTGAAGCATTACTTGAAAACCGATATATTAGGGTGTTCCATAAGTTTCTTTCGTTTTCATATTGAGAAAAAATAAACAATAATATGTATTACATCAAAATTTATTGAATAATATATTATCCATTCTGTTCTATTAGCTTTCTCCATCTCTCCGGAAGCCTCATAATGCCTTCTTGCCAAAATTTCTCAGGTTTGTTGGCAAAATATTGATCAAGGTACATTTTTATATCATTTTTTGAATTAATTTTTTTATCACGTAAAGAATTTTTCAATGAAAGAAATAAATAATAATCTGAAGGGGTACCGTCCGAAGAGTATGGAGGATGAGATAAAATTGAATTGATCGTTTGACCTTGCTGAAGTATCTCATAATAAACTACCCCCTTCCAGTCTCACCAAATGCATAGCAAACTTTTATTGGATGTAGGCCAGGTTTATCTACAGTTAAAGCTTCTGTACCCTTGGTCCAAGACCGTTTACGATGGATATTCTCATAGAGTATCCAACTTTCATCTCCAGTGACAAGTCTCTTCAAAAAAGGTTGGCTAGCATGTCGTTGGAGAAGAAGATCGCATGTTGAAATACGCTGAAGTTTATTTGAGTCAGTCAGTTCATGAGGAAGTCACACATCTGAACGATTGATATAGCCCAAATTTATCAGATGATTATGGACGGATGTTCGTGGAATTTCCAACCTGTTAGCTATTTCGCGAACAGTATATCGCGGGTTTTCTTCAACCATGGCTATGATTAGATCTGTGTTCATTAATATTCAACCTAATATTTGATATTATGACGTCTGTTTGTAAAATTACATGGATTTGTTAAGTCGTCAAATCAGTTGTTTTAAAGGATATCACAAAATATCAGCAGTGCCAAAAATACGTGCCGTTTTAACACTTATGTTTAGCTAAAAAAAAGTTTTAAAAGCTAAAAAAAAACAAGGAGCATAATTTTCATAATGTTGTTTATGCTATACGCATTGAAACAGCCATTATTCTGATAGGTTTTGACATTTAATTGGACCATAAAATTATTTATGGTAGATTTCGTTTGGACAATTTTTCGTTGCTGGATGAATCAGGTCGTGGAAGGCCCAAAGCACTGGATAACGACGTTCTATGAGATTTGGTGAAGACAAATCTAGGTCTTTCCATTGATGGTTTAACTGAGAGTCTTGGATCAATCACAGCGTCATCTAGCACTACAAGCGAGACCCCATAAACCATCAAAAAAATAAGGGATTTTAAATGAGATATTGCATCCACTTTAATCCCTTAATTTTGCTTTTTCAGATTTTCATTAGTTCCCCGTTGTAGAACAATTTTTGGATACAAAAAGCACTGGCACTGTCGATATCATGCATATTTATAAATGGTAATATTTCAGGCTATCATGAAATGAAGTATTACAAAATTGCTCGAGTACGTTGTCAAAATTGCGGTTCCATGTTAATTAGAGCTATTCGAAATCTTATTTAGTATCGCAACGAGAAGATCGCTCAATGATTCTCAGCAACAAAGTTCATCTCGACGGGACGAATTCCCAATCGAAAAATCTATTCTCGATTTCGATGGAGCAGCAAGAAAATAAATTAATATTGCTGGCAAAGTTTTCCAGATACATAATGGCAGTTCGAGTTCACTTGTCACTTCGGAATAACCCTGTACATTTTAAGGATCGCACAATGGAAATTGAAATATAGTGCTGGAATATTGGTAGATGCTCCCGAAATAGAGAACAGACATTTTTACGATTTTATAAAATGGCTACATCGACGCGAATCAATTAGTTAAGGACGTCATTTTTAGTTTTAAAAAATCGATCGTAAGCCGATTGCATCGTCTTCTTCGACATGGTAATATTTTTATAAGGATAATTGAATCGTGTTTTAATACAAAAAAATTGCTTTCACAGGCATCTTTGTACGCCGCATCGAAAAGATTAAATTTCAGTCGTCTGCAAATACTTAAATCTGGTTTCATATTTCTTCGGCGGCGTCTCTCAGAGATCTAAGCTCCGATTTCGTATATCGAACTTTGTCAAATCCAGATCATATGTATTATAAGATGATAGATTTCGCATTGAGAGCTTTTCTATCAAAGGCGTGCTATTATGGTTCTTTGGTTCAATTTTTTGCTGTGAAATTTCAACGTCTCGCCTCCAAAAACTCATTCGCAATCGACGATGTTTATGTTTTTTGCCTCGCAGAACGTCGACTCCGGAAGAAGCCTTTTTACGTCGTCTCCACTGTTTTATTGCATACCGTTAGGTAGATCGTAATTTCGGTAGTTTTTATTTTTAAAAAAATTAACAAAATGCGTACACTAGTGGCTGGTTCTGTCTCGTGGTAATTTCATGCTATTTAAAGACATGATTTATTTCATTATCTTCCGAGACCGCTAATAAATTTTATATAGAATTTGACGTGGTATCAAAGCGAACGTCGTCATTTACGAATCACAGTTTCTCATTAGAGTCGTTGGCAATCGGCGTATCCGGTTTTTATGATGCTCGTTCTTATACAGCATCTTTTACATTTATCACAGACTTATGCCCTTTAGATTCATCATTAGGAATAAATCTACAATCCAAGCTCAATTGCTTCGATGGTTTCCAAATTAACGACTCCATAAATTGGCTCTGGATGTAGAGCGTACGCTTGAATAATTACTGCCGAGAATTGCAATTGCAGTCCTGTTGGATCAGCTGAAGAATTTGTCAAGCTGGAGATGTTCATCCGTGTCGTTACACCTTAGTGACTTTTTGATCCACATCTTGAATCACGGCGAAGATCGTTTAATCGAAGTACTTAACGGTAACCACGGTCACAGTTCTTTCTTCAAAGTTTTACGCTCTCGGAAACAAGTGTACGTGATCTGTGCTCCTCCTTTTTCTTTCGGAACTTTTGTTCAGGTTCACCTGGCATCGGGTCGCAAATAAAAACCATTCGATGCTACAAATTTTGGCAAAGCAAAATTGTACAATAAAGCAGTCGAACGTCGTGTAATTGCGTAACAGGGTCGTAAAAATGTTGTGCATGCATCATATCGACGAGCTTTAATGCGTTGCAACTCCATTTACAATTCAATGACCGATAATAAATTAAATCTGGGCATATTTTTCAATTACGATCCAGATTTACACAATAACAGTCCAGAGTAAATTTAAATTATGAAATAAAAGTACGGCAAATATCAAACAGTTACATTGTACAATGGCTCTTCGATATAACATAATGATATCAATGATTTTTAATTTTATCCAAACTTGCAAGTTTTGGTATTTCAGGGAGGCGTTGGCCGCATTGAAAACTTTAAGGGGGCGTTTGGGTTTATTAGGTGGGCGAAGTAATTACTCAAGAGTCTTCTGCTTCCACTTCTGTTAAAAACAAGATATAAAACAGTATTATATTATAATTTTAGTTATGTGTAGTATAAGTTTACAGTTCTGAAAGTAGATAATCTTCATAAAATCCTTCTAATAATGTCACATAACCAGTGAATTTATATACATATTTTTAGCACATCGAATGAAGTATTTTCAATGGAAGGATTAATCAAAAGCGAATAAATTATTCAAAATGATGAATCATTTGTAGGGAGGCTTGGTCAAATAAATGCGGATAAATTTGCAATAAAAATGCTCTGAATAATTTATTTTCAATAGAAATTATACCCTTTGAATCCAGACTTAATAAAATTTTAATCAATGAAATCCAAATTTATTTAAATGGTTTTAAATCTGGGTATTGAAGATTTTATTGTTCGATTTATTCGCTTGCAATATCATACGGATTTCCTTGATTTTTGTAAGAATATCCAAGATAGAGCGTTCGTAAATGATACGTTTGTATCGGATTGGAGACTTGATGGTTTCCAGGTACTATTTATATTTGGTCTCGACTCGGATACATGAAAATCGTTTCTGGTACTAAATTTACAGCGTGGGTCAACAAACAAGTTTACTGCAACCTTTATGAGTTCATTGTTTTCTAGCGAAGCCAATTTAACCTGCGGTTATTGCGCTTCGGGCACATACTTTTTGTCTCGGTCTATTCTCGGTTGTAATTGAGAACTATAAAAAAGATGTAAGTGAAGTGGCGGAGGTATCTTCTTATTTGTGTGAACCGACACGACTATACAGCTTCCGAGGGGATCATATTGCAAAATGCATTCCTCTCATTTATCGAGCGTGAAGGAGCATACATTTCTATCGCATTCACCGGACCGTCCATATTCCCTTTTATCTAGGACATAATTAAAAATCCCGGAGTTGAAAAAATAGGGAAATACATCACGTTTCACCTTTGACCCTAAGCGGGTCAATTACACTTCGATGAAAACGAGCTTTTGTGCAGCAGCGGACCGTGCTCGCTTAAATGCGGACTGCAATGCGTCTGCATACAACGCAACCCTTTTTTTGCAACAACAAAGCAGGCAAAAAAAACCATTCCCAGGTGTACTGGGATGCAGTATTAGAGAAAAATGGGTAGGTCACTGGAGTGGGTGCTGTCAGCAATGTGCACATAAAAGGCTCATGTATGTTCAGACGATTCACCAATGTGCATTTTGCGATGCACGCACGAACCGAGCTGAAAGTGAAAATATGGATGAAAAATGTGGACGATAAAAACGCCTGCTTTTTTGATGTGTGTTGCGTAAATTGAAAAAATATCTAGATCGAAACTTTCATTGTGGATATATTTCAAGTCACCCTTGGATGAAATTGGACCCAAGGCTTCGAAGGATACAAGTCGAAGTCCCTCGGAACATCGTTCCAAAGTCTCTATGGGCCATTGGCTTTGTGAACTTCCCCCAACTCTACTTAAAATGTTTAACTTGCATTCTGATATTATGAAGTTCGATATCTGACCTATAACATTACAGCCTGACAAAATTTCCGTGCTATTTAATTCTGAGATTTTCGTCACCATTAACGATGAAAATATCAATTCAGTTCGCTTATGCGAATCCCAATGAGTTAAATTGAAACATTCGATTATGGTAAGCTTTATGACTGTCGCAATAATGCTCCAAAATTTTAAGCGCTTCGATCGATCGTTTTTATTGCACAATATTTGTATGGAATTGCATACAATTAGCTTCTTTGTTTGAGATTCAAGCAGGTTATTTAGCACGCAGGATTATTACGGTTAATGCTCGCAGAAAATACAAATTCGGGAAGCACACACACGGAAAATGCATCATTGTTTTCCGTTTCAATGCATCACAATTGCGATATATTTGATAAAATAACGACGAATCACGTATGCAAAAATACTGCATTCTTTCAACGACGTCGGCGAGCAGACTCATATTAAAAAAGCTGCATAACAACCATCTATGGACTCTTTCCTCTTTGATCCAGCTCTTCAATTTACAATGGCGCCCATTGATATGGAAATCTTGGTGGATAACAATATGGAACTCAATATTTCAAGACCCTTTGATGTATCAATATACATTTTCATTTATTCTTGTTTGTATAGATATTTTATGTAAATTTGATATAAATACAATAATAGACATGTTTTTTTTAATAGATAATAGAAGGACATAATACTGCGTACCCTCATAAAGCAAAATTGACACTAGATAAAATACTTGAATTAAGCTGGGAAGTATTATCGCATCCTCCTTATTCATCGAACATCACCTCGACGAATTTCCATCTTTTTAGGTTCATGACGAGGTCTAAACGAAAAACGATTCAAAAATGCAGCTGAAATAGAAATGCATTTAAAATCGTTCTTTGGCTTTTAAGTCGAAAAGTTTTTATAAAGTCTAATATAATTCGTCCCCCTAATACTTTCTGCACGATCAAAGACCATCTAAGCTTACAACTAACGACTAAAAAGAGTATATTTTGACGGGAAGAATTTGTCAAATTATCGAACAGCGGTTTATGAGCACGCTGCAGATTATAGACGGCCAATGAACCACATTCTTAAAATCGAAGAATGCAATAATCCCAACCGCCGCCGTACATAAAATACATCGAAACAACTCTGAAATTGATTTACACGAGCCACGTGTTCAAAAGCACCGAGCTATTGTATTTGGGACATGTTTCCTAATGCATAATGCACGACAAAGACCCGATCTCGCTGTTTATAGAACACCGTTTCTTTTGTGTCCGTGGCAACTTTTCTGTCGTAACAACTCTATCAAAATTAGAGTACCGAGGGGACTTCACACCCAACAGATCCCATAAATCCAACGCCCTTCCCGAGATATTTGTATCGGCGTTTAAGCTGCGGGAAGTTCCGGGAGCGATACATTTACAATGAATGAGGTGGCGTGTCTTGTGGGTGTAACAAAACACGTGGAGAAACTCGACGAATGTTAATGTGACGCCAGTGCACGTGGTCCTGGGACGCTTGTGGTTCTATGCCATTTTTACGGTGACATTTATTAAAGCTGGCGATAAATAGTCTGAAGGGCAACCGCATATGGGAACACATAAAATGGTAACCCATCCCATATACTTATAAATAAGTTACGAAGAAAAACGTAAATTTTATGCATTGAAGGATTTAGTACATGATTTTAAAATGTCGATGCAATTTGCTTTTAGAAAGTTGTCTAATCTTTTAAGCGAGCACAATTTAGAATTTAACGTTTTGCGCATTGTCTCTGTTATTATTCCTGAAGTATAACTTTAATGCACTTCATGCAAAAATTTGTCAGCATCACATCCTTTGAAGGGAACTGTTTTTTTGATGGACCTAGCTGGTGTTTCATTATTTATTTAGCTTCTTTGTGAAAGCCGTTAGTTTGCGCAATGTCTGCAGATTTCATCATGTGATATAATTCTGAATGGCAGTCGAATTTTTTATGGCATCCATTTTCGTAGCGTTGTATAACTTTTTGTGCATTTTTCATGCGCATTCTCATCTTAACAAATAATAAAATCTTCAACGACATAAATTTTTCAATGGTCGTTCATCCCCAACATAAAAAGAATGACGATAACGTCCGTGAGAATTTTACTATGTACTCAAAAATTTAGCTCGTAAGTCGTAAAAGCTCCGAAAGATGTCATCGAAAGCGATGATATCTTAATTCTTATCAGGCATCAGGTATTCTCAAATTATGCTTATTACGCCGGGAGAAAAAAAGCATTTTGGACGTGTCGTAAAAATGTTCCTGTGGAACCGCAGAGATCCATTAAGCACAGACGCAATAAAATATGGAAAAATGCTCAAAGGGAAGAACGGACATTTTTTTGAAATTTCTGTATAATAACGGCGACATTTAAATCGTCACTTGAGATAGGAAGCTTTATGACTCCCTCATGGATTGGCCGTACGATGTTGGTATTTAAAAAGGGTCTGGTGGGCGCACACGACTCGTATGAAATATAAAAAAGTTTTTTTACGCCGAGCATACTCCCTCGAAAGCTCGCTGTAGCAAAGGAGCTTTTAAAACGAACAAAAAATTATGGTTGGGGGAGTTTCGGTCGAAATTAATTGTCAACCCCGCGGCCTTAGATGGGAGTGTGTTGTATGTAAATGTTGACATGCGGGATACGTGACGTTGGTGATACAATAACTGAAATTGTTCCCGTGTTTGTTCAGGGAACACGTCGGAGGGAACAATGCGTTAAATTCAGATACACGCCAGTGGCAGAATCGTCTTTCATTAAGGGGAAGATTGGGGGAAAGTTAGACATAATTGGCACAAATGCAGCTGCGAAGTGTGCGCTTGCCTTCAAGATCCGATTGATGAACCAATTAGAGAATTTGCTAAAAGCACTCGAAGAACAAAGTTTGCTAACGATACATCTGCATTGTGATGCATATCTGAATAATTTGAGCAAACGATTCAGCCATTCACGATTAAAAGTCTTCATAAAATACTTCCATTGGGTAATGTTTCAAATGATTGACTATTTTTTTGCACAGCTCTATTACAGTATGCTTATATATATCTGGAATAATTTAATAAGACCAGAATCGCCTTCATTCATCATCGACCACAATCATTTCCGGATTAATTTGTATTGCCATAAAGTAGCTCACTGCACAATAAATCTTCAACATTTACAACTCCTTTGGGATGGAAAAGGATTTAAATTACGTATTTAAGTGTTGAAAAAATCGAATTTGTAAATTTAATCGGATTAAATGAGGATTACGTGATGAAATTTCATATATATATATTGTTCGTGCGAAATATCAGATTGCATGTTATGATTTCTCACAGGAAATTCTTAATATATTTGTTTGTATTAAGTTTCATTTTTATTCACACGCTGATTGCAACGAACATGGTGTGCCAAAATAATTGATTCCAATTATACTAAAGCAAATCGAGTCGTATCTTCCAAAATATTCTTCGTAACACTTTACAGTCCGGGCGTTCCGCACTAAACTTTGCCCAAAGTTACTAAGCTTTTTTCGTAAAATTGACATAATTATTAAACAACCAAATATATTGAAACGAAATTTTATCGACGTCTACAAAATAGTTTACTACATCGATTTATCTAAACATTATAGTGGTTTTCAATCAGTGGTGCGTGTAACAGCATGATGAAATGCAAAATGTGATTCTTTTTTACTTGAATTGCATGAACATGCATAGATTAAATGAGCACATAAACACACGAACAAAACTTAAGGACAATATTCAGTCAGTTCATTGTTTTGTATAAAAATATATATTTGAATTTTGTATTTGAACGTATTTTATGACGTATTTGTATATTTTTTTAATATACAATTTGCTATATTTTACCAACGGATGACATTTATATATATTTTATACGATTTAAATATTAACACGCATATGTATTATCATCCCTATATAGAAATTTAAATCTATAATCTAATTAAGTCATTATTATTACGCGTTAACACAGGCATGGACTGTAAAGTGTTAAGATGCAATATCAGTTGCATATATTATCTAGGATTAGTTTACCTTTGCATACCACATTTGATTGATTGAATCAGTATAGGATTATTTGATTATGAATTTAACGTAATAGAGTTTCATCAAATTCAGACATCGATTAGACAATCTTGTATGACGATATTAATCACAAGGATTTACCTTTACTGGCTAAATTTGAATCGAGATGATTGATCGGTAATATTAATGCAAATTTGTTTGTGTGGTGAAAATTTCATACACAATCTGGATTTGGATCAGAGCTTTTAAAATATGTCCACGAACTAACCCATTATACCACCGCTTGGTTGACCCTCTCCAATATCAAACGATCCAAAATTAATGTAATTATTGGTTTAAGCCATAAAAAATGAATTGTTAAGTGAATATTTTATACAGAGCCAAACAATCTCTTAACATTTCAGAAGTTTGTTCTTTCAAAAAGGGAAGTTTTCACAAATTGTCTACTCCGCTTTGAAGAAAAATAATCCCGAAGAAAGTTTTTTCATTATAATGTGAGAACGATAGTCGAACCGAGCAGAAACAATATTAGGACTGTAAACCTCGGTTATGTTCCACAAAATCGACCCAATAATTTCGCCCTACCGTCGCTTGATATTTCACGAGTTCCCTTTTTTTAAGGTCCGCAGGATTAGACGTCTACACACCTTTCGCCGGAGAAATGATTGCTTAATAAGACGATCCGAAGGGCGGTAAATGTGCCGATGGGCGGGAGGAGTAATGCCGATTCGGAAAACCGAGGGCGGAAAAAATGGCACCGGGGAAATGGGAAAGTTGTAATAACTTATGGAGCGGAGGAAAAGTAACGATGAAAAAAGGTGACGTGAAATTTCGTTCGCCGAGGTTGAAATTGGGTTCAATCTATCGGTGAGTTACTCACTTGGCCCCGGGTGTCTATTATATACGTACTACATATGTTTAGGAAAAACACAACAAAGGCCCTAACCTTGCTCAAAAAGATAAAAATAAATACGAAAAGGCGAGGATTTACGCCCATCCTTATAAAGGATATTTTAAAGGTAAATACATTGCCGTAACCCTGACGTACGAAACAAGCGTCATAATAAGGATTTTGACAACGGATAAAAGATACTCTTTATATCGTCGTTATATGAGGAAAAGTGACTAAGCGTAAAAATGTCAAAACAATTTTATAACGTAAAATTTTTCAGCAAATCCATGATCCAATCATTGGACGACAATGAAAGAATTTGACATAATCGAACATATTTAGGATATGGGTCTAAATTCAAACATTCTGCATGATAAATAGACTGTATCGATTCTTTTAAGCAGTCATCTTATGTGTACTGAATAGAGTGAAAGATCAAACATTGAACATTTCTTAAAATGTTGATATCATTTGAGATTATGGATTCAAAAGGCATGTAACGTTAATCCACTCAGCAAGTCTTTATGATGTCTTTCTCATGTGTACGCGGTATAATCAATGATTGAATCTCATTTGAAAGGGAATACAAACTTAAATTAATTGCGTTTGAGCCAAGTTGTATCAAAAGGCGAAGATATACTTTGATAAAAAATTAACAACGTAATCATGAAGAGGATGCTAATTTTATTGTACTCGGCACGTTTTAAATGTTGGAAAAATATTTGTTTCCCTTTATAAAGTATCAATTAATTGAAAATTGCTAATAGATTTGAGATATAATGTGGCAATCGCTTTATAAGATGGTCTGCTGCGTTTCCAGCAAACCTGCATCGGACCAGTTGGCAAATCACCGATTCCTACATTCAGAAAACATCGTCCAGGCCACAGAACCTAGTTTCGGTGTGGACATAACCACAGTGTCTGAAAACCGGATGTTACGAGATAAGCTCTCCTAACCAGGAAATTGCTGCGTCAGTTAAATTCAGACAGACATTACGCTTCGAGAATTACCTTCCACAGGAGGGTTATAAAATGTTTCATGTCATCCCCAACATTTCCGTACACTTTCTGGAGCCGTACATTAAAAAAGGCATTAATGCGCTTTGAGACATTAGTCCTGTGATATTTCGGCTGAGTGCGATAAAAATTAATTTAATTCAAACGAGACAATTGCGCAATCATGCGCAATATTATTTTTTTGTTGGAAGTGGGATTAATAATTTACAAATACATTCATTGATCTGAACAACCATAAAAATTTGAGAGCACGTCGGTCCGATATGAAGTCACGTTAGTTCGCGGTGAAACATACACGATTACATGACCACAATCAAGACGATCGTACATTTTAATGACAGGTTGCTCTAATTATTATAATTTGTATTTTTTACTATTTAGCTCGCACGTAGGCCCACATAGATTATGTGTGGAATAATTGAGACAATATTTAAGTACATTAGTTTCCACTTAGATCAATTTACGGAAACGCAAACGTGTGGCAAATAAAACCGAAACTCAGCACCCCATCCCCCCTATATACCCACCCACTATCAAGAACAAAAGGGAACGGAAAGGTAACCGAAACAAATTAGGTTTAACTTTAGTTTATGTGTTCGTGTCGCCCCCATCCGGACTGCGTAATAGAATCCAGTTTATTGTAGCCCCATCAACCTCTGATTAATCCCCTAAGCTGTTATCCCGAGGTCTGGCGGTGGGTCCTCGGTAACGACGACGAGGTCACATCGAAGACGTAGTGTCATACTCGATCAGCCCGGATGAACGGAAAAGAATAATTAATTTACTGGCGAAATTCAGGATGACAAAGAGCAGTTTTTAAGTCTTTTGAAGCGATTATCGCCCACATCCAAGACGATAATACCGAGATCTTCCGCATCCTTTGAAACGGGAAGATTGACTCTTCATTGTGACGATGAATGGTTGAATGAACGCCCCAAATGAATTATTAATCCCGCAACGCAAATAAGTTGGTGGAATATCAGGCGATCCTTTCAAATAACACGCACATAAATTTAATGACGCGAGTTTAGATTCGAAACAGGTCGAATGCCCCTGCTATAATTCATGACGTAACTCCTTCATTTCGCAATCGGAACACGAATCGAGATTGAAAAATCAGGATATTAATTATATTTCGCGATAAGATGATGAATACCATGAGCGTCCTCGATCAAAAGAAAAGTACGCTCAGATGGACAGAGTGCTCAGCTTCGTCGGAAATTAGATATATTAGACGTAAAGGAATGAATGATAGCTTTTATGAGTAACAAGATTAAGGCTCCAACTACTCCATTGCGTAGGAGAAAATTGCTAATCATTGTTTCTTGAAAAGACACGAACGAAACTTTTCAACAGCAATCGAAAGATAAATGGGATCCGTGAGAGCTGAGATATCAATGGTACTCACTCCTATTGTTTTTTTCTCATACAAAGTTATTTTGGATGAGACCGATACGGCGAGAGGAGGCCTTATAGGAAAGTGTTGACAACGCACAAATAAGAGGCGAAATTTCATCAAGATGATGTGCGCAAAAATGGCCAACAAGTTTAATTATACAGAAGTTTCGGTAACGAGGAAAAGTTTTATGAAAAATATAGAAAATAACTCTCCAGAAGAATGAGCAATAAAACCAAACTTTTGCGTTGAGTGACGGGTTTAAGTACCGGAATAGATCATTACGGACGTACTTAGATTTAGTACAACAATTACAAATTTAATTAAAATGCAAATTACATTTAAAACCCCAATAATTAGGAATCCTGTTCGCATTACATTTGATGCAAAAATATTAACATACGCAAAAAATATCATTAATATTCAAGGGGATGTAGCCATAGTATCAATAAGAGTTAATATAATTATGACAAGTTTAAGTCTTTGATTGATGTTATAAATTTAGCTACTGTTTAGCGAACAAATTGATCGATTGAGAAAATTGAAAATATATTCAGATAATGATAAGAGTTGTGGAACGAGTTTTAGTGGAATTGAAGAAGACAATCAATGACAATTCAACCCTTGCTTTTATAATTTACTTTAATATCAAATGAAAGTAGTAAATATGCCGATCAAATGAGGAGTAAAGTTTCAAGAAAAGTGGTATTGGTGAGTAAATTTAGTTAATTTATATTTTTAAAAGTTTTATGTAATAAGTCTGATATATTACTTTCTTAAAACATAGCCAAAAAAATCAATATAGTTTTAAAATTACGACTTCTAACTAATTCATTAAAAATAATAATTTTGTCCCTCTCCCGTTTTTCGCAATAACTTGCGAAATTTATCCCAAAGCTAAGGGTCAATAATACATTCATTTAAAATTAAGCCAGAATTCTCATGTAAATCAAAAGTTACTTCTTGGATTAGCAGTATTATTTCATAGCACATGAATAAAACTAACTCAATTCTATTATGCTATGTAACATTTCTATTCAAATGTGATATTTCATTACATATCCATTGTCGAGACGTACTTGACATTTAAATTTTCCGGCTGGTCCCAGCATTGAGAACTGTTTAAAATAGTTCTAATTATCCTTTTTCTTCATTTGAAATGCTAAATACATTCATAAAAAATATTAATTACTTATTTTACAATGAATAAATCTATGCTTGCAAAATATTGTTATATTCTTTCCAATTCTGAAAGAAAGACATCCAAACTGAAACCCAGACTCGTTCAAAAGATTGTTTTAAAAATGTGCCAATAAAGCTTAACCTCTTCTTCCTTGTGATACATTTATTATAACTTTATTCTAATAATATTGTGGTTTTTAAATCATTTTTTCATATGGTGTATCAAATACATATCATGGGAGTGAGGGAAATACTACTTGTTGACAAATGTAGAAGTGCGAGGATCGCTACAGGGCTGGAGGAAACTTTTTTAAACAAATTTTGGACTTAAAATAGTTAAATAAAGAAATAGTGGGAATACTGTGGCGATATGATTTTGGTTTTCATAACAACTGATTCAGGAATATATTCTGGAAAATCTGCTTTAAATACATTTTTATGCTTATAATACCATATGTTATATTGGGTGAGAAAGTGATCGGATATTAGGTTATTAAATTTCTGTTAATTATTATAAATTATGTCCGACAGGAAGATGCTGTATCAGTAAAGTCTCATAAACGTATCATAATCTTAGTCATTAATTTAGATTCTTTATGATAAAACTGGTTGCGTTTTTAATGAAAGTTGATGTTATATTCATTTTATTATGGGAAAGGATGTAAAATATCGTTATTGGATCAACTTTTGCCTTTTGCTAAAAATACTCGGAGATTCGTCGACGAAGATGATGACTCCATTCGATGAAATTAGCTTTCGTTATTTTATTTGCGGTTTTTTTTAATCCGGATGTTTTTCAAGCCCTGGCAGTCCTTCAAGATGGAAGATGAAAAAAAAACAAACCCGTAAATGTAGATATTTGGGTCGATGGTGTGAGCAACAGGTCCCTACAAATATATGTATATGGGGAGCGCCGATAAAACCAATAATTACATATGACGAAAAAGGGAAGATAGATTAGGCAGTGTGTGTACACACAGGAAGATGAATCACCTACTTATTTCCAGGACTCAATAAGAGCGCTCGATATATTATTTTGATCCTTCTTAACGGGCCAGAATGAGGTGGAAGAAGTGGCTGATCGTAATACGGTGAGTCGAAATGGACGCATAAATTCGTCATACGAATATCAATTTAAATACAAAGAGACCGATCCTCTGATGTAGGAATCGGGGATGGGAATAAAAAAATCAACATTAAAGATGGAGTCATCTCCGCCCACTGACGGGCGTCAGCAATTAAGACAAAATGATGGTCCACTTACTCGGAAGGTACGCACACAAATCCAGGTATAATTTAACTAATGGAAGAATTTCTTTATGACATCGGGGATATATAAAGAGCGAACCGGTGTGGGAGTGGATGCTCGAGTGGGCAAATGTAAGCTGGAAATCTTTCCTTATCCAGTCGGGATTAGCAGTTACGAGTACGGTTGTCCGCTCAAGATGTAGATTAACACATCGCTTGCTCCATTTAATCATCTCAGATCTATTTATCTCGAATAAAACGCCATTGCAGCAATACAGCTTCCTAAAATTATTGATGAAATGGCATTAAAAACGATATTGGTTTGCACCAAACACGATTCGAAATGGGGGTTTTATTATTGATATGTGATTGGATATTAAAAATACGGTGGACGATCATTTTAACTCACACGAAATATTCCTCGACGAGTATATTAGGTATCGATTTGTGTTTCAAACAGCAATGAAACGTCCGGGTATTCCAGAGCGATTTTTAAAAACTATAATAATATATCGCTTTCGATTACGAGCGCCAAATGAAAGTTCGAATCTATGGCTAAAAGAGTAGACATTTGCGATATCTGCACATATTGAGACAAAGACCAGAACCCAATGGGTGGAAACTTGGACGTTTGTTATGATCAATATCCTTGATCCAGGAATCGCTGACGAAGCGTCGCCGCTGGACAGTCGCTCTGGACGACTGCCAGCCATCTTAAGTATTATAATCACGCCCGAAATTATATACACGCTTTGTGTATATTTTAAAACGCTGAATTTTATTTGGGAAGCACGTAGAAAAGCATCAGGTAGTTGATGGCATCCCTGGCAATTTAACAAAGGATCTCGCCGTACCTTTAATGGTAGCTCGCTTCCACGGTGGCAACACAAAAACGGGTTTTTTGTGTTCTCTCTCCCGAAAACAATTTATGTAATCACATTTACTCCGGCGAAAGAATGGGAGATTATATTTTTGATTAGATGAACACGTCGCGGGGCTCCCGACGGGGATGTCCCGCGGGACTAAAATAAGATTTGTAGGGATTCCTTGTTTACACAGAGTTGCGGGTTTGATACGCTGTTGACAATCATTCCGAAGATTTGTTTGCGGGCTGAAAAATAAAAATTGTACACCCCTTGACATTTGAAAATTTTGATGTATTCCACAGTGGAGGGGACGATTCGGGGTTAACTGAATGCGCACTGCGATTAATGGGCGGTTCTAATTGAATTGTTAATGGTGGTTGGTATTCACACGCCACACATCATGAATTTGTCATAATTCGATCTTAATTGTGTCCATCAATTATTGGCTTGATTAAAAAAGCAATTGTATCAAATGCATAGGGATATTTTAATATCAAAAGTGGGTAAATTCGGCAATGAAAGCTCATAAAGCGGACCTTTTTAATTGTGTTTTTCATGTAATGGCACGGTTTAATTGTGATCGCTTGGATTATTTCTGAGGTAAAATGAATTGTATTATCTACACGTGGAATCAACCCTTTCAATGCGCAGCGTATCTATTGATGCGCATGTATAATCCGAGCTCAAATAATTAAATAAGGTTTCAATTACACAACGTCAAAGAAGAGATTATATTGGATTCAGACTCGAATATGGAAATAAATGGGGATGAATTTGAGGTAACTTTGGATGAAGATGATGATTATCAAATGCAGAAATCTTTTAAATAAAAACTTATTGAACAAAATTGTAAACAAGATCAACCAATAATGTAAATTAGCGGTTGATAATTGAAAATTTCCTAAAATTTATATTGTTACCATGTTGCATCCATGTTGTTAAATAAATACCGAAATCATGCGATTTAAAGCATTTAGACTTCTTATTTTGGGGCTATCTTAAATTGCAGATCTATTGATATAAATTGCAAACAATTGATGTATTCAAAGTCAATATAACGAACGCCATCCAGCAAATACAGCCAGATTTATGCGATAAAGTCGTCGTAAATTAGACCTCTCGAATTTGTACCATCATGCAAAGCTGCGGTAAAAATTTGAACAATGTTATATTACATATCAAATGCCATATGAATTGATATCTTGTATATAACGTGTTTTATTTACATTTAAAAATCGAGCGTCCTTATTTAAAGATCCGATAGATCGATGTTGATGAACATAAATTGTCATATAGCCCACGCAAATGTTGATTTTGATGAATTTAATAATTCCCAAGAATATATTTTTGTATTTATAAAATAATTTAACAACGATTCTAAGCATTCAGCATGTTATTGCCAATTAGAAAGTGCTTCATCAAGCATTATGTATCGGAAGCACTCAGTACACTTCGCAGTTCATCGCTTCATCAATTAGCAGTTGCACTGCTTCGACCCGAGCTTAATATCAAATTTTGCTAATTTCCTGTTTAATTTGCCGGCGTGTTTTAATAATGAAAATAGATTTAGACTGCGGACGAATCAGAAGCCCATTTTGGGGAGAATCTGGGACGGCAGCAACCTCGGTACGGGGTCGCTCAAGACAATGCATTAACCGGCGCGGGCCGTTTAAATATTCATAAAGTGCGTGTAAGGTTCATTATCCTCGTTAAGGATTCATTATGTGCCTTCAGGAAGAGATGGGATAATACGGGAGGCTGCGGCGTGCGGCAGACCTTCCCTTTTAATACGGCCCTCACAATGCTACAAAGTCGTAGGGAATTACCCGCCAAGGCACGGACGCCCATTCTTCCTCCGCACACGTATGCAGAGGAGTTTTTAAAAAAGGGAACCGTAAGTATCTCTTGAAAAATGTACAAACCAATTACACCGTATGAATATCTAAATAAGGGCTGTGTATTTCATTGTTGTTACCTGGGGACTAAATGTATTCTTTAGGAGCTGACGTGCTCTGAAATTTGATAAACGCGCGCCGACAATTGGGGAAAGGAAGACATGGATGTTCTTTGTCGTGACAGTATTTTAATGACTCGTTATATTTTCATGCAAATAAACAACCATAAAATCCGGCATAAAAAACACATAAAATAATATTTTACAAACGGAAAGTGAGCTGATCTTTCAACGACCAGGACCAAATGAAGCACAAAATATACACAAATTAATTAGTTTTTGATGAATTATCTGCAGAAATCCGTCCAAATTTAAATTTTGATCAGGTTTCATACATTTTTTAATGCAAACAACTCGATATTAACACTTTGAGACCCGCTGACGCCTTTTGGCGTAAAAATTCCCCAACCGTTATGAACCGCTGACGCCATTTGGCGTAAAAACGTGGGCCTACAACATCATAAAAAAAAATGTTACCGACACTAATATTTCACTATTCGTTGACAGATTTCTCTACATATATAAAGGGTATGTAAATTTGAGTTTTAAGTTTGAAGAAAGTAAATAAATTCCTATAAGAATCATATTAGAAATCGATCCTAAGACAATTTTAAATGAAAAGTAGCTCCCAAGACAAAAAAGGTTGGACGATCCTGAGTAAAGGATATATACATATCCAGTGGCGGTCCTTCCATAGAATTGCGAAGTATTATCACCCTCATATAGTAAATAAATTCAAAACCATTAACAAAATCCGAACATCAATAAAGCTGGATTATCTTGAGCTGTATAAATTGGACGATTCGTCTGTACGCCCTCGCTTTTTAGACGCGGATTATAAAATAATGGCTTTTAAAATGATTTAATATATATATATTGGTTTATTTCCTATTTGATAGGAAGTGGTAATAAAACATAAATTAAATAAGGATCAAGGGATAAAAAAGGAAGAAATTACGTTCGATTATAGATATGGATCGCATTTTCTACGTTCGTATCGGTACGTAGTTAAGCCATTGTACAATAATGGATATGAAACGTTTTTTTATAGATCCATTGTGATCATATCGGATACATCGCATATAACATATATTTAATATCAGCGCTTTCAAATCTTTCTAAGTATTGTCCACTTTTTGCTTTATCATCGCTTGAGCGTAATTTGAATCGTATTAAAGTCCATAATGTGCCCGCGCTTATCTCGATCGTCCTGAATGTAGTTTCAACAGTTATTTTACTCTGTTTTCGATAATACAAAAAATTGTCTTCTTGGCGTATAATTTAATATCAATTTTGCGTATGGCGTGCGTACGCGTACGTCAAATTACCTAGATTGTCGTATGGAGTTGAATGCGCCACAAATTGTCGTCCTACTGTTGTCGGATGAGGAAAAAAATTAATAATGTGATGTTGGATTACATGAGATTTACTAATTTAGCAGCTATCACGCACATTCCTCAGTGTGACAAGAGCGGGTCCGTCTCCGATGGGCCCGCCCCGGGGGGTGTTTTCGACGATTATATAAGATTGTTAAATTAGGCTTCAGACCTTAAAAGGGAGAATCTTCTAAACAAAGGCCTCGGGCTGAGCACCTCGAGCCACCCCTGTATTAAAAGGCTCGCATGTATGTGGATATACCCTTGGGAGTGGCCTCTCTTCCCGACATCCCCAACAGATTGAGGTCGTTTACGTAAACTTTAACTGTTTCCATCGTCATGTAACCACTGGTGGTTTTTCGAGCGAGAGACTACGAATTCGTCCTGTATATTACCGCCTCTCGTACGATAATGTAAGATTTCATTACAAGAGAACTCATTTGAGATCTTTTACAGCAATGTTTAAAGAGCAGACCTTGAAGGATGTCTTTGTAATTAGCAATTTTATCCCACTTGGAAGTTGCAATAAAAATACTTCCATCGGACGAAATATGGAAGAAAAACTATTGACATTCAGCCTGAAGATGTGGGTCGTGATGGACCGTTTGACATGTTTCTATGTAGATAAAGAAATCATCACAAAACCTTTTTTGAGGCTCCATCATCGCATGATTGATGATTAAAATAATAAGACGCCTAATATGATTTGTAATAAATGCTTTGGCCTTAATGACAATGAATCTGATGAGTCATTTAGCACTGGGTTAATTGACGAACTTGAGACGCAACAAAGAGATTCTCGCATCGACAATTAACAGCATTTTTTGCAGAACTGTGTCGTTCAGAGAAAAAAAAACAATGCAAGGAGATGATCAAAATTTGATTGGCACCATTACGTTGGCGTATGAATGCAAAAAAATCGGGCTACACTAGATTCGTTCGATTATTCCAATCATCGAAATAATTTATGAAAATATAATGGCGCGAACGAATTCGCAGTTCGTTGGAGACAAATCTGGCAATCTTAGAAATACGCGTATTTATGCGTCAAAAAAAGAAAATTTCTACTGTTGTACGAGCAAGACTCCCAGCAGGGCGCTCGGGAGACGTCGCCACCGCGACTAAAATAATAGGACATTTCTCGTGATGTTTTGAAAGAATGGAGAGGAGGAAGAATATTTCGATAGGGATAACCTCCCCATGGGAGGCAGGGGTGGCGAAATCGTATTAACCTTTCCAGTTGATCACTTCACGTTTCGGGGAACGTGTCACCCACGGATCACACGAGAGCCCCATTTTGGATATATCACATTATTCGCATTTCATTAGGGTTTATGCCGAGGAAACCGCAATCATTACGTATTCAAGTTACTCGCAGATTTCCCGATAGCCAAATTGAATATTTTATTGGGGCCATTTCGAATCCGGGGAATCATCATTCACCTTTTCAGCGCAATGAAATTGGGATAAAATTAATTGAGAGCCTTCAGATAGGATGTGGGTCGAATTTGATGTATTTTAAGCAACCCAAGAAAATTTTAAGCAGCGAAATGATCTCTATTTGCTGAAGAATCACACTGTCTTCATACAGCAAACTTTCACGACTTTATTTACACGATACAAAATGTACATATTTTATTATATTTAAGTAATCAAAATATAGCAATATTCATTCAGATCGATGATCTTCAAAAAGTCGATGCAATTGAAAATTTATTCAAAAAAACTATGATTTAAAATTTGATCGGTTTTGTATGCAAAAACTCAAATTTGTTATAGTGGCGAAAGCTAATTATTTTTCAATTAATAATGTGCTCAAATCAGCAATATTTTTACAGCCATTGTTCCAAATCCAATTTGATAGTTAACACTTCAAGGTCCGGATCCACTTTTCAGCGAAATTGCAGAAATCTCATATGCTCGTGTAAGAAATTTAGGGATCGTGTGATTGGTGTATGTATTATATTTTGTGTTTGAAATTCATCCTGCCAATCTAAAATCAAAATATATTCTGATAATGTCATTCTTTACGACCAGTACACCTTTATTGTCGACTCTAATGGTAAACAATAAATTCCTCAAGACTGAAATGTTCATCCATATCGTATTTTCAGCTATTAAAATACAATAAGGCGTTGTATAATTTTTCAAGGTCCCCGTCCGTTTAAGGGTTGTCGTATTTTTACGTCGGCATCCCGTCTCGTTTATGGCCCGATCGTAGGCAACAAACAATTTATTGGCCTAATTCCGAACCGCCATTACGTGCAGAGGTTTCGATAGAAATTTCTGTTTAAGACATCGTTACAAAGATGTTGATTGCGGCGCGGTAGGGGCCCTCGGGCTGTAGGGTCCCTGGCTTTTCTTTGTGCGTTTGTGTTTGATAATCATTTCAAAGGCACGCTGAGGGAAATCCGTGTGTTTACATGGCCCTAATTCACTACACACGCGCTCTATGTTTAAACGGGCGGAAAACCAATTTCGACTATTTCCTCTTCCTGCGGAATTGGAATCCGCATTCCGCACGCAAGGCAGAGATCGGTCGAAAATGAGAAATGGATGGGACCTTCCGCAAGGCCCTAGAAGGTGATCCAGCAAAAATTCAATATCAAGGGTGAGATGTGTGTTCCGCAGCCCGGATCAATTTATCAATCGGCTTATATGCCCTCCACTCCAGCGGGCCTGGGGGATGAAAAACATTTTCAATAACGAGACGAGTGGATGTCTCTGATATTGTGACTGTCTCCCGCGTCAAAATACATTTCCAGGAGAGACAATGAGGGTAATTGAAAATTCCCTACCAAATGTTTTCATATACGAGCATGACAAATGATACGGCGATTCGACGAGATGAAAATAATTCATAAGAATGCTCCTTCTGTGTATCCCACATCAAAAAAATGAAATGACCTATCAAAAGCGAAGACGTAATAAATTTTTAAGCACACTACCCAAAATTGCTCAACGGATGATTGATTTTCCTTTTTTAATCCACGCTTTCATCCAACCGCAAAAGTGAGCAATGATCTTTACAATGAAAGCTCATATATATTACATTTAATAAAAAATGAACAAGTGTTAGAAGAGTGGGTTAATATAGGATCGTTCAATAAAGACGCTCAAAATTTGTTAGCTTATAGCGGCCATGTTATTAAAGCAACATCTATTAAATTATTATAAATTATTTAGTAGTATATGGCAAATCATTATGGATAACGTTGAGCAACATGGGCAACGTATAAACTGTAAACAATTGATGTTCTTAAAGTCAACATAACGAACGTCATCCAGCAAATTCGGCCAGATTTATGCGGCAAAGTACATCGAAAATTAGACATCCCGAATACGTACCACTGAATAATATAACATTCGATACGCTCGGCTCTTGAAGTGTTAAATATAAATAATCCCGAGCGTTATTCTCGCCCTTTTCAAATCTTGAATCGACTTAAATAAAGAGGCATTAGATAGAGCCAACACAAGAGCAAAAGTGTTAAAGTTCTCCAAAAGATGTTCATCCCTGTGTATCTGATCCCGAGGCGAGCCGTGAGCGTATTTGAAACTCAAGTCCGCTATCAAACTCCCCGAAGGTGGACCAGGAGCAGCCCGGGGAAGAGTTCCACCGCAGCATCCTCATTGTTTCAAGAGAATCAAAAAAAGTAACAAAGCAAGACTCCGAGGGAAAACAACGAACCACACTTTAACCAATCGAGGATCTCTCGCACGGATCACGTATCCTGTTTCACTAAGCCGCGTTACGTGCGAAGAAAAATAATGAACTAAGAAAACCACATAAAACCAGGAGGAAGGGAAAAAACTTGCCCGACTCTACCGTAATGAGAAATATATTGGTGAGCGTTCAAAAGCAAAGTTAATTTAGGGTAAGGATACCTGCGTCCCTTATTTCCTGCTGCGTATATTCATAGCATAAACTGTTGAATACGCGGGGGGTCCAGGGATACTTTTTACCTTGCTAATCACACTTTATACGATGAAAAAATAAATTAGACTTCTTATCGGTAATTCGATCGGAGTATAATCCCGGCGTTTTCAAAGAATTGTGAGATGTAATAGCAGTCGAACTTGGTTGTTTTGTTACAGCCATATATGGCATATTGTTATCTAATAGCAACATTCATTGCAAATTCATCAGAATATAACTTCTTGATGATTCAAACAAATAATTATTTACCAAAACGAGAGTAAAAATATCGCAAATCTACATCTTTGCAAATGCATTTATTTTTTATAGTCAAATATCATTATTTATTAATTATATATCATAAACGAGAGCCCTGCCCTCGATAAGAACGTATGAATATAATATTGCTCACTGTCAATTCGCATCCAGTAATCAGTGTTCGTTAAAAATGCAATGAAGTGGGCATGAAATGGGTTAATAAACAATCTAATGATGTTGTCCATCAACATTTTTGATTTGGCAGCCGATATATGTTAATTTTGTATTTTAAAATTAAAAATACCTTTTAAAGCTGATCATAATTGCCTCTTGATTGATTTTAGCAATAGATTGCCTTAACTCTTTAAAGCCCGTGTCCGCTTTAACGCGTGATGATAATGGTGTAACTTTAGCTTGAATAAAATGTCTTATAAACATGATATAGATTAAATGTTTTTTATAGGGATGTACGTTCATATATGCAATTCAAATATGATTTTTATATAGAACTGATGGAATATTTTAGCGTCCTAGGGTTAAAAAATTAGATCATGCGTATCATAATATCGTTCACAACTAAAATTTGTGCGTCCGTATACATGGATGTAAATGTTATTACATTTCCGCTCGCGGTCAAATGACGTCCGAATGTGGACCCTAATCTTATAAATGTTTATCAAAAGACCTTCAAATATGTCAAACTGAATATAAATGCTGAGTTTCAACAAATTTGATACAGTATTGGATTATAAATCCTCGGAAAAATGAAATGGGTCCGAGGCGGAACTTGCTTCCCTTTGATCAGATTTGACCCGAAATCTATTCATCGGCGTCAGCAATGCCCTAAGAAGCTTACAAGTCAGGCGTCTTCAACCTTTTTCGCATTGTGCGTGAGTCCACCCATTAGTCATTTTGATAAATTAAATACATCGTATCACATACGATGCTCCGAAAGCATTCCAAAATATTATATCGACGATATGAAAATATCTAAGTATCTTGACGCAATTCGATCGAGAATATATACGTGGAGCTTTGATTCCGGAAATAAAGGGGGTTTATAGTGTTAAAATGTATATTTACGGCCGGGGGGGTCGTAATTTCTCATCAAAGATAGGGGAGCCTAACTGCGTAAACGTTCGACCAGAAGTCGGAAGACGAGTGCGGACGTCGTAAAAAGCAGAGAAACGCAGCACTGCAATAAAAATTATAGCTTATCAAAACGCGCAATGACCGGTTATAAATAAATAGAAAGTCTCGAAGGTCCCGATAAAAAGGTGGACTGGCATAAAGAAAATGTCTCGCATGTCTGCGAATACGTAAAACAAATAAAAAGGAGTCGCCCGGGCCTAACCCTTTATTTACCCTTCCGCAGTCAATGGCTGTCATCAAAACAAATGTATCCTGGGGAATGGCTAAAGGACAAACTTTGAGCGAATTTCGTCGCCACGATTCAAAATGTCCTTTTCGGCCAATTTCATACGGAATAAATATAATTGTGTTGGAATAAATCGATTTTGTTTTGATCTCGACGTCGCTCATCTTCGGAAAATATTTGTGTCCTTCGGGGGTTTTCCCGTCAAGGGCTTAGTCCGCCTATTTATATTTTTTATATCCCTTTGATCGGTTATATAACAGACGAACGACGAGTTTTTTAACATTGTAAATCTTTACAGTCCGTGGCTGCGTTAACGCGTGATGATGATGTAATTCGGCATGAAAGAAATGTCGTACAAACTGGATATCGATTCAATTCTTTTTATAGGGATGATAGTACATACACATGTCAATATTTAAATCGTATAAAACATATGTAAATATCGTTTGACGGCAAAATAAAGGGTTGTTCGCCTGTTCATACAATTCAAGTCAAAAACAATCAATTTTGCATTTCATCACATCAGTACATGCATCAAAGATTGAAAACCACTATTTTATTTATATATATCGATGAAATACATTCTCTTTTAAACACCAATTAAATTTCGTTTCAATCTATTATCTGGTTTAAGAATTATATGAATTTTATGAAAGAAGTGGAGTTTCATGATTATGTGAGATTTTATTAATGAAGTAATTAGATTTATTTAATACATTTATTTTATCGCTGTTACAGTTTAAAAATAAAATAAATGAAGCTATTGGTTGTAAATGGGTTGAAGCAATTATGTAAGATATGGGGCCACTTATCGAGTCCCTCTATGGCTATAAGCATGAACACGTTCACTACCCAAAACATACAATTACTTAAATGCGTATAATTAATAGTCTTTTTTGCTTTATACCTTAATCCTCCCCAGAGGGTTGAAGCTGAATAATAATTACGAGATTCGCAAAGTGCGGCGCCGTTTTCACGCTCATTCGCGTGTTGTTTTCGCATTTGGATTCGATTCCGAGAATCACTTCGATATTCAAAATATAGGGTGAAAAGAAAACAAACTGTATCTGATTGTTTGAAATCTCATAAAATTACGTTTGAACGATAGCGAAAAAGGGAGAAAATTGTAAATGCTAAGGGTTTGAAGCGGGCAACGTTGAATTATTTGCAGAGATAAGGCATGTAATTGAATAAACCGGTAGATACAGCCTTTTTTATTATTTCGCGGGGAAATAGATGATGACGTGGGTCAGTCAGGTACTATATTGTATTTTACGTTTGTATTTGCTTTATAAATAGAACAATATTTTGCGATACAATCGAAAAATATTGCAAAGCACAGCGCCATTGCATAAAGCATCATTTATGCTCATTTAAATGAAAGCCTTTCGTGTATGTGATGATAAACGAAATACCTGTTAATGTCCGATTGATATGCATATGATCGATTTGATGCTCTAAGCGCTTGAATAACTCAAAATACCTGAAACAAAAATGAAAATATTTCAATAACCAAACAAAGTAAAAATATTATTTGTAATGCTGAGAATACCCAGACAGACATCTAGGCTACATTTTTTCAGCCTAATGTAGATTGACGACCTAAAAAAATATAATAAATGCCACCAAACACGAGGACAACCTTTTTTGGCAACGACTAATGATAGTTATCTTTTTTCTTGGGCGAAGAAAAAACACTGCGAAATAAAAGCATCTTCCGTTTGAGCGTCGTGTCAGTTAAAGTTCCATTACGTCCATATTTGAAAATACGAAAAAACCCCGGGCGTTATTGCGTTCCATATTGTCTCATTTTATATAATATACTTTACATATTATTTTTTGATATGGATTCAAAGCAATTGGACATGAACATTAGGGTCTGGCACGCAAATTCTGACCTGTTCATCATTCCTCACTGTCTGGAGGTGAAATATTTCGTACGAAAAGGGATCCTGCCATAAATTCGAAGCCCTTTACATGGCAGACCTTTAAAGCAGGGAAAATATGAATATATTATAAACATAATTACGCGCAGGGACGCAAAAAAATCAAATGTAATGCCTAGACGTGTAATAAAATTGTCAAAAAAAGGCTGACCTTTAAGCGAAAAATCTGGCGACATTTGTGCCCTGCGTATATAACGCTTTTTTATTGTGCTTGGATAACATCATGGTAATGAATATCAAATAGAGCCATTGAAAAAAATGAATGTGTGCGAAAAGATGGACGGTGCTTCGAATTGCAACATATTGTAAAGCACATTGAATAAAACAGCATTTAATAGTAGAAGTTTGAAAAACACTATGTATTACACCCATCCAACATTTAAGCCTCGCATTCGCCCAAAGATCTTGTATAAATGGAAGAATTATGTACACGTCGAAGATATAATAAATACTACAAGAAGCTAATCCGTAATTACGTTCGATATATAGAAGGTATTGAAGTGACTATAATGACTCCAAAGGTCATCTTGTTGTGAGGATGGATTATGAAATAATTAGAATTTATGGATGTATTTTTTTATCACTTATTGCTATAAATTTTCTTTGATTTGATGATTTTTTAAAAAATGTATTTGATACACTGACAACTGCGTAATTGCATCGTTCTTGAATGGATCATGCTACTTCTCAATTCAGATGTTCTTTTATGTTCTGTGGAGTGATGAGAATCTGATAATGGTATTTTTTTCCTACGGTGAGAACTAATTTAACTATTATAGACAATGGAGATTGAGAATGACAATCGAAATGTGTCGTGCGTCATGTTCCACATCATCCTCAGAATGAGAAGCCGTACACGCGTTATTTTTTATGATAATAAGCAACGTGCACGAAGTAATGTCAGTGACTTGCATATGCCGCTGGTCTGAAGATGTAGTCTGATGTCTCGAGCTTCTTTTTTGGATCAGTATGTTTTCTTTGAGAGCGTTTATCGGTGGCGACAGGCTTAGGTCTTTGTTCAGGATCGTGATAGACAGGGGCCATCTGAACAAATAAGCGCGTGCGGAGACCATGACGAGGAGTTAAAGAGCTAGACCAGAGGCCAGAGATTCAAAAGGCTGACTTTATGAGCCAAAAAATACTCGGAGATGAATTATGGCCATCTGTTGTACTATGGCAAAATATCGTTTTGATCGAACTTTGTCCCGCGACACAAAAAAAATATTTATACATCGAGGGAGATGTAACAATGAGTTTCAAAGTACCACGATGAAAAAGCTTTAGTAGAAAAGGCGACAGTTAACTGACAGCCATATACGTTTATTGACCCTATTTATCCATATAGCCACGCCTGGATGCTTTTTAAATAATCTCCACTAACAATCTCCAACATCGTCCAAAAGCATCTTTTGATACACACGTACACCACAAAAAAGATGAAAACGGGAGAAAAAATCCACAAAAAAAAAAACATTTTTATCTTTCAACATATCCCGGATCGTATGGAATCCTCGGGCTACCTGAGAATAATAAATAGGACCCGATTAAATGCGATGGTTTATACATTTCCACAGGCATGAGTTACTTTTTTTCTCCCCCCTGAGTTACACAGAAACACATTTATGCGAGGTCCATTCGATTATTTACCGTAGATTTTCAACGTAAATTTTGTGGGGAATATCGAAATACACGTGAACCGTGAACGGGTCAGGAGCCTATAAGAAGATTTATACGGGGAGAGTTGACCATTCGTGCAGCGCCGCATAAAACGTCTCTCCGGGAAAATATGGAAATTTCCACCGACGAAAAATAAAAGCGGAATATATATATATTTCTTTTAGCATTTAGATGTTTCCTGGAAGGTAAAGATCGCCCCGAAATATGAGGGGGGATATAATCTGAGATATGAGGAGAAGCCTTTTTGAAATCATACGGCTCATTGATATCATTAAACGTAAATAATAAATTCAAAATATTTACAAGTCGATGATAAGGATATGTTCTGAATATTTTTCACAAATAAAATATCTTTAGAGATTAGGAGCTTAGTGGGAGTGTTCGGGTTTAGCGCTTACGCGAGCGTTAAAAGCTCTTACCCTTGTAGAGGCGAATTTATTACGAAAGCTTCTCAACATATCGGAACATTTTATGATTTAATTGTCAATCATCGAGCATCGATCGCCGTATGAATATACCGTATAAAATAATCGAAAGTTATTTATTCCTATTGTTATGGGATGTCTTGAAACATTAGATGACGCTATAGGCACCCTCTATTTTACCGTGTAATTTGATCCTGGACGTGTAGAAATCTATCAATCTTTGTTTTTTTACTTTAAAAAACAATCAGAGTACCACACACAGACTCTACGAAGAATAAAAATCTTATAGCATATACCATCATCAAGGAAGACAACAGATATAAAATGTGTGTTCACATTTTATAGAGTCTTTCAATAGGTACGCATTACATTTGTTGAGTTATAGCGCCCATATTATTAAAGCAATATCTATTAAATTTACTGTAAATTATTCAGTAGTATATGGCAAATTATTATAAAGAATCATTATGTTGAACAATATGTGCATGCTAACAAAATTTATGTTCAAATTTAGTGCTCGATTCAAGGAATTTAGGCCCACCGATATCGTGCGATTTAACACCTTTAGACTTCTTTGCATTTAAAAATTCTTCTCACATTTAAAAATTGAATGTTTTTATACATAACTTGCTTTTATATGTAATGATTTAATATATATGGAAACTGATGTATATCATTGATTAAAAACTAATCTCCATCAAGTATTAGCATCAAATCAGATCATCTGGAGATTTAAGCCAATGGTGTTTAAAGATATTAGTGCATAAGTCAAATCACCGGTTGTATTTATAGCATAGTCATTTGTAGTGTGAATTTTATATTAAATCAATAAATATGTGAATAATTCCGTTTTGAATAGTGATAAGCCACATTTTCGTATGAAAAATCCAAATAAACAGTGCGTTCAAATAATGCGTGTAGTTAGAGTGTTTTGAGATTTTCTTTCTGGATTGCGAACGCGGGCGTGACTGTATTTTCG
This sequence comes from Stenopsyche tienmushanensis, assembly GCA_008973525.1. Taxonomy (NCBI): domain Eukaryota; kingdom Metazoa; phylum Arthropoda; class Insecta; order Trichoptera; family Stenopsychidae; genus Stenopsyche; species Stenopsyche tienmushanensis. The sequence continues at coordinate 796,544 of WACJ01000044.1, forward strand.
CCAGCGCCGCAGTAAAGGCACGTCCACACCGAAACATTTTTGTACGTGAAATCCTCCCAAGATGTTTTGGTTAATATTCAAAGCGGTGAGGGAGAGACGGGAACAACACCCGTTTGAGTGATGACCATAATATCAGGATCTTCCCTTATCGGGATTCTTCATCGCCGAAACGTTGAGCTACCTCAGAGCATAAGGTCGGGAGCTACGTAGGCCATAACTCTTGGCTCACACGCCCCGATCATAACTCCACTGGAAAGTATTCCTCGCGAGCCTCCAAAATTTCAGATGAATATCTGCCGGATTCTTTCGAGGATGGGGTAGTTTGGGGTAGAAGCAGCCGCTGCGGCGAAGAAGGGAGATTTCAACAAATCCCCGCAAGAGCGTCGGTTGCTTCCGTTGCGTAAATCACGGATTTGCGAAATGCGACTTTGAATCATGGCTTATTTTCATATCTCAGAGGGGCCCGATATGACTTACTTTGCAGCCTCTTCAAATTTGGCAACTGTATTTTTTCGCACGCCGCTCAGCCTTCATCATAAGAGAGTAGTCTATGTACTGAACACGGAAATTTATTACAAAAGCCTCGCAGTATATACACTACCGACAATAAGTTCGGAAACGCCAAGCATATTATCGAGTTTTACGTTAAAAAAAAAATATTTTTCTTATTTTCAATTCTAGGACCTGTTTACTGTGAAATGCTACTTTTATTATTATACCATGAAATGGCGGTATTTTAAGCAAGGTAATTGCTACAAAAAATCCATCAAGGGATTGCATTATGCCATTAGAAGACATCAGGAGACTGGGACTTTGAAGGGCAGGAAAATACCGGACTGCCCAAAATTCTCGTCGTCTCATTCAATAATTCGCTTGAATTTATATCAATTTTATGGACATGCAGCGCTAAGGAAACTTAAATTAAATGTACCTATAATTAAGGGGTTACATGGGTTTTGAAATTTCAATTATTAAAAAAAAAAACCAACCTAATAGTACAATATATAAAAAAATGTTTTCCTCAAAATTCAAGTCAATCGATATAAAACTTTAGGAGAGAGCCTTTGGAAATTTTGATTATTAGGCTCGACTCGGCTGCACTGCAAAACTTATTTTACAAGGCAATACATGATGTAGATTTTACCGAAAATTGTTCCTTTTTTGCCTACAACTGCATCAAAAATTCAATATTTTTTATCAATTCTTTATTCAATCATGAGCTATAATCACCTAATATTTAAATTTTTGATTTCATATAAAGCTACGAGTATCATAAGTTATCCTGACTACTTCCAGGATACCTTTTACTTATGTGTCTCCGAAAACCAAGTCTCATCGGCTGAATTTTCAAAATTTTTAAATGAATATTTTATGAAATATTTTTCTTTTTATCTTTTAATGTTTTAATAAAATGTCTTTTATTATATTTTTTTCAAAAAAAAAGAGAAAATATGCTTTTTACGCTTTGAAACCCATCTAACACCTTAAATACGAAGGTGAAAATATGACGATGTGGGGTTGCTTGAAGTGAACACACTGAGGATTTAATAAAAATCGACGGAAAATTGAATAAAAAAAGCGTTTCCAAACTTATTGTACGATAGTGTAGATCCAGATTCTATGAAATTTCTCTATGCAGACTCATACAATTAAACATTGAGTGCTTGAATCAATTTTCCTATATGACGGTTACGGCGAATTTAATCTCCGTGAGAGCAATAACCCACGGCACCATGAAACAATCGCAGAAATCTGTTGTGCAGAAAAACGACAACCATTTCGAATCAGTCTAATAAATAACAATTAAAAACAACGTCACAATTTTCACGACTCGTATAATTATATTGCTATTTTCCGTGCCAAACTAACGTTAACAGTCTGCACCGTAATTTCGGCGTCATGAGATGATTATGACATTTAAGTTCACCCGTGCTCTTTTTATGGTCACAATTTCATGATTGCAGTGAAAATAAACTATTTGCGTTGACAGCATAAAATCAGAACCGTTTCAAGTTTTTATGGACGCGTAAAAAACTGCAAGATAAATACGACGTGTGATATTATCGTGCCTTTTTTCGTTCGGTTACAAATTTGCACTAGAACATTATACCGTAACACTAAATGGCTCGTATTATTTATTGTTGAGCGTTATTTAATGATCGACATGTGGATTGAATGACATCAAATTATACAATATGACTTTATAGCGGCGCAAAAGAGTCTTCGTATGACGAACGCAAAAAATAGTTCACATAGTATAATTTAAGCAGATGGCCCACTTATGCTTGAAAAACAAGTATATAAACGAAGGCGATATGTAATAATGCGAACGGGATAGATAGCTATCATTGGCAACATCAGGGGAGTGTCTATTCTGCAGAGAGTTATGTTTGTTGGGGTTTATAGGGAATAATTAAATGCAAATTGCTGAGACCAATTAAGCCATTAACATTGAAGTCTACTGAACCTGTATAGTTTCCATTGAGGGCTTCAAGATTTATTCGATATAATATATCGTCTTAATCGGAGCTATCTTGTAAAATTATAGTACAATATTTAAATTTAGCGCCAAACGATTCTGTATAATTTATGGTTCCATAAAAAAAATATCTTAAATTTGAGTTTCTGTGGAAACGCCTCGATTTTCAAAATTGTATACAATTTGTGATTTAAAGATTCGAATATAGGAGTCACATAACGCGAGGCGTTTATTCGTCATGTCAGTGGTTCAAAAACCGGACGGGTTGGACACACAGATCTTGTGGCCATTTCGTCCTCTTTTAGGGCTTTTTGCGGCATTTTCTATGATCTGGAATTATTAACGATTACGGAAGCTTCCTCAGAGACTAACTTACATAGGTGGCTCGCACCAAATGAGATTGCGAACGATATTTATCTATCTTACTAATTTATAATGTTGTAAAATGTATGTATGTAAAAAAATATGTAAAATGATGGACCCATGTTTCATCCTGAATTGATGCAACAGCTCTGCCTTATTGCTATGAAGCATCCATGCAACATATGCGTGCATACTCATCAAAGAGTAAATTTCATCTAATATGGCACTATAATATTGTAGATCGTATATGGTGCCAATACTTTTAGACATGGCTGTATTATAAACGTCAAATGAATGAATTAACACGAACAAGCTACATGTGGATAGCATAGCTTTCATAAACAAATATATGTGCAATGAACAGTATAAGAGACTGATTATGTTTGAACGTCAAATATGCAAATATTTAGAAGGAAGTTCTTGTGTAAATATTTTTTGTGCACTCTTCCAAAGGTCAATTTTTGTCGGGGATCACGTCATTCTGCTCATCGCAGTTTAAAAAAAAATATTGCAGAGGCTGACCTCAGCAACAGGCTTTTTTTCTGGGACACGACCCAAGCCCGACTTTCAACCCCTAATTACGATACCCCAGAGGGGGGATAATTGCTCATTTTTTACTTTCTCATATCCATCATGATAAAATGTCAACAAGTCAGTGAAAGTTGACGCCGCTGATAATAAATGGACATTGAAAAGTAGAATAAAAACACAACCAGCATTCTCTACTCGCAAATGTTGCATTAATCGCACGATAAGAGAATCATGTTTACAACGCAATTAATGAAGAAATCGCACAAGTTTCACGCGAGGATTGCGAATTTATAAATCTCTTTTTGATATGCCGGATTATTTTTTAGGCGAGCTTTAGATAAGCCCAGTTCTACGTACGTTTATGGAATTCGGCGACCCATAATAAATCATCCTAATTTGAAATACGTGCGTCTATAAAAATATTTATAAAAGCGTCGCCATTATTTCGAGAACAATCAGTTGAAATTTCAAAGCAAACTATGAAAATACAGTGATGAAAAAATTCTTTCGGGCATTGTCAATTTCCATAGCGATACAAAACTTTCACATGGAGAAATCTAAAAAAAACTACTAATGGTATGTTTATCGTCGCATTATTTATTGATGTACACAAAGGCATTACGAACGGAGATCAAAGCTGGATGGGGAAAAAAAGGTTATTGATTCGCCGAAATCCAAATTTCTATATTCCAAAGCTACTGTGGACAAAAAATGGGCAATTTTTCCGAAGCTGTGTGTGGGAGTGTACAAAAAGAGTTCAAATGGATGTCCTTGATATTAAAATAACTTCACATAAAGAAGGCATGATGTACTGAGACGTTTAGAGATATAAATTATTTTCGAACGCATTTGATGGTCCCATGTGTCCTCGAAATGTTTCGGTACAAATTCGACACACGAATGAAGAGAGACATTTTTAGTGCAAATATAAATACATGACCGTGAAACATGACGAATTTTCCACAAGTAAATAAGACATATTATCTTATTATGGCTTCGATCAAGCGACAGATGTTAGGTGAGCATGCTGCTATTTCTGTCGAAGAAAATCTTCTACTTGTCGCTCTTTCGGATAATGAGCCTGCAGTGTGAATCCTATGCATAACGAACATCTGCCATTATATTCGTACATACAGCGATTCTCTCGAAAATTTCGACACAAATGATAGGAATAATTCCGCTCGAGTGTTGTGTGTTAAATTGGCATCCTTTTCTCAGAGCTATCATAGATAATGGCGTTAGGAATACGAAAACGAAGCAGTTTAAAGCCGCTCACTATTTGAACGGCTAATTGGCAGTTATGGTGCGCAAAACACTGCAAAATTTCACGTATACGTCGAATGTCAGTCTCATTAGGCAAAGAGAGCGTCTTCATATTTCAGACGTTAGAAAGCATCCGAATCGGGATTGCCACAGAATGCCAAAGCCGACATTAATTAGATGGCTTCAGATCTGGATGCGTTCTCAATTTGCACAGTGGACATTGTCTCGATTCGTCGGCGGCTAATGTTCCGGTAATTCGCCGACGCCATTAGTCGCATAATGGATATCGGCTTCTGAGAGATTCCACGTCTTAAGGTTTATTGTGGTGACAATTGGATAAAGCCTATTTGCGGTCGGCTGGATAACGGTAAGTTCTTGTGATTACCCGGAACGGGTCGTGTTCCTGGTGTGAGTGATGTACCCAGGTGAGATATGTGTGCGGTGGATGAGTGTGCGTATAATGGAAGAGAAAGGTCGTCGGTCAATGGGAGTTCTGTGTAAAAATAGCGATGGACAACCGAATTTTCGAAAGAGTCATAGATTATTGACCTTAATACTTTCGAAATTTATGCAGAAATGACTACAATCTACGCCAGACTCGATTATGCGAGATAAACACATTCAAAATATTTGAATTCGCCATGCAAATCGTTACGATTTTCACTCCATTTGGGCTGTCAAATCGCGGATAACATCGCAATTATTTTTGCTTTAATGGTAGATTACTACGGGGGTCATCCAGAGGTGACAATATTTATGTAGGATCAAAAATCGAAACATTCCAGAGTCCAGAAAAGATTCTCCATCCTGTGCAAAACGATCAAAAAATGAATTATTTAATTAGTAATCAAATTTTTCCAAAACAATATCTTTAAGAAGACTTCGAAAAATATCAGGAAATTCTTCGTGAAGGTCCTCAAGCATCACATGAAAGTCATTTCATACTTGTTCATCAATTTTTGCACAAGTTCGTCAGAAATTATTGATGGTCTCCAACTCTTTGCCTCGTCATGCGTATCACAACGGCCTTCTCTGAACATCACTGTTATAAATTTCCACAAGCTTTCGATGAACATTCGCGGCGGTATTCTTCTGCAAAGTCAAAAGACAGGAAGTGGTGCGAGCATGCGACGATCTTTCCATCGGAAGAATTTACTGTGACTGAACAAAATGGCTGACAAACACGCGAAACCAAAAAAAAATATCATTAAGATCCTTTCTACATAAGCTAAAATTTCTATTAATTTTCATTGTCTACTTCAGTCTTCAAAAACAGAATACAGGATGAAGAAATATATTTATTTAAAAGATTAGAATGGATTTTAAAAAATGTATCAAGGATCAAGGTATACATTTTTCATTTTTGTTTGATTTTTTGATGAATTTACGAATCCTTTTCTATGAATGAGCCCAATTTTTAGAAGTCTACTAACAATACATGCTTTGTTTGCTTAATTTTTAGTAATTGGCTATGTAATTTGCAATGTACTTTCGAAGCATTTCGTTTGAATTTGTCCATAGTTTGGAAGTCGCTTGATATAATAAACACATAGCATCGTATAAAATAATTTTTAAAGACTTCGGTAATATTCTATTTGTGAAATTAATAAAACAATGTCTTTTTATGCTGCTTATTCAGACAAAAATACAAATCAATCGTCGTTTTTTCAACTTGTTGGATTTATTTTCGAACCAATTATGTTAAATACTTATGCAATATACTATAGGCTTTATAACGCTTTTTATTTCACTAAATTAGCATAAATACAAAAAAAGTTACAAGCTTATTTTTGAAAGCCGCGCGGAATAAAAAATGCTGTAAATGTGCGGGATTCCGTACTATTTCTCGCGGGGCCTTGAGTGTTAAAAATAGTCAAAAAATAGATTGAATTAACAGGAAATAATTTTCTGGAGTATATAGAATCCAGTCCTTCCTTTTTTATACCTAAATGCCAAGATGAAGATCAACGTTAAGAAGTACATCTCGAATTCCCTCTTACATCAGCCATGATTTTTGAGGATTTCCCCTCTTAATTCAATGACTTAAAAACGTATAAATGTATGTATAAAGCACATGATCAACAAATTTAATATGTATTAAGGAATTATTCAACGTGTTTAACATTAGATGACCTTATCAAATAAATACAAAATTGTTATATTCCAACAAAACAGTGAATGTCTTGTAATTTAGTTGCTATTTCGACATCTGTTGAGGAATGTGCGCTCACCATTATTCTTATTGAGCCGAATTGATGTCATGAACTTGGTTAATGATGTTTTTTCCTCATTCTTTTAGTTGACGATCGCTGTCAGATGAGGTAGAAGAGACGCGCATACGCGAGGACGCATATCTTACGGCGGGCGTAAAAAAATAATCTCTTGAAGTCTCGAGCCGCCAGCCAAGCTTTTATCGTAAAATAATGTTTGACATTCATTTGACCATAAATTTTCCATCCGCGGATGTCACCGTTTCCAATAAGGCTATATTTACCGGCGCACCTGACTTGGAATAGGGACCCACAGGCAACCCGTAGGGCGCACGCACAAACTAAAGGGAACCAACTTTGCGGCTCTTCCGTACATTATTCAAATGAGGTGCAATAAAACCCCGTCTTCCATTATTCCGGTTTCGTAATGCGATTCCGAGTCGTGTAAGTTCAAATGAGGCCACAAAAAAAGATTGACATTTATCCATCACCTTTGAATGGTGGCGATTTGACGACTGCCATTGCTATTATGCAAATTGCTCTATCGACTTTTGGACCCGAAGTGCATAACAATAAGACTTGCATAATTACAATGGGAGCGCGCATAACAGACATAAAATTCCAGATGGATAATTTCTATCGTGGAATTATGACATAAAAACTACATAACCATATAATTGAAAGACAAACGATGGCTTAATAGTATGCTTAGTTTTGGCCATGAGGAAAATGAACACAATGGCATTGAATGTAAACTATATAATTTTGCAATTCAAATAAATCACAAATATTTTGAATATTGTACCTTCACACCTTCATTGTGTGGCTGTCATTTTGCTTTTCTTTCACACTTGAAATCGTTTTTATATTATATAATGCTTTCCATCTAAGCGGATTGTAGGCCAAAACTTGATCCCAAGTCCATAATCTGACATTACCGGGAATTATATCAATTTTACGAAAGAAGTAAAGTTCTTGAATCGCCTGGATTCCGGGCGAACTTTAGTGCGGAACACCCGGACTATAAAGTGTCACATTTCTTTAAAGAGTATACTATGAGATAATTAACCTATTCAAGAATGACATATACGAACGAATCTAGGTAATCTTTGGGACGTCTCGAGTGCAATGGGTTAATGCAAATCCACGAAGCGTCATCGTTACACATCGATCAGTTTTCGACACATTACACATGACGCAATGACATCATACTCAATGTTGCATAATAATCAATATGACAAGCTGACTTTGAAATGTATACGAACAAATTCACAACGACGAAGAGCCTGCACTGCCTCTCTCGCATGCTACTCGTAAAATATTTGAATTTACGATAGCAACTTTCAATGTTATCGCCGACAAGACATCTGCTCTCAGAAGTATGCTTATGTTTACCGTTAAACAGGGTCCAAAAAGGTCGACTGCGAAAATGTCAGTTACTGTGCTGCCTAATCAAAGCGAATGGACTATACGACATCGTAGAAAAGAAGAGTTCCTAAAACTGAACGACCGTTGGATGTTTATTTTTTTTTTTTTGTCTTAATGGCAATATCCTCTTATGGCGCTGGCTTAATCAAACACTTGCTGGAAGATTTAATGCACAGTTTAAATTAGATTCGTATAACATTAACCATGACGCGAAGAAAAAATTGTTATGGTTTTAAAGTCATTAGATCAGCGCCGAGTGTATCGTCTCGTGTGTGCAATATGTATGAAATCGTGCAACAGAAATTGGCAACCATTCCGAAATAATGCTCAAACGGATCCAAAAATCTGATTTCTTTAACAAAAAACGGTTCAAATCAGAATGAATCGCTGTTATTTATTGACGTGTAAACCCTTCAGCTTGAAGAGGACACTTCAAAATTTCGCTATGAGCGTTTGATAAGGCGACCTCAAATATTTAGTTTCGGGTCACGATGAAAACGCCGTGACCATATTAAAACATATATTTACATACGAAACGCCGTTATTTCTTATGTGCGAAAAACGTGTTTTATCAGATCTTACGACGATTATGTAAAACTTAAGGCGCCATTTCAACGGTTATTATTATCGTGCTAATGCTTTTTTCGGGAATTAAACACGCCGGAGCAATAGTCGTAAATCTGGAATATCTCGCATGAAATTCATTGTTGATGCTTAATTAGAATTTGCATAATTCACCTAGATTAAGTGTGCGTATGTCGATGATGGCTTATTCGCATGGATGTGCGCGGTTTTTGGTGAACCGACATTTGAATGCTGCCGGTTGATCAAGAGCCAAATGATACATGTTTTATTGCGATAAACGATTGAATTGCACTTTCAGCATTCGCGTATGATAGCTGTATGATATATCTGACCAAGTGTTAATCTATATACATTTAATTTGCAACGATGTATCAACGATGTGACCATGCAACTTAGAAGAATTTTGACCAATATTTGACCAAGAAATATTTGTTTGTTTGAGAAATTAAGTCACAAGAGGGGGACCGCGAAAAAGAAATCACTCAAAAGGGCCGACTACATAATTTTAATAGCCACTGGTCTATAAAGTACCTTCTTTTATGAAATTAAATTTCACAAAAATTACAATAAAATTTAAGCAACTTATAAACTGCACACATAGTTTTTACTAAAGTGTATATTTTATCCTAATAAAGATACACGATAAGATGCTTTTGATAGCAAAAAACATTGTAAAGAGGTAGCTTTTAACTATGCTAAATCAATATCACACGCAGTACTACTTATCACGCATTACAGTACCAATCGTGAAAAAACGTAGTACTATGTGTCCCGATTAAAGCGTGTTAAGATGCCATATCCTTTATCTGACTTTGTGCGTCTGAATTTATTAGCAGTGTGAATATATACTTAAACAAATTCAAGAAATCTGATTCGAGACGATTCATCTTTTCAGATATACCAAACATTTTTAACTCTTTATGTGCCAAATTTAACATTTTTTTTGCCAAAAACAAACAAATTTGATAACACACAAAATGCATAATTGACCAGAGACACTTGAAATATTGAAATTGACTTTTGACGCATAAAAAAGGCAAAAACTGTGAAAAAATACTATACGAATGAATTTAAAAATAGTGACGACAATGTTATCAATAAAACCAGCAAAAAAAAAGATTATAGTCCTGTATCTGGACCATCAAATTAAGCCCTCATATTAGATTTTGCTTTGAATAAAATGCAACATGATCTTTCAGGGTTTACAGTAGAAGTGATGAATCAGATTTTCAATCAAATGCATCTCATCGAATTAGTATATGTGGGAATAGTTGTCTATTATGGGAAGACATTACCAATAATGATGATGGAATTCTGTTGTCCAAAAAACATAATGACATATGGCTATGATTTGAATTCCATACTTAATAAATAATGTAATAAACTGATGTTTAACACAAAATTAGCGCCCCAAAAAAGCTGCATTTTTATATATAGAATGGAGCGAATATGACAACACTTGGTCTGGCGTGCCCTATACTCTGACTTAAATGGCATAATTTTATCGAAATCTTAAATGGGTTGGAAATACACGCAGAATCGTGAGTCACGTGTGTTTTGTTTTCCGTTCAGTGATGTCAATTATTAAAACATTAAGGAGCAGGAGGGAAATTTAAGCCCTAACAAGATAATTAATGAGCACGAAACAAAAATTTAGCGTCGTTAATTCAGTCTCCCGAAATACAGTAAAGTTTCCGTGACATCGCAAAAGTTAACTGTCGTTAGAGGCGGTTACCGTTCGGATTGTTGGGAATTATTGCGTGTTGTTGACGTAGAAGTTGCTCCCAACAAATGGCGCGCGTAACAACTTTCATCAAACAACTTGTAAATCATTCGCGCCGAAGAATAAGCGTGTGTGCCTCTGAAAGAGCCCACGGCAAACTCTTCTTCTCTCTAATAAGCTCCTCAACTTTGCTATAACATTTAAATAGGTGCCAATTTCAGAGACGCGGGCCAATTATGTAATTCCTTGCGTTTGTCGCCTCGAGTTTCTCACTTGCCAACTTGGAACCGGTAATGGAAGAAGTTGCTTCCATAGCGGCCTTCGATCAAACCTGATCCTCTTTCAACTGGATTGGAAATTATGATGGATAAACGAATGATCGAAACGTATGCTTTTTACTAGAATAACGATGCAAGACTTGCCGTATGTAATCAAGACGTGTTTTTTTCTTGCTGCTTAGAAATCGTGCTCGTATTTGACAATCTTGTACAACAGCGGACTATCTTTAATATGATCATACTTTTTTATTCATCGATCAATCAATAGCACAACCATTGATTATCGTTCTTCACCAACGGGATAAATACACACACGCAGGAATCTTCATCTGATTGTCGATTTATTATATATTCTCGTTCAACAATGGATCGATGATTTAAATTGGTCAATCTTTTTTAGCGGGTTATCGAATACATTCATTCATGGAGTGTATCCAAAAATATACAAACGCACAAAACAGGAATCCAAAATTGCTTCTCATGTTAAGCGCAAGACTTGCGTGACTTACAAAAGAAGCCAACACAACATAAAAAAAAAACAAACAAGTTGTAAATGATGAAAAGGTTTGCTATTTATAATCGAAGGTTTCCTATACGTTCCAATTTATATTGTATACAGGTCATACAATAAGGACGCTCGATTTTTAAATGCGAATAAAATAAGTTATGCATGAGATATCTACTCAATTTTTGATTTATTTGAAAGAGTATTCTATGGCATTAAGTAAGAAATACATCATCGTTCAAATGTTCACCGCGGTTTTGCTTGGTGGCACGTTTTCAGGAGGTCTAATTTTCGACGATCTGGCTGCATTTGCTCGATGGCGTTCATTGTGGTCGTTATAACCTAACAAATTTCAAGCATTCTTATTGAAAGATCCTGGAGTATGCATTTAAATTAGTAGAATTTAAGAAATTATTGACGATATGATTGTCGATATAAAACAATTATCTAGCTGAAGAAGAAACTGTTGAAAAAAATGCCATCTAGAATAATGCAAAATTCATAGGACATATGGAAACAATGACGTTATTGAGCATTTTATATCAAAGAGCACAAAGAAAAGCCTAGACAATTTGAGACATACATTTTAAATGAGGATCCTTCCATTGAAAAAATTGCAAATTTTAAGAGAAAATTTAATAAGAATGCATACAATGAAATTTATACAGATTTCACAGCCAAAAACATAAAAAAATCCGCAGAAACCTTCAAAGACGTGTTATATGACGATTATCTATGCTCAGGTTTGCATACAAAACAACATGTTCGAGGTCAATAAATCATTGCAATCTTATATTTTTGAAAGAAGACACGGACTTGGTACTGTAACAGTTGAAAGCCGCGTCATTTTGAAAGCGCATAAACATATAAACGTGCTTTCTAAGCGTCGGAGAAGATTACTTTCAAAAGAAACACATTTACCTGCAGTATTTCACCTGTCCCAAATTAGCAGGTAGACGGAAAAATGCATCCATTCAAATTATACACTACCCGAATGGCATTTACCATTGCAGGAATCGACTAGGGGTTTATCTCAAAATTTCTTCGAATTTAATGAGATTCAACATTAGATCGTTGTCGCTTCATCGAAGTCGTATTCAATTTTATTATCGCCTACAAATGTTCTACGTCGCTTATCTCAGATTTGAATCGGCGTTTAAACGGAGCCAAGATCGACAGGTCGTAAATTTGCACGGTAATCGGTACATTTTGCAATTTCGAATGTAAATTCGTCGGGGGTTATTTTTATGAATATTTGCGACGGTTATAATAACGGAAGGAAGTCCCACAGGTTGTATATGACAGGAAATAAGCTAACAATATTGACAGGAAGCACGATAATGTCATGTTTATGAGCTATATCTAATTGTATAAAGCTTTAAATTTTCGTTTGAATTCCATTAAAATTCCATGGGTTTTGTGATGTTTTTTTAAGTGGCTGTGCACTTAAAAAACCTAATTAAGCTGTTGTTCATCCTGGAATTTCTAGGTCTTCTTAAAACGGCATATGGTGCATTCGACAGACTGCAAAACACCATGCACATCCTTAAGAAATCTGATATAGACGAAGGAGGAAAAAATTCAGCTGGTGCACGGCAGATGTTCTAGAAGAAGAAAAAAAAGCATCCGCGAAACATATGGTGTTTTGTATCCAAGGATAACGTCAAAGGAACCCATTTTTTAGCCGAGGAGTTCTAATAATATCCATAGAAAAGGAATAAATCAGCAGCGATAAACTATTGAAATATAATGAATTAAATTTCAGGTTTTCTACCTAACCGCTCATTCGAGTCTTTGATTAGATCACGTGCGAATGGGACGCACATACGATTATTGCGCGCGTGCGAACAAGACCGATTGTATGCAACTAAAACGAGTTTTCTTCTGTTTTGCCTCGATATCGATATTGATTGAATCATCACAAATCATCCACTGCATATTACGCCGTGCAACTTTGTCGATTAAAGACCATTTTCGCGTGCAAGTGCATCTATCAAATAAGGCGCTTTTTCAAATATCAAAACTGGCATCATCTGCAAGACGGGCCGAGAGCGGTCTCCGATCGCAGCTTCGCCAGAGCGAGATAAAAACAGGAAGATCGAATTGAATAGAAAGGGACACGTGCCACTGTGTACAATCTTTTGTGGTGCTTTCGAACAGTTAACCATGAAATTACCTGCGGTAGTCGTGAAAAATTATTTATACCTTAATTGTGCAATTATTGTGCGCGCATAATCGTTGGTATAATGAGACGAAGCGGATCGTTTAAGAAGATAATTACAGTATCCGAGAATATACAAATTTTCAACTCAAAAACTCAATTTGATAATAACTAATATTTTAAATTTGTATATGTATATTTTAACATATTTTTAATGCTATAAATACACATAAGATGTTCATAGTGATCGGAGTGATGGATATTCTTAGAGAATATCAAGAATAAGTACTATCTAAAATTGTCGTTTGAACTAATTGTGAAATCGAAATAAATTAGTTAGGGACAAGTATACTCATTGGTTATAATAAATAAAACCACTTAAAAACGTGTTCTTCTTCGATCAAATTATTTGTTTACATTGATGCTAATTACATCGACGTACTAATGGATTCGATGTGTACTTGAGGAATTTAATATGATGCTAATATGTACACTGATATCATTATTTAGATATGGAGCTAAATTTTGATTAAAAAAATTAAATTTAAGTGTTATCCGTCGGTAAATTATAGCAAATTGTATTTGTAAAAATTATAAATTTGTCATAGATATTTTTTTTACAAATTTGTCATAGAATACGTTCAAATATACAATTCAAATATAATTTGTATATAGAACGATGGACTGATGAATGTTGTCCTTATGCTTATCACGTTTGCATTTCATCACACTTGTACACGCACCATAGATTTAAAAGCACTATTTATGTTTAGATATATTGATGCAGTGAACTATTTTGTTTTTTTTTGTCATATGCATAGTAAAATATAAAATGGTATGTTATCGAAGATAACCCAATTGAAAGTATAGGTGTAGTTCTGAGATTCACTTTTCGAGCGTCGACTTTCGCTTTGTCTTTTGCGAAGATAGGGAGGATTGAACTCCATGCACTCCGGAAAGAAAGCTGTTCAGCTTTTATCCAAATTCCGTGTTGAGATGATCGCAAAAGTGCTTTTTATAACGTTCATAAATATTATACATAAAATGAATGTTATTTTTGATGATATCATCATCATCATAGTGCAGCCACAAACAGTCCACTGCAGAGCTATGGCCTCATGCCAGAGCAGAAGCCTCTTCAATATTCATTCACAGGAAGGGGTTACGTCCATCTCGTCCATTACGTGGATGAGTGCATCAACAAAACTGGATTGAATTCGCATATAGTTCAAATATTCCATTGTTATATCGTTAAATTCAAAATTAACTTCGATGACCATCTTCAAATTCATGAGATTATAATGTTTGTATTTATAGTTCCTGGACGCGATACTGAATTTTAAACCTGACCTAGGCTATACGTAATATATTTGCGATTGATTCTGTTAGATCTAGAACTGATAAGGACACGAATTTATATTGGTAGGACAAACAATATCAATTCAATAACAAATATAGTAGGAAGATGCGGATGTTTGTTTAATATATTTATAGTTGAAGATATAAACCATGCGCGGTATGTCATATTATGATGTATATATGTAATAAAGCCAAATATTAAATATTTACCATAATATTATCATGTTTTTTTTATTAATATTTATAATGGTTTATAGTCATCGAGGGGTCAAATCTTCACAGGTTTTTATGCTAACCATGTATATGTATACGTTGTATACATGCCAAGTATGGACAGATATCAAATTTAAACAGGCCGTTTGTTCGTAGGCTGCGCGGGTGGGAGCGGGATGGATGCGCTCTCAATTCGGCGAGTGCGAGCGGGAAGTATGATTCTCCTATCAGGGCTGTGGATAAAAACAGCCAACGGAAAAAAAGACATGTGGCTGTGTTGAGAGTTGAGGTCATGGACGGCGCGAGCCGACTAATAAAACTTTATTTTACATAATCAACGAGGAAATATAATACAGTAGAAAAAAGTTAATAAAGCCTTATTTCGCGGAGCGTTGTTCTTATATCGCCGGATATTCTGACAGGATGATAGACAAAGGCATTACGCCGATCCTTTATTGACAAAATTTCTTCGGGTGCTTCCACATATACCTTTTCTTTCTATTCTTTGACCCGACATTTTCGAATTAAATTCGATACTTGCGGCACATGTCACCGCATGTACGCGTTATATTAAAATTGTTCAGCGTATACGGAATAAAAAGAGAGGTGCGTTTTGAATGGTAACATTTTTCTCATATGTGGAAATATTTTGGATTATTTCGACATGTTTGCAAAGTGTCGTTTTATTTTCGCCAGTATAAAATGTATTTTTCGGCACATTCGACACAGTTTTGAAACGCGTATTTATACGCTGTTCATTGCAGATTATGAAATGTAATTGAATTTGAGCGCTGTGAATCTTCCGCGTTGTGGCACATGGCCGGTGAAAGTCGAGATTTGGCGCGAGAATGCAGCGCGTTGCCGCCACTGGCGACTGGTAGGAAGGAGGTTCGACTCCAACCGTCAGTCTAGTAATTACCTCAAGGTGTGCAGCGCAGGTAAGCTAACGGGCGTCGGGGCGATGCGACGTTGCGCAGTCGCAGACTCTGTCGAGCCGGCAACGGCGCACGCGCACGCGCACCGACCCGCAGGCTCTGCGCAACTTTGGGACATTGGCGAACTTCCTGTCCCTCACCCAATTAAATCCAGGTGGGGTGGAGTACGTCGAACTTTTGCAACGGACAAATGCAACAAATCGAGCGACTTTTTGCAACGCGGACCCCAAAGTCTTTGACCCGCGGAAATGCAATCAAATCAAGTTGCTACAACAAGATCAATCGAATAACATTGAACGAGATAAAATATCCTCAAATATTTTTAGTTTTTAGACAAATTTAACACTTGAGAGGCGCAATTTAAATTTGATGCTCCCTAGAATAATTTAGGACATTCTGGTCTTCGATATACGCAGTTAAGCATAATATTACAATTACACTATTACGCGGCACCAGGACTAAGAAATCCAATCCCGAGACAAAATTTCGATCCCGGGATTTCAGGATTGCATTAGATTATCCCGGGATCAGTCCCGGGATCGGGATTTTCAGTAGTTTAAGAAATTATATTGATAAATTTGATCAAAAATTAAAGCATCGAGTGTTTCGTCATTTAGTCTGGATCTGATTTTGATAGCCAGGCAACCTGCTGCTGAAAATGCACGCTCAGCCTCCACACTCGTTGGAGGTATCGTCATCAGATTTTTAAATGCTAGTTCGAGTTGATAACCGTGTGATCCCCATTTTCGTATAACAACATTAATGTGACTGATAAAATTCCTTTCTGCTGAGACACGGACTAAAACTCGCAAAATTTCCGATTTCCTGACAAATATTTTTTTTCCGTCGTTGCAGATGAATACTTTCATACTACAATATTTTGATGTTGTTCGTAATTATATTACGGAGGAATACAAAAATTCTGAACTCCGTATCGATTATATTTCATATCGATATTCCCATTATTAGAGTGGAGGTGTAGTAAATACATCACCGGTACGGAAAGGTTAATATAACAATTTGAAAAACATATAGGTACTCTATATATGTATACATATAGATTAGACAGTTACTGTCCCCAGGCGTCGCCTAAGCTCGCCAATTAGTAGTTACGCCACTGTTTCCAAGCGTCCAGTTTTTGGCGGAATTTCACTTCGCAATGACAACATTATTTTCCGTTGCTTTCTATATCACCTTGAAATCGCTGAATTGAGAGGGTCAACCTGATAAAGGAAACCACTCAGTTTGCGTAGGAGCGAATCCGAGATGCTCTTAAGCGTGACGTCTGTTTTAACCCTAGCCAGGAAAGGAGGGACTGGATTCATTGCATTCCAGAAAAGCCATTTCCAGTAAAATCAACAAGGTCGACTTGAACAGCTTTCCATCGTCTTCTGAGGAAAAGCTGCTATGATGATGATGATTAGCCATGAGAGACTTTGTAGATAGCAAGAGATGATTGGAACGCTCATAAATCATCATGGAATACGTTTGATGATAGTAACCTTGTATTACCTATGTATATCTCACTATTTTCTTAATTTTTCGGATTACAAGTACTCTTTTCCAAAAAGATCCGGACTATAAGGGGTCGAGGGCAGTACTGTATAATCCGACAAATTCGACAATCTGACACTGTCTTGCAAAAAGTTTGTCGGATTATCGCGGGTATGCTGCATAGGTAAATCTATATATTTTTGAGCAATTTCTTGAATCCCTTGAATTATGCGGAGGGTTTGAGGCCAACTAAAATTTATTGAGACACGTCTTCTGTGTCTTGAATGTTGAAGTAATTTGATAATACTAAAATTAAACCAATATATTATTATGTCAGCCACATATCCATTCATGTAGGCTATTCAAATCTTATTTTTGTTTTCCATCGCATACACAACGATATATCGACACTTGGCACTTTTCGCAAGTGTTGACAACGACAGTATATTGGCGTCTGGCACTAAAACGTTAATAATATTGTAAATATAGGATAGAATTTAGTCAGATGATAAACGATGTTTATAGGATTTTCAACCTTATGTATGTTTTAATTCTGCAATAATAATTAAGGGTCGATTTTAAATATATATATATGGGTGATTTATATGTTTAAAAAGTGCATTATCTCGGTCACGCCATTCCGAATTCGGAAGATGCGCGAAGATGGCGGATGCACCCAGAATCCATTGCATGCATCGCCGCGTGCAGGATGCACCGGCATCAATTTTCAGCGTACGGAGTGTTGCCGTCGAGAAGGAGGTTAGGTCGGGCAGAGCCGACACCTGCTGCTTTTTGTATGCCAAATACAAATGGTGGCATACGAATGCCTCCGAAGACGAAGACCCAGTCACGGAGGAGACTCATCCATCAACCTTTTCTTGTACACTACGCTAATGATGCTTTTAACGCCGTGGTATAATTTGTAAACGGACGGACCCTGCGATTGGACATAAATTATGCTAACGAGATGATATCATCAAAACGATTGAAATCGAGATGATTAAATACACAAACAATAATTTCGAGCTTGGACTTTGATGGATATAAATGTAATATGTTTGTTCGGACGTCGATGTATCGCTTTCACAAAGGATCATAACATCGTCATAATCATAAATTTGATTTAATATTCAATAATACTTTCATAGGGAGATAATTTTTCATATGGTGGCTTTTCATTATGTGTGAAAATTTCATCACATATGGTTAAATTTGGATAGGAATATTGAATTTGAATGCAATTTTTTATAATAATAGTTGAACTCGATGAGTTATTATATGATTTATCTTCATTTTTAATTGTATGCTTCATACAAAGAAATTTCAGAATAAGAAGCTCTTTGTTTCTGTTACGCTTCTCTGATTCGCTTTGTTACTTGATTTTATTCAATTTAAATAAAATCAAATAGAATTTATCAACTGCACCTTATGCATTGAATAAATTAAAAACGTCAGACTGAGACGTCGCAAACCAAATATGGTCCATTGATAAACGAGCTTCTCCATAAACGGCACCGACTTTTAACAGTCTCCATAGATTTTTTTGCCTTTTTAAGCGAAAAAGAATGTAGTGAATGTGAATTTATCGTTCGTTGCTATCTACGACTTTTTTTCTTCTTCATTATTTTCTATCGGAACGTCGCGAAGATACAATTTCTAAGAGCGATAAATAAGCCGAGAAAGTATCAAGATGACGTCTCGCCAAATGCAATAAAATAATGCCCACCGTTTGCAACAAAAAATGTCTCATAAGAATAATTTACAGACTTATTAAGCATATCCAATATTTGAATGACATTTGAAAATCGATAAAAAACGACTATTATGCAAAATTTCGCTGGAAAACACGATAAAATCTGTCGATGACCGCAAAAGTCACATTTAACATCTCGCGAACAAATCCGTCGATGTTATGATTCATCTTATGCTGCGCAGTTTTGGCGAATTATAAATATTTACGCAGTTAATTTGCTTTGATAATGCACAGTTTATGTTTATGCGATTGGAACGCGTGTCGCGCGTGTGGTATTTCTGCCATCGAGAGCCGCAGATGTTTTGTGGTCGGGATGAGAGAAAGGGAGATGATGATGATGATGGGGTGAGGGACTGGAAGAACGCCCAGGACCCAAAATTGTTGCACACGTGCATTTAAATTCGATCGTAGATACGATGCATTTATAAAGGGGTAACGGAATGCATTTACAAATCATTAGATCGGAAATTGGATCAAATAATACTCACGTGCAATTTAGAACTGCATCAATTCAAACGATGATGATCGAAAAGGGTGCCATATATACCTGAAACAAGCAGAAGATTATACAATTAGTCTGATTCAAATTAGCACACATATCCATTTAGAGAGGTGCATACGATTAGCATATCGATAAAAAGCCGCAACATACCATGATTTTTTAAATTTAGGTGTGGCACGCATTTGAATTTTAAATGAAAGGATTGGTTGAATGCGAAATTCGCTTGGATAATTTCGCTAAAATATACACGAAACGTGTGCATTAAGGGGTTACATGGGTTTACTCGGCGAAAAAAAGGTCTATTTTCAACAATTTTTTTTTAATGTAAAAATTGAAATATTTTATTCAAACTTTTTATATTCATAAAGATTTACATTTGAAAAATAATTTTTGAAATTTTCAAAAGAAAATATTCAAAACTCCGCCATTGTGACGTCATTTCCCGTGACCCTCCAAAAAGCGTTTTGACAGTAGAACTCATGACAGGATCATTTTAAATTAAAAAAAAATATCCTTATTTTTAGTTAAGACTATAAATTAAAATCTGAACGAAGGAAAAAAAACAAAAAAAAAATTTGGATTTTTGGTAGACCTTTTTACAAAAAAATGCAAATTTTGGTGAAATTTTCTCAGTATATATATTTTTTTTAATAGTTGTGATTGAAAAAAAAAAGAGTCCTTCGTCCAAGTTCTTGTGAATTATATCTTGAAGGTTAGTGTAAAATTTCATCAAGATCGGTTAAGTAGTTTTTGAGAAATTTTGACAAACAACTTTGAAAACACAGTTTCGAGAAAAACGCGTTTAAAGTTTTGAGTAACAATAAAACTGGTTTTATTTTTTTTTTTTGTAACTTACATTGAATCGTCGATTCCTGGGCCATAAAGCAAAGAACCTGGAGTAACTGCAATGTCCAGGGCATCCTTTTGCTCTTGTCTATGATGAATCCTAGCTTCGCGAGTCTCGCTCGCTGATTTTTTTTCGGCTGCGCACATACGGTTTTCATCTGAATTTCGGACATATTCGTGGGAATTTCAACCAAGTTTTTAATCCATACCTTGCATAAATAATAATGAAGCTAATGTTCTTTCATTAAAAGTGCAAGCAGCGACTAATGCAGCAATATTAACGATCTTTGAACCAGCAGGAAGTATTTTTGGAGTAACCTTCCAGATATAGTATTTTGGTTCAAGCTTTCATTATTATTTTGTGTGAAACCACCAACACACCGCTCCAGAAGCTCATTTTTACTGAGATCTTCATAGATAGGTTTCATTGCAGTCAAAACATAATTTGGTAATGGAGTATAATCATGTTTGAATGATTAAAGAGTGTTCGTAGCCGATGCTCGCTGCCAAGCGCACCAGGAGTCTGGACCTTTCGGACAATTTCCGTGCTGAGGATTTTTGTCTGTAGAGCTGTAGTGATAATATGTAGCCCATATAGCTTCTTTCATTTTTCCGCTGACTCACAAAATTCTTCTTATTGCCAAACCATAATAAACAGTTAATTTGTCAATTAATTTACCAGTAAGTTTACCTTTGCCAGAAAGAGTTTTTTTTCTAGTTTTTTTTACCGTTGACTATTTTTTCCTCAGCTATTTTGTTGACTAAATCACGTAAATGGGTACTCATCATCTTCTGCACATGTCCAACGTATTCTTTTTTGTTGATAAGAAGATCTTCACCGTAAGGTTGGGCTTTGAGAATACCAGAGTATGTTTGACTGACTTTGAGCACGTACCTTCCCTGGGTTGTATCTCAGAAACTTTTATTCGGATCGACTTAAAAATTTAGGATAATATTCTCGAGATGTTTAAGAAATTAATAAGATGATAAAAAAAAAATCGATTTTTTCAAACTGCGAAACCCATGTAACCCCTTAACATACCATGAAGATAAATCAGGATGCGTCAAATGCAATCAACATAAGCTTGACACGTCAATAAATACGTTTTCGTTCAAGAAGCGAAGGATATCATAGTCATCTTCATCAAGATGGATTAAGCACGATGAATGATCTTCAACAATGAAAGCTTTCATGTAAAAGTCAAAGTTAATACAGCTCCATGTTGATTTAAAAAGGGAGCCATATCCAAAACAAAGAATACGTCATTTAATTAAAGAACATGAATAGATTGGCATGTGTACAATACCATTCGAAAAAAAGGGGTGCACATATAACACGACCACTTGAAAGTCTTTCAAACAAATTTGAAAGCGCAGCAAAAAATCCGAGGGTTCAAAGTGTATTTGTATACGCCGGAATAAACAAAGATTACGTTATACCAAAAGCAGCGACGATGGATTTGGGGGCGAATGTGTATAATTTGTAAATCCAATAAAGGCTACAAACTTATATTTAAGAGTATTACTGTTGATATTTTGTCGTTTTTTATCATTTAATCCTGGATGTCTGCCAGGATGCAGTCGCAGCAGCACTACACCAACGGCAGGGTTTTGTAGCACGTACTACGCGAATTGAATGCACAATGTACACGGAAACGTGGAATATAATGGGTGGCGTGGACTACGGAAGAGACTGAAAAATAATACCTAAGAACGCCAGGGATTCTGCCGTATATGAAATTTAAATTAAAAAAGATATTTCAATAGAACGAATTTCGTTTCGGGGTGGGTTTTTGGCAATGGACGAAAATTACACGCTGATATGTCAACAGATGTGGACGCCGTGGGGAGGAGGAGGCGTACAAAGAAAGGTTTGTTATAAAAATTGGGACAGCAAATGGCACGATGTGGATCTAAATGTATTTAAGCATCTGGACTAAAAAGGACATTCAAGCGGAAATATACTATTTTAGTATCATCCAGGCGATGGAGATACAACGCCATGAAAAAATTCGACAATGCATCTCCATTGGGTGATTTTGTGGCAAGTTGGATAAAAAAGTACACCATTAACGAATTCCTGATATTATGAAATATCACAAAAAACTTTTTTTTTATTATTCATGAGAAATTTCCTGCCAATTAGTGAGATTTATTGATGTTATAAAATGAAGATCTTAAAGATATTTTTGTTTCGAAGTTGGTCCACTTGGTTTGTAGGGGAGATCCTTATGGTGTTTGTCAGCTGTTTTGTTTGGTCATAGTAAATTCTTCCGATGGAGAGGTCATCGCGCGTTTCCACCATCTACCGTCTTTTGACTTTGTAGAACAATACCGTCACGAATGTCCATCGGAAGCTCGTGGAAATTTATGGTAGTGATGTGATGAGTCGACAATATGTCACGAAGTGGATTAGATCGTTCAGAGAAGACCGTAGTGATATTCATGACGGGGAAGAACGGGCGAAATAACCGCCGTGTGATGTTTGACGACCTTCATGAAGGATTTCCTGATATTTCCAGAACTCTTCTTGGTGATATTATGACGGAGAAACATGTTTACAAGAAGTTTTTTGCGAGATGTGTGCCCAGAATGCAAACACAAGAGCACTGTCAAAATCGGTGGAATTTTGGATCGTTTAGCATAAGAGGGAGAAGCTTTTCAGGACTTTATCGTAACGGGGGATGAAACAATACATTTCAGAATCCAAAGAGTTGGCGATGAAGGTCTATGACACTGACATACAAAATGTGGTGCCCCATAGATTGGAATCTAGTTGGAAACAATATTTTGTTGAATTGATCGGTTTACCTTGCTGAAGTAGCTCATAATAAACTACCCCCTTCCAGCCCCACCAAATGCATAGCAAAACTTTTTTTGGATATAGGCCAGGTTTAGCTACAGCTAATGCTTCTGTACCCTTGATCCAAGACCGTTTACGTTGGATATTCTCATATAGATTATCCAACTTTCATCTCCAGTGACAAGTCTCTTCAAAAAAGGTTAGCTATTATGTCGTCGGAGAAGAAGATGGCATGTTGAAATACGCTGAAGTTTATTTGAGTCAGTCAGTTCATGAGGAAGCCACACATCTTAACAATTGATGTAGCCCAATTTTGTCAGATGATTATGGACGGATGCTCGTAGAATTTCTAACTTGTTAGCTATTTCGCGAATATACTTATCGCGGGTTTTCTTCAACGATGGCTATGATTAGATATTAGACCACAAAACATCCGAATAACCATTTTGACGTTTAACAATTTAAGATTTTAATTGAAAAATATATTCAATGTGATTTATTATTTTTAGTTGTAAAATTGCAATTTTCTTGGGCTATTGTGTCTGTAAAGTTTCCGTGTAATGGCTCTTGACCGTCTACGATGTATGTAAAAATTCATTAAAATGTCATTTGCTTCGGTAAGTGCATCTTTGTGCACATTTTTTGCAGCGTCTACGGATGCATCCGTTGTTCGTGTTGAATAGATTTTTTCCCCTCTTATGTTGTACTTTCGGTCATCATCTATTATGATGTGCCATTATTATGGAAGTGTTATCATCATTATCAATGCTGAATGATACATGATTTCGCAATCTTGAGCTTTCGCCCTCGGGGTTGTAATAAATCGTCTACATTTGTTGTACTCCGTGAGACGATTCCTGCACGCCGAGCAATTGCTTATTCGAAGAACAGCCAAAGGATTCATGTCATCATCAATTCGCGCGAAGATATCGGGGAATCTGACTCGGAAAGCAGACGTTTTAGCCATCGGGAGGAGGAGCGACTTCGCAGTAGAATTAGATTTTAGACTCAATTTCGCTTTATGCTTTGCCGCCGGTAAGCTTTTAACCCATCCAAGGGGGTGTATTTATTTACATACTGACAAACACGAAGTTGCTTTGACGCCACGTGTGACACACGGGGGGGGTTTGGGTGTTTTAGTGTGGTAAACTCATTAAATATTCACGCAAGGGACGCTCGTTCGTGGAGCTTTAAGCCCGTTTCGGACAGATATTGGATTTTTTTAATTGACGCCTTTGATGCTGCAGAATCTGAATCCGCTCTCGACGTATATATTAATTATATTCCAGGAGCGAATGGCATATGATGGAAGATCTGTCACTGAGTGCTGCGATTTAAGTATAATTAGGATAATCGACAAGTTGCCAGCGCATGACTTGAGCAATTCGAGTTTTGGAGTGCATTCGTTGCAGAAAGCAACGGCGCTAATCGGCAGATTGCGAGGGAGCTTTCAGTGTTATTTACAGTTAACTTTTACAAAGGATGACAGTTAAAATTAAATTCGAAATTGCTCCAAAAGAAGAAGAGGCGAAATCAAAATATTCTGCTTAATTTTAATAAAGTTACCATCATAACTCACGATCTACACGAACAAAACAGCTTTTCACATTGCTTCGCAACAAGTTTATCCAGCCCCATTCTTATACAGTCTTCAGCGAAACTTTAACAAAGTTAGCATAAACTTTTTTTTAAAAAAAAGCACCAGCAAAAAGCGTCCTCATTCTCTTTCATAGCAAACGGATGTTTTGTGTCATTAATAGATTTAAAACTTTCTTTCTTACGAGCGGATGCTTGGATCAGCTTTTAGCCGATAGTTTGACAACTTTCGTTTCTCTCCGCTTCAATTGACTGCGTTCTTACTATTTATTCCGACAGTATAATTCAGTTGGGGGTCTTAAACAGTGTTATCGCGATGTAGACCAAAGTTAACCGCTTTTGAAAACTCCTTTAATTTAATCCTGTTAAATCTCTGTTAGGAACGTATTACGACCTGGGACACTCCATTTCGCGCACAGCGAAAGTCATCTCCGAGATAGATCTTCGCTGATACGTCAGGGCGTGCCTTATAAATCTACCATTTTTTTCGGTCCAAATAAATTGGCTCGAAACGAAGAAAAGACAGCCGGATAGAGCAAAAGCATGAATATATCCAGCAACATGACCATAAATCATTTTTTCCAGTACATTTATTTATGAAGCATCTTTCATGTCGCGCATGCACATGCACTTCCCATGGCATAATGAAGATTATGTATTTGTCCCGTTTTGTGGTCGGCGGGCATGTGCCGCATAGAATATATCAATCCCATGGCATGGATTGATGTAGTCCCCTTCGGATGGCGACATTCATGTCCCATTGTGTACCGATTTGTCATGTTAGAATTTGATATTCATCGGCAGCTGTCACGCGGTAGAGGGTCAGATCGGCGATGGCTAGAGGGTTGGCGGGATAACACTAAACAAGTGATGTACATTGAATATTCGGTCTATTCGCGTGGGTTAAGTCGACAAGATAATCGTGATATATATTTTGATGTAATTACACTATGCAAATTAATTCAACCCCTAGAAAATTCATGGGCATTTTGGAGGGATGCAATTTAAATTCAAGGATATATCAAACAGCACGCCAATGAAAATAAGCCAGACAAGTGGTCGCTGAAGGACGAAACATCTGCGAAGATTTTCGTTCAATGTGGTTCCCATATCTATATTTTGGTTCATTCAAAATCGATATTTTGGAAAGCATGACGCTATGTCAAAATGAAACTCGGACGCATAAATTGATATGTGAACTTTTATGGCATACCATACCCCATGGCTTCCTAAATAATTATCAATTACATAATTATTTAAAAATTGAACATAAGATGCCATGCAAGTTTGGTGCGAACAGTTTAATATATTGAAAGCTATCAAAAATATCGACAAAACGCGGAATAAAGAGAAATTGTCCACGATCAGTAGGATTGATTAATTAATATTCCCCCATTTATTGCGATCTTCTCCAAAACGTATTCCCTGTCATAAACGGGGGTTATCTGTATATAATATTTTAATGTCGATGAAAATTTGAAAAAAATGATCGGTGTTAAGCATCAAATGCTTTGCGTTGTTGTGCATTTTTGTAAGTATGTACCAAAATTTCAGTAGGCATTGGCTTCGTTAATAGAGATTTTGTAGGCACATTACATGCCATGTCCCTGTCACTATTATTTGATCTATGGTTCAAATTTGTATGATAAATCGACAGTTTTTTATGCACAATTGCCTTTGGATGAAATATGTCGATCGACTGGGTGCTAGCAGAGGCGAGAGGATAATAACAGCCCATGAAAAAAAGAACAAAACCAACGACAGCAACAGTATTAATCTTCCATTGTGATCTCGAAACGAGTCTACAGGTAATCAGTCATTCCACGGACGCCTCCTTCTCTTCGACTACTTCTGAATATATTTTCATGGGCGATGCGAAGTCCTCCACCCGGTTGTGTGATCCGATTGTGAATTGCATCACGCCTTGTTTGTGGAATCGAGTTCGCCTCGAGGAAACAATGCCAACACACCAAACTTCGTAACGCTTCAATTGATACTTCGTGGAATATTTTGTGTTCGGCAAAATGGCGTTCATAGAAAGTCTCCGACTTTTACTCCGGAACCGGGGATCTGAACGGTCATTCCGATGATCGGCGAATGTTTGCTTCGTTCAATGGATTATCCGCGCTCTTTTTGTATCGGGGGTAAAAAATGTGCATCTGTGAATAATGCGGCTTGCAATCACTGCTTTGTTGCCATTTTACAATGGTTCATTACGTCAATCGCCGAATTTGTCACGGAAGCACGCGGCGCATTTCATGAATTGAAATGTTGCAATGCAATGAGTTTGCATCATTGGCGACATGAAATCGCACAATATAAAAATATATATGTACCAAGACATTTGCGAAGCATCATATGATGAGAATCCGCAGACGAGTGCATTAAGTACGGTTCAAAGAATAAATAAACATACACGCGACATGCTTTCCGCCTGACCTAGTTGACAAAATTCGCGCTAGAAATGCAACTAAATGCAACAAGAACATCTTCAATGAATTATTTTTATAAGACACATACAACGTTATACCCCTGACTTGTATTTAATGCTCGTTAATAATTATTTTTTGACATTATTAAATGTCACACGATATGGCGAACGAATGAAAGGCGTATTAAGGCCTTCAATTGGCGTCATGTAGATTCGAAACTACCTAAACTGAATCGAAAAACACGTCCGAAACAATTGATAAGATTCATACACACTAAAGTGGATTATCATCCGATTGCAACCCCTATGCAATACGACAAAATAAGGGCAACATTGCAGTTATATATCATATCAAACATTATATATTTGCACATGGATGATCATATAATAAAATAGGGAACGCGCTTTAAATCAATGATAGTTTGAAGAATTTACGAGTTTGAATATCTTTCACAAGTATTTTGCAGAATTGTTTTCCAAGCGGGGATAAGAGAAGAATTCTCTTATGTAAATAAACATTAAGAATTTATTCTGGACTATTTTGAACTTCAACCGCGCAAAACTCAAAGCAACTTTTTAAAACAATTCCCAGCATATTTGCACATGTTTTTGAACTAAAGATAGTCATTATTCGAATGATATTTAGGTACGAAATTATAAATTGTGAATAATTTATTGCCTATTGTAGATCGTTGATGAATATGAATACTCTAAGATTTGATCCTCAGAATATTCAGATGAGTGTTGAATGTCGTTCTTTTCAAATTAACGTCCCCTTTGTAAGCTATGCGACGAAACAATTGTAAAATTTACTATTCGAGAAAGTCTTAACACATTCCCGTCGGGATATGCATTGCACTCTGCATGACGCGGGAAGTATTTGAGATTATCGCTTTAAATTTGATATAAAAAAGCTTTGATGGTAGTTCATTCGAAATTTTAATAAGATATACAGTCCGATTTTGTTGAATTTAATGATTTTTTCACTTTATCATAAAATATCTCACTAGAAAATGTTAGTGAAAGATTGTTGATCATCAATCACAACTCTTTTCATAGGACGATGTTTTTGGCAGCATTTAAGACATCAGAATGTTAAAGGCATACCATATATTTGGAGAAGTCATAAATTCGGATTAGGATTTGAACCCATTTATCTTTCATGCTTCGAATGATATGTGCAATGATGTAACCACGTCACGCATACGTCAAACCGTTGATGATGTTTTGATCAATGAAATTCAAATATTTTTTGATGAGCGTATTTATAGCAAATTATTTTGGAGAAAGTTTTATTCGACTGTGGAAAAACAAAATAAAGGTTGTCCAATGCTGAAACATTCAAGCGATGGGCATTGATTTAAATGTAAATATTTTAAATCGTTGTATTTTAAATCGATTTATGTAAATTTGGAAATGCTATTTTTTCTCCCCGACATGATCTGCTTTCTTCGTATGCGATACAGAACAGCCTCTCGGCCGCATAATAATAGGAGTAGAAACTTCCGAATATGGTAAGTAGGTTCCTTGTGTATTTGTTTCAATGGCAAAAGAGGAAAAAATCGGGCTCTCAAGGATTGATGCTGAGGAAAGAATAGATTGGTAGGGCCGCAGGCGTCCTCACACATTGGTGCACGTACTGGCTGTATTATGTATGCTTAGCGGGTCAGGTTTTTTTTATATTCACAAATGGGATAGCGTCTAAACGAACAGCGTACATACGTCTCGCGGCTAGAAGAAAAACCTTGAATACTAAATAGGCCGTGAGCATTGTTTTATGCCTCCGTGGCCTGACGAGAATAGTCAACCGAAGAACTCCTCGTGCATGATAACTAATATGTTAATGTCTTCAGATCCACAAGCGACTACCGCGATAAATACTCTGGACTAGTTTTCCAAGTGCCGATGGACTCGGCTTCGAGCGTGGACGATACGAGCTGACCTTTTAATCGATGCCCTTATATTCAATCTCTGACCTTTCATTAACATGTAAATCTACCGCGTGTTGATAGTAGTTCCTCATTTTCGTTATTTATGTTAATAGCTTTCGGTTTATTTGCTTAGAGTGTCGATAAAAGTATAGTTGATGATATAATTCCATAATAATACAATCAACCCTATTGCTTGATAAGCAGAATTGACTCATTCCATGCGCATTTTTATCATAGATAGCATCAAATAATGGGTGCAAATTGGTCGTGAATCGCATTTTATTTATATTATCCGATTGAGGGCAGGGCTATCATTATTATATAGAGCAACACATATCATTAAAATTTGATAAAGTTGAAAAAAAAGTTGCTGGAGAGCGTGACGTCTTCTCTATAAGAAGAATTTACTGTGACTGAATAAAATGGCCGACAAATACGCGGGACCAAACAAACTGATCGTTAGGCTCCTTCCAATATATCAGGTGTACCAACTTCGAAATTAAAAAAAACTCCCGCTCTTATATGCATATATCTCATAAAATTTATTTTCGTTCATTGTAATGTTAACACATTCCCGTCGGGTTACGCATAGAATTGTCTTTTGCCTGACGAGGGGTGTATTTACAAAAATGGATAATATTAGAAAAAATGCTTTAACTTTTTAACTAGTAGATAGCTTCTAAAAAAAAAATAATGGAAAAATGTTTAGGATAAACACTGTATAAAAATGTGCAAATATAGCAGTAGTTTTTTAAAAATGTGGTGCGCGTAACAGCAATCATAGTTCATATATGAAACCTGTTGCTAGTTTTTATCCAGCTTTGATAATGCATCCCAAGCATTCCCACGGAAATACAAACGACAAACGAGAGATAATGCATTAATTTTGAATGAATAACGTATATAAATAATATAGATGAAGAATTGCTTTATGTTTCGTATTAAATACATATATAATTATCATGGATTAGACTACTTACAGTGCTCCACAATGAATATGATAATAAATTACCAACAATTCATAAAAATAACACAACTGTAATTATTTTGGAGTATGTCTATTATTTTGTGAGACAATTTTTCAACACAATTATGGCAACGATCCATTCAAACGATACAAGAATTATAAGCCCCCATTAGGCGCAATTACAAAGTTGTACATCATGTTTTTTTTCTAAATCAGTTGTACAGCGTTACAATAATTAAGCGAAAAGCTTCCCTGATTAAGCCCCATATTCAAATATGAACGACATTATAACCACATAAGCCGATGTTGACAAAGTATCAAAACACGTAAATGACTGATTATGTACAATTTTCCGAAAGCTACATGATTAAGCGTCCAAACAACGAATGCTACGATCGATCTGGAGCTTTTAATGATACCTTCCAAATGAATGGGAGCTAATAGTGTAAAATTCAATCGATTTCGAAATTATCGCTACACAAATACGATAAAGTATTCAGAGAGTGTCACGATACTCGGTGAATATTTCATGAGAACAAATGTGCGCTATCGCAATGCACACGACGCGTTCGATGGTTCTTCATCGCTGATTTATTAACTTCTCAGGTGATTGCAGAAGGAGGCATGAGATTTGACTAATGCACGTGAACCATGCTACTGAATAATAAAATTAATACATAGAAGTGGTCTCGGTGTTGTCTTCACACGCGGTGCATTCAACGACGACCAACAACCGCAGCTCATCCGACGGGCTATCGCATTATATCCTCGAGCAGTGGGAATATTCTTGGACGACCCATCCAATGGGTTGATTCAACTCTGCTAAGACAATGGCTTGTAAATGGCGCGACTTTTTACTCGTCGTGGCGTGAAGAGCAGTGCGGGATGTGAATCGTCGTAAAATAGTTAGTCATCGAGGAAGAACACCTTGGGCGATGACGAAAAGACTACACAGAAGACATTATACCAGACATTAAAACGATGGCACCTGAACTGCCTTCAAAGGATGAACATTAGCAGACATTGTCTATCATTTGGCTGAATTTCGCATGTTAAGCCTTTTAGTTAACATGGCTTTAAAGTCATGTGTTTCATTGGCGTTAAAAAAAGGGTTTAACGCGATATCGAATAAGTCCCGCGTCAGGCGAAAGACAAAACTTTGCGTAACCCGACGGGAATGTGTTAAGCTAATCCGGCGATCATCTGATTGGTCGCTATCATTGTACTGGTGATCGTAATTGTATTGTTTTCGTGCAAAAGTTTAAGTTATATTGGATCAGACTTTATGGATCCATATTTGATCGCTCATTATTGAGTAATTTAACCCTTAGGGAACGGCTTAGTTTTTCGAAATGCCAGTGAATAATTTATAGATCGATTATATTCAATTTTCATAAGAAATAGGATTTCATACAAAATCTAGTCATTCAAACATATTTTTTAACGACATTTCAAATTATCTAAATTACATTTTTTTTAATAAATTCATCATAGATTACGTTCAAATACACAATTTACATTAAAAAAAATATAATAATAAGTTTTTGCGTTTCATCGCGTTCGTATACGCACCACAGATTGGAAACCACTGTTATATTTAAATATACCGATGCAATAAACTCTTTTGAAGGCACTACTGAAATTTCGTTTAAATCTATCAACTGGTTTAAGATTTATATCAATTTTACGAAAGAATTCAAGAATTTCTTGCGAAATCGCCCAGACTGTTAAGTGTTAAAAATAAACTTGTTGATCGAAATTATAAATTAAAACAATAAATAATGCTGAACGCATATTAAAAAGGCTCTAATGTAGACTGTTAATTTAATTTGGAATTAATTAACACGATTTAATTTGCCATAATATAATATTTTTCGCTTCTTGATTAAAATGTTCAACACTTGAATAAAATCTGCCCCACCATGACAGAACTCAAATTGTGATCTTAATTGTTCATTATTAAACGATAAGGGATTCCAATTATTCTCAAAGGCTTCTGTTATAACTAAAAAATAATTAAGTATTAAGGAGGCTCAGGAGCTTTGTGACTTGTCCTTAATTTAAATCTGCTTGATGGGATTAAGAGAGATAAGGAGGAAGATTCGCTTCCTTGGATGTTAGAATAAATATCCTGCTTGACACCGTGGCATAATCGTGTCAAGAAATAGAAGTCGAAAGCGTTTCGATCGTATGTAATTTGTCCCTTATTGTTTGCTTAGATTTGGTCCAAAATTGATATTTTTACGATCCAAAAGTATTGAGTCGATGCAATATTTATTTGAAATTGAATTTGAAATAAAACATCGCTAAATTTGTTGTTGCATCGAATGCGGTAAACTGCTAAAGTATAAGAACAGCCGTTACGGGATACAGGGAACGGTCGCTAAATTTTGTAACTGTTCAAACCGGCAGACGCTGGAACACGTCTGCAAAGCGCAGTCAGTTCAATGCAATCGCAGCTCCGGGAGTGCAATAATGTGCATCGGACTCAACACAACAGATACGTTCCAAAATGGAAAATTTACTATTATGGAGAAAGTTTGCCCTCCGTAGCTCTATATGGGCAACAAACCTCATTCGAGGCGACAAAACAGGTTTTCGTCGGATGTTTACACGTGGGCCCATATCACATTTGAGAAGGGCCTTATTATAGCGTTGATTAATGGTACAGTCTGAGAGGGCCGATGAAATCACTCAGGGGTTTACACGTTAAGGGCAATTCTAATCCAATACACACCATCCCCACAATAAAACTCCGGAATGGACGACTTCAGGTCTCGACCTACAGGATGTTCAATTATTTATCCATTAAAAGCATTGCGGACAAGTATGTGTTAAAATATGCGATTAATTTAGACGGTGCTCGGAAGCTGGCGGTCGTCTTCAATTAAGTCTAAAGGAGCTTTTATTAATTTAAATAGGGGCGCGCTCCATACGTACGTATTAATTTAAGGGTTTCCTTTTTAAAAAGTGGATGGAATTCTAACAACAATGTATGACTGTATTTTTCTAATTTTTTTAGCTGCGATGGACTACAAGTACATCTTCCATATGAACTTATCAACAAAATTACACAGCAAAGGCAACGTACTTTCAAACTCTTACAAAAATAAGATTAAAAAAATTGCAAAAATTAAAATAAGCGCCTATATATTAGCACCATATAATGTTTACATGTGACATATTTTCAAATGATATAAGTCATTTTATTTTAGTAGAAGGTTACACAATTTCAATTATGGATAGGAATATATTGTAATAATTTTGCTAGTAGAATTATTAAATAATGAACGAGAGATCCATTTCCTGATGTCTATTTCCATGATCGTTGATGAGTGCTCACGGTATGAGATGCCGGTACGTTTAGTGTTAAGATTTGAATCATGATATTCTATGAAATGGCATTTTGACTCTTTGAATTGTAGATTAAAGTTTCACGCGTGCCTTAATGAGGACTTTTATTAGTGAGGATTTTTGCATGAAGCTAAAATATGTGGGAGTTAAATATCATAAATGCCCCAGTATTATGTCTGTACTCATTAGGGCGTATAAAATTTGAAAAATTTTAATATCAAAATATTTTGCGAATACGCCTTTATTGCCATAGCATTGAGACCATATTTTCGCATTAATTTAAGAATGCGAAAGGCTCAACAATCCAGAGTCGCATTAGCATAAAATAAACATTTTCTTTTTCTGTTTTTGAACGGCTTTATCCCCGAGTACAGAAGGAGAAGCTTGTAATACATTACTATCATTACAGAGACGTTACAGTGCTTGCCCATCTGTAAAATATCCCGGGCATTATTCTGCACGTGATAAGCCGCGAGATTCAATTTAGCACGATTTTATTAAATTGGACGGCCACGTTTGGCCACGGAAGATAGCCATCGACGGCTTAATACAGCCGAAGTAACAGCCTTCAAGGTTAAAAGGAAATTGTTCCAGAAAGGGTCGTTATTATTAACACCTACCGTCCAACCCCGCCTCGGAGGAACAAAGGAACAGGTCGGTCGAGGTAAGCCGACCAGAAACAACACGCCTATCACAATCAAAGGAAAGAGAAGTTAATGGGGTTTTTTTTACCCTCGGCAATAAAACGTGCTCAACCCACACGAGACGCACACACGTAGGACCGAAGGCGGATACCCGGAATAACATCGTTTTATATATCATATATAATAAAAGCATGACTTTTTACAACGTTAAACCCTTTTTTAATATTTGATAGCGGGTCGTAAGGCGTACGCGAAAAATCGGCGACTTAATTCAATTCCGAATAGCGAAAAAACCAATGGATCGTGAAACTTCAAACTGTTCACGATTGAATAAAACGTTTGAAAACCACCGATCGGAACTGAATTAGCAGCGCATGTGATGTTTATTAGTGGATTTTACGGCGTCCACATTGAAAGTCGCTTCTTGAACTCATTTAACAAAGTGCACAGTAGGAGTGTTTGGAGCCATTGAAAAGTCAACGATCGGAGTAAACTTCGCCTTTTTGTTAACAAAATCGCAAATAAGAACTGAAAGACGAGGATGAAGATAGTTTTAATTGCATTACATTTAAACGATTGAAATCTGAAAGTTTAGATCATTTTCCTGCATCTTGCTGAGCTGTGTAAATCAAACGCCTGATGTATTTAAATTGAAAAATATTGCTTTTATACAATCTGATTTTTAATTTGAATATGATGACACGTCGATGAAACGTCAGATCCAATGTTGTATTTGAAGTTTACCGCAAACATTCGAATAATTCACTCACAACAACACAGTTCATCGGTGGTTTTGCCATGTCAAAATGCCAAAATATGGTCGAACATCATAAATATGATGAACTTTTGAATGTCGTAAGCTCGTGAATGCAAACATGACCGCACATCCACCGTTGGTGGATTCCCGTTTTTACGTCAATTCATTGCGTTTGTATGGAATAAAATACGGGTTCAAAACGTTGGAGGGTGATCATTTTCATGCATAAATTAATCAAATTAATTGTTTCAATCAGTTATGCTGTTTTATATCGGACGAATTAACCGCGCCCAAGCGATTCAATCGTTCGACGGTATCAAAATGTTTGCGCAAAATACTGCCGAATAAATTATTTGGGTGATTTGCACGCCGTAAAAGTATCAGTCTTCGAGTGTAAAATTTTGAGAATCTTCGTCCGAAGAGTACTCGGTAATCTCGGGATTAGCATAATGCGATTTAGCATTGTAAAAGAATTGGCGCTCATCACTCTTCTAGGATCTCTTACAGACTTTTTCCTCGACGCCTCTTCACCGTTCGTTTGTTCATCAGTTTTTTTCGCGGAATCGATGAACAAAGCAAGCGGTGGATCGTTAGTGCAACAACTGGAAAATTTGCATCGCTTCAAGACGTCGATTTTTAAGGATTTCGCCGGGTATCGCTGGGAAGGCAACTCTACTTGGCTATTGGAGACGGTCAATGCGCATACACCTGTGCTTCCTCCGGTTCTGGTGGGGTAAGCAGCCGACCAGAACAAAGCCTTACATCCATCTACCTGGTTGTAATGATCATTCGGGATATATCTATCGGGGGGAACGTTAGAGTGAATACTAAACGATGTGGCCTGGTTACATTTAACATCACAATGGCGTCTCACCAAAGTAGAGAACAAGAGCGTCGTCACGTGCTAACCCGATTTCTAAGGAATTAATTTTGAGATGCCCTCGGTTTCCACACAATAGACACATCGACCTACATGAATATGAAGGATCGGATCGAATGCCGACTTTTATGGACGCGAAACTCCTCAAAACTGAGATCTTTGGATGCTGCCAATACCGAAGCAATATTTGAATTTTTGCTAAAAGACACCAACATATAATAAAACAAACATTTTATCGACGAACGATTCAAAAATAATCGAACGCCATAACGGAAAACACGATCTTTGTTTTAGTAGACCGGTTCCAATCACTCAATACAGTCAACACGTAAAATAATCGTGCTTTTTATAACGGAAAAGCTTTTTGCCATGGCTTATTTAGTTGATATCATCTGATATTTATCAATTTTTAATCAATCAATAAAATTCTTATCAGCTACATATATATTATATTATTTATGAATTTGCTCATTTAAAGCGAGTATTCTAGTTTAGATGTAAAAATATTTTTAATATACATTTTTTCATCAAATATTTATGGACATTTTTATATAGGCTGGTAAAGTGTAAGATGTAAAAAAGGGCGCGTCATGGTTGACACGATTTCAACCCTTTAAGTCATCTAAAATAAACATTATAAAATATATTCTTAATCAGTAAGAATGTCGCTATAGTTCATACCTCAAAGAAAAAGTAATAATTTTATCTTCGCAAAATGGCGAATGTTTTTTAAAAAATGTAATTTTTTGGCATTATTTTTTCAGTTTAATTTTTTTAAATAGTTAAAAATAAAATATTAACATAAATCTGGTAGGGACAATAGAAAAAATTATATAAAATAGGTTCGTATCAAATTTGAAATAAATCAGTTAACTAAAACTAGATATATTATGTCAACCGTGTCGAAAAAAGTAGTTTCGAGTAAAACGCATTTTCTGATAGGGCCGGCTTAGTTCCCGCCTCACTAAAATAGCTATAACTCAGTAAATAATTATAATTTTGATTTTTTTTAGATGATATATTCTTAAAAGTGTAAGCTTTGAAAATATGCAAAAATCAAAATCAATTTTTTCAAAATTATAGACTAGAATACCCCCATAAAAGAATCACTTCAAATGAATCCCGAATGCTGTTTGGAAATTGGCCACGTTTTTATATAGATTGCCTGAATATGTTCTTTATGTATACAATTCAAATCGAAAAGTATCAATTTTTGTATTTCTATTAGCTGGCTTAGGAATTATATCAATTTTACAATCGCTTGGACTTAGGCGAAGTGTAGCGCGGAATACCCGGACTCTAAAGTGTTAATGAGATTAATAAAAAGCAAAATATAATGATATTAATGCAATTATTTTTTTTCTGTATGATGATCAATTTAAAAGTAAATACAATAAGCCGATGCGAAGATGCCATAATCTAATGATATCAATTTCATGATGCAATTACTGTTTTTATCAAGTGTTATTGTAGTGAGTTATATTTCGGTTCTTGATAATAGAGCCTTATTATTTTAGTTCTGAAAGGCGATAAAGACCTGCTGAAATTTAAAGTATTTAATATAAAAATAAAATAATGATCGTAACTCATATATGAATCTTTTCCTCTTTGAAATTTTTGTTCAAATAATTTTATCCCATATGGAAAACCTCTATAAAAAAATATTTTTATAAGAAAGTCTCCTATGGAGATCGCTTATGTCTGATAATGTATATCGCATCTTAAGAAGACTGTGTTCTGAATATATACGTATAACATTTTAAATGCTTTCATACATATTTTCCGGTTTAAGAATCTTTCTAATCTTGGAATATTAGACTCATAAAACTGAACATTAAGTAAATTTATTATAAATTTGTACTTACGTCGAAGAGATTCGGCTTAAATTCGAAAATAGTGCTTGAAACATACCTGAAACAAGCAAATAAAATGGTTTTAATTTCAGTGATATTTTAGCTCTGCTGTATTTTCATAACGGAGTTTGTTGTTTATTTTGGAATTTGAATACAATTTACTTAAATATGCAGGAGTTATAGCCATAAACATGAAGTTAAACCAGGATGTAGGGTGTGCAGCAAACATGTGGTTTGCATGCCAAGTATTATAATGCAGCAAAAAGATGAACGACACTTCCTCTTTAAAATACAGGATGCAAATATTTCACTCGTCAAAGATAATGCGATCTGCGAACGAGAAAATCTTGCAATTTCGCCAATGATCAGAACGATTCGTGACATCCGGCGGATATTTTTTCGTCCTTTTTCCGATCAATCACTTATCTAATAATGTTTTCATTCGATAACCATATTTGAGCGCACTCCAGGACGATAAATAATGTCAAATCGTGCGGAAAGCAAATAATAATTGTTGACCGGCCAAAACAACCGATGATTTAGGGTTGAATAAAAACACCCCTAATGCTATTTGATAACTGTAAAAGTCGTTATGTTCATTACGTTCGAATTTATTAGGGTCGTTACGGCCATATAGGTCAAAAAACAGTTAAACGATAATTTCCACAGAGTAATACCGAAGGATAAATCAAACCTTCGGGGCAGAAAAACGGCGGATTTATTGGTCAATAGGTCGAGTATCGATTCGTAAAGCGTCGACTGTAAATGCCCTTTTAATTTAAGTGGAAACATATCGCCGGGTTGCCTTCATATATTTTACTGGTGTTAAAGGTACGAAAGAAAAAAGAAACCTTTGATGATGGATATTACCCCTTAATTTTATTCCTATTACAGCGGCTAGGAACGCTCAAGCGTCAAACACCTCATACATAAACATCAAAATTATTATTATATAACGTATATATAGGGGATGTGTCGAATACGCTAAGGGCGACGCTATCAAGACGCGACGATGAATCCGTCGATGAATTTGGGGTATTTTGATTAATGAGCTATTAAATTAAAAGGTCAATTCGGAGCATTAATGAATGATCACGATGCAATGATTCCATATTGATTGCATAAATTGATTCGGAGAAACTGTTCTATTCAATGCTCCAGTATCATTAATGAAATACGTGATCTTTCCTCTCTGCAAAGACACGATCGATCGCGGGTTAGTCATGATTTTATTAAAGTCGATCTGCGTATAGATAATGACGTCGTTACTTTTGGTAGTGCCGGCTTATCTATTGTGGAAGACACGGTATTATGAGAAGAAATTCGATTTTGGAGCTATTGTCATGCATGTAAGCAATTGTTATTATAGCTGAGGCTAAAACTAAAGTAGATTAAAGGCTTTGCATAGTAAACTTCATTTCGGGACTTTGTGTACAACCTGTCGAATTGGATGTTATTAAATACAAGCACAGATAGCCGATAATTGTTTGGGTGTTTCTCAGTAAACTGGGCAAATCGTTCTAAGAAAGTTGTCCAGACGACTTTTTTGTTTATGTATTGATCGAAGGAATATCTACAGCTTAAACTATTTAAACTTAAACGACAGGGGGACTGTTCACAAAATGCTGAGACATACTTTAATTTACTTTATAAACATATTTTAATCATCATATCAACAATCATGTCATATTGTTTAAATAATTAAATAATTTGATTTATTCCCAAAATGATTGTTTTAATTAACTTAATTTATAGCAACTATATCACCTTGGTGACACACCAGAGAACTGTTTTTGGGCATTATAAAAACGTTTTGGATATAATGAAGTAAATTTAAATGAATATTACACGCTCAGCACAGGAAGATTAAGTAATTATGCTTTAAAATTAACTACGAAATATATAATAATTTATACTTTTTCATACAATAGTACAGAAATGCTAATTTACAATAAGTGTTAATCGTTATACATGTATGGGGCTTGCAACAATAAACGATTGGTGGCATGTTAAATCTGATCCAATAGTTTGATTATCGAGTCGTTGTGTATTTCTGTACATTATTATCGTCATAATTTATGATATTAAGCTGTAGGATATGTGTGTGGATAATTTTTGATGGCAGTGCCGATCTATCTATCGCACCTCCAATCAAATATCGGCCTGAGGCCGACCGATTGTTCGGACGCCATTGTTGGAAGATCCAATAATGTGGTATTGTAATTGGTATCGGTCACTAGGAGAGAAGCATGGGATGCATCGTCTCCAGCTTCCCTACTGACAATCGTTTCCAATCATCGCCCAGGTACCCGATCCAGCTATTAGTGGGATAAAGCCTCCCGACCGACCGAAATTACAAGAACCGGATCGACAAATATCGCCGGTAAAAAAGGGGGCCTTTGAAAGAGTTATTGTAGTAACGACGCACGAAGAGGTGTTTTTAATTGAAACTGGTGTGCTATGGGTTTCGGAATAAATTAGTCGGTAACATCTCAACTGGGTGCCATAAATCTTTTCAATTAAATCAAACTGCACGATTTTAACGGACTGAAAAATTAACATGTGCGTTGTGTGGACATGCGAAGAAAACATCAATTATGGCGAAGAGCCATCAAAAGATATTTTAATGATGGTTCGCCTTCGAAAAACCACTGTCTTAACAAATAAAATCATTAAGAAGTGCGGTTGATTTTGATTATTCGGTGCTTCCTTGATTGAATAATTGCTTTTTAATTAATTTTAGACTATGTGGTTTAGTAATTGTGCTTCAATCAATCTTTATTCCGTGGATTGAAACAGTTTTTTAATTGAATTTGCATCAATCTGTTGAAGAAATGATTAATGTCGGATTTAAAATGCTTGAGTTTATCTCAAAACTCACACGCGCTATTGAAATTGTCAATTTTTACTCATATGATATACTTCATAGTCATCCGAAGAACTTTCCTGGAGACTCAATTAAACTTATTCCATCAACTTGCATGCATATTTTTGCATTTCATAAAACGTTAAAGGTTATATATAATACATTTTGCGATATATAAGTTGAATGTTATATACGAACACTTATGATGGATGGATGTATTCAATTATAGATTATGGTTTTAAGAAGATCCTCTATTTTCATCAATTTTTCACAACGTGGCTCATATTTTTTTCTGGCAGATCAACAGTCGTTATGGCTTTTAAAATATTATTAATTTAATTTAAGGATTGTACGTAGTATAAACAGGTTTTAAACTCATTATAAATGGCTTAGAGATAAATCGAGGAAAACTGGTGGTATATGAATTTGACTATTCCAAGAATCATGATTGGGCGTCACGATACTCCAATAAATCAGAATCAATGTAGATTAGATGTTTCATTAGCTTGTTCCCGGTATCGAAAATCATTAGAAGCCACCTTTTCTAGCGTGACAAATCGTCTCAACCTTTATACTTAAACATGAGCCATCCGACTAGAATGTCGGATTTCCCCCTGGTTTCTTTGCCATCGCCTCAAAGACATTCAGCAGATGAGATCGGAACTCGAAAGAGATGAATATATTCATCGTGGAAGATAAATCCGCCATATGTAGGCGTGTGGTTCCGTTCCGTTCTTCGCAATTCCGCATTGAAGGTGCACTCGATTTTGCCGCAAGTTAACTCCGCCGTGGTTTGTTCGCAAACCGCTGACAAATCGAGCGCGAAATCCGCGACAGACTTAATTCTAAATAATCACAGGATCCTTTGTTGGAGACACGAGGATACGTCTTGTGGGCGCAAGTGATCCTCGAGATCTTCGGATGCAATTAGTTCGGAGAAGGCTGCATTTCTGAAGACAATGCGATCTAATGTTAGAGATTAGACACATCAAAGAAAGCCAATGAAAATAGGTCACTTATAATGCTTGAATGTAATAAAATTGAATTAATTTTAATGTAAATTAACAATAAGAACCCAATATCAAAATGAAAGCTTTTGATAATTAACCCTTTGAGTATTGAGCTAATTTAAATCATCATAAACTTAGATACTATATTTGTATTTCCACCAATTAAAATCCTGTACAAATCCATTTATCTATCAGGACCATCGCAACGTGTATAAAGCTTGTACATAAATAAATAAACACTGTCGATAGCACATAATATTCGATAATTTATGATCCAAATGATTACTTTGTCTTATCCCGCGCATTTGTCGGCCATTTTAATCAGTCAGAGTAAATTCTTCCGATGGAAAGGTCAACGCGCGCTTCCACCATCAAATATACGACGATATATCGTCGTATATGGCACTTTTCACAATTTATCAGCGTCCGACTCTAAGAGGATTAATCTGCATATTGCAGTGATTTTGATCAACTTTTTATATTTAGATTGGGCTTAAATTCCAGTCTTGTGTAATAATGCAAGAGCGTCTAATGTTTTCCACGATCTGCTTAAAATCTGTCGTTATTTCCATGTTTTAGGGTCATATTTATAGATTCAACCTAATCTAAGCGATATTTATATACAGAGAACACATTTATAAAGCAATGTGGTGCATCCACAGAAGCGATTCTCAAACTCGAACGACGCCAAAAACTAAGATTCTTGAGCGTTCCGCATGCGAAATATATCAGATTTTAGAGAGCAAATATGATCGTTTACACGGGCGATGCTAATTTCCTGGCCAAATATTATAGTTCGGTGATACGTTTCGGAATAAATTGAAGCAAAAAACGCTCAAGTTTGATCGTAAATTTGGTTCTGAACATTTCTACAAATACAAATGGCGTGCGGGAACATATCGCGGTTAGGGCGCAAAGTCAAATATGGCAATAAACACGTATGCTCAGCATTAGGAACTCTCCTAATGTTGTTGGCTCTGTGCCTAATAAATTGTCATTAATAGTACAAGATAAACTTTGTTCAAATTCAGAGTGTTTACATATCGTCCCTTATGCTAATGTTGTGTAAAGTGCAAAAAATCGATTTTATGCCTAGGCTCATGAATGTTCTTCAATCAAGTGATGCTACTCGGATGCCCTTTTACAAGAATAGATTTGAACCACCAGATGGTTCGAATTATCCACGGTGCTCTCTGTGAACATAACGAAGCTCCTGGGCGTAATCAGCGATAATGAAAAAATTGGAGCCAGCGAAGTGTGAACGCCGTATAGTTTCAAAGCAGTTATTGGAGTTCTTCTTAAACCGATCTACGGCTCACGTACACGACTCAATGGCGGACAAGACATGCTGCAATAACTTCGAGTGGCATATAGAATGGTAGAAATCTGATCGCGGATATCGATTGCGAGCTGGAGTTCTCGATAATCGTCGAAGAAGCCAAATTAAGACTGATGGACGAAGATCGCTCTTACTGAATTAGAAACGCAATCATTTTT
The DNA here is from genome assembly GCA_008973525.1 of Stenopsyche tienmushanensis. Classification (NCBI taxonomy): domain Eukaryota; kingdom Metazoa; phylum Arthropoda; class Insecta; order Trichoptera; family Stenopsychidae; genus Stenopsyche; species Stenopsyche tienmushanensis. The sequence continues at coordinate 839,761 of WACJ01000044.1, forward strand.
AACGATCATGTCCACCAGACGACGTTGGATACAGTACTTGAAGATCCGTAGCAAAAAAAGCGACCATGTGTAGCAAGAACGGTTTAAAAATAAGTCGTGTGAGAAAAGAGTGCTTATGATGATTTGGTGAGGACGTCATGCACTTTTATGATCGTGAAAATTATACGAGGGCGTAATAATTATTTTTGACGAGCTCAAACATCTAAGTCTCAACATATAACTGCGTATCTTACCATTGTTTGTTTGAAACGTAGCAGCATCATAGGCAAATGACACGTTGATCAAATGGCTATGAAGGAGCAAAGAACTCAAGTCATAATTTGGTCGAGTTGTTGATTAAATTCGGAATTAAATTGCTCATTTTTAAGTAGTCCTACAGTTAAACGGTCGGAATTTGAATTTTAATGTACGAATTGTTTGTAAAAACAATGCAATTTGATCTAATATGTATTTTATACGACACATGTGTATTGGAATTCCTTGAAAAAAAAATCCATAACAAATTCTTATGACATTCAAGCTAAAATTGCGTCATTTTTAACGCACGTTAATGCGGGCACGGGCTATAGAGAGTTAATCTATTTCAAAATGCTGCATTTAATATGTGCATGAATGTTTTAATTGCAGATACTCGAGTTTTTCATCGTCCATCTATGAGAATTATTGCATTCTTGAGTGTAAAGCATCATAACTTTTGTATGGCGACAAGCAATTAATTAATTTATTAAAAATAGTTTCTGATAAGTGTCTGACATAAGATGATCTTATCAGGATGGCTCTTTTCCTTATATCCTTTCCATTAGCATTTATATTTGGGTGGAGGTAGCGTTAGTTCGTAATTAATTTGGCGCGTTTTTCAGGTTTCAGATTCGAAATTTAAAATGAAGATAGAACCTTTTCTTTCAATTTTTTAAGATGATAAAATTTTCGTCCATTTTCACATGCACATTTTTAGATAAAATAGGTGCTTATAGGCGCAGAGATCTATACTTCTATAGTAAAATAATATCTATAGTATGAGTATAATATAAAAATGGACAAAAATGAAGAATAAAACATAATACATAGTATGTATACGAGTTTAAAATTTTGGCGACATTATGTCGACATACGAATGGAAAGAGTTAATTGTGTGTCTAGCCAAATTTTCCACGGATAGGCTATTGTGTCTTGTATGATTTTTGGGGGGGTCAATTGACAATGTCGTGAAAACCACACAGTGGTTGTGATTTAATGAAACGTATCAAATGTGTGACCCGATTCTTGATTGCATGCGGCCCGCTGATTCAATACACAATGAGGTGTGCTTCGTGTTTGCAATTAAGCCTTGTATGACATGAGGCCCATCTAACAATCGTCGTCCCTCAATATTGAATTTCGCATACCTCAAATACCAACGCGTTTCAATTTGCCAATGGAAATCGCCAGTCAAAATGTTTGATGGAATTTTCATATTTCGCCCGCGTAATCTTGCTCTGATTCTTTTGGCACCGGCAAAGTGCCATATTGGATTCCACACATGGACAATGTTCGACATGCTGTCGTTTCACGCGCGATTTCGCAAATTAAAACGTCCCTCAAATCATTAATAACGTCCATTGATCGTGTCATCCGGAGCGTTTCTAATGGTAAACTTGGCATTCAAATCTGTGTTATGCCGACACTTTTTTCTTTGTCGACGAAGGTCAATCGAAATGTGAAGGGACCCATCGAACACGTCGATCCCGTTGTTCTTTTCAAATGATTGTTCTCCTAATCGAGCCGAAAAACTCGCGGTTCGCTAAAGGGCGCAGCCATAGAATTCGCGATTCAGATTCGCCCCTTTTGTGTTGGATTGTTCGACTTCTTCGGCGTTCAAGGCTTAAAAAACGAGTGCATTTGTACGTGCATACGCTCGGCAATGGCGCTTACGTCATGGAATTCCTCGGGCATGACTGCGTTTTCAAACTGGATTCATGCATCGACTTACCAGTCGAGTCCTAATTGCTTTATAATATCTCACATTGGGACTTTCACCGGTCTTTCTTCGATTCGGTCGCTTCTCAGAATGCCAACAATGCTTAGAAATCACCCACGACACTAATACCCCCCCGAGCATTATCGTATTACCGTTGCATGGATTGTCCTCGGAAATCGCTCTCAACTCTTCGAATTCAATACCGATCGACGACATTCGGACTGCTGTGGAGTCTCCCATACTTAATTTCGAATTACATTGTCATATATGAACATAATACGATAAAAATAACACCATAGCGCAAGCACGATAACCATGGTTTTAAATTATGCGACATCAATAATTATTCTTACATCGACGGACACAATAGTGTAATGCCGATTATTCAAAATGTTAACGATAAGATTTATATGCGAGCAATATTACTATTAACTGCATTATTAACACATTATGGTCTGGGGTGCGATGTTTTAAAAATATACCCTCCAATGGAATTTCCAAAATTCTTTTTTGAAGTGAATTTTTATTGAAACTTCGAAAAACTTTTTTAAACAAAACATTCGCTATTTTGTGAAAATAAAATTATTAATTTTTCTTTGAGGTAGGGACTATAGCGATAATTTTATTAATTAAGAATATTTTTCTTTTTTAAAATTTTAAATGACTAAAAAGGTTGAAATCGTGTCAACCAGAACATGCAATTTTTGGCCCTTACACTTTACCATTCCATAAATCTAATTTATATCGAATTTAAGTATATTAATTACAATAGTTTCAGTTTTCTGGCTGAATTTGGAGTATATTTAGAGTAGGGGATTGAAATTGTTATGTTAGATAGAATTTAGATTGGAATGATTCAAACAATAAAATGCATTATATTTGTCTGAGCTTATCTGAAATGTTTTAACACATTTACCATTAAAACCGGATTTTGTTCATTCTGAATATCATTAGTTTTGATATATGCAGAACTACTTTATTAGATTTGAGCTCCTGCCAAAATTACACGGTTCAATTTTTCGCTAACAAGTCTCAGATTTTCTACAAGGGTAGTTTTCCGATTATGAAAACGATAGATTTAAATTGAATTAAGGTAAAATTTAATTTTAGTATAAATTCGTCGATTTGAAGAACGATTTATTATGAAATGATTGCAATGTCGATATTAAAAATGTTTTGGAATAAAAACGTGATTGTCGATTGTAAAATATTTATTTATAACTGTGCAATATAACGTCGATTACACCGTTACATGGAATAAAAACCGGGTTCGTTGCAGGTTGCAAAATAAGCGGAAGGCTCGTAATTGCCATTTTATCGTAATGTTACCGCAAAGGTTTACAATAGCCGCTGTTGCTTTGCAGTTGCCCTTTCTAACTGCAATACGATTTACCAGAAATATAATGTCGAACTTTTAGAAAAGCCTTAACGAGTGAAAGGCTTTGTGGCACACGATTCTGTTTCGACAAATCCGACCGGGAGTTCCGCTCGCGTTCCTCGGACGAAATAATTGGTAACAATCAAAAGACTGCAGATAAGACGTACTCTTCTTCTGCTGATAGGAAAGTTGATACAGATAATGTTGAGCAGTCAGCATGTCAGAGTTGTTTCCCGACAACTGACATTAAATTGTAATTCTGTGTATAATGAAAGACGTTAGTTTCCTTCCTCCAACATGCGAACCTTCGTTTCCTGGAATCGGGCATATAAGTGTCAGATACATGAGGCGTGTTGAGTGACACGAACTCCGCCGATGAAAGACAACATCACAAAACACCATAAAGGGGTGTAGCGATACGTAATGAGAACAAACAAAGGATTTACACAAGGTTCAAAGGCGCTGCACAAAGCCCCAAGAAAAACCTCAGCAGCGGCAGAGGACGTTGTAAAAAAAGAGTAATTAACACTGGTTGAATTCGAGTCCACTTCCCGGAATTCCTCGACGCGAATAATGAGGAACCCGGTGGACAGATTGCAAACGGTCGCCATGGCAAGCAACAACACCTTCTGGCTTTTGAGCGTTCTGCGTCATCCGGATGACAAAAGAAGCGACGGATTACATCCTAAGCAAAACAAACGGCAGAAAGATGAAGATTGATCGTCGGAGTCGAAACACTTTGTGCCTGAGGATCTCTAAATAATTAACATTCATCAACGTAGATGGGTCAAAACGTGAACATCCCAAACTTTGCTTCATCAAAGCGGTAGATAGAGGAATCATCAAAAACCGTTTTCGGCTTCAAATTGTCCATATGAAAATGGGATCAAAATGAAACTTCGTTTAGTGGAACATCAACTACATCACGTATGCGCAAAATAGATTGATATCCATCACAGAACCACCCAATCGAAATTGCGTAATATTACACGCTCCATTCTTCAACGGTTCTACCATACGAAATCACTACTCAGAAAAGAGGCAAAGGACCGTTTCTTATACACGACAATGGCTTATACATAGACACTCTGTAATAATGTTATGTAAACGACCGACGAAAATAAGTAAATCCGAATAATCATACAATACGACATTTTTAACACTTAACAGTCATTGTAAAGTCACGTAAAACCTAAGCACTGCCATTATAAAAAATGTCAATAAATTTCGCTACGATGCATGCAGTCCGTTAAAATGCAATTTTACCCAAACATATTCAAATAGTCAATGCTTCATGCCATCTTTAATAAATCAGCCAAATGTCATAACGATGTTCTTATATAATATTCAATGTAATTCGATTGGGGATAATATGGATTGTTTATTTTTCCATGCATTGTTGAGTCGATCGAAAATATCACATGTCGTCGTCGTAACAATGAAATTGCTACTGCTTGCAAAAAGACCCGACAGTTATTACATACTTAATGTGCGAATCAGACATGTGGAAATTGTTATATTATATCATCGACTTGCATGTATGGAGTCTAATGCAAAATTAATGAGTCCTTGCTGCTGCAACAATAGGCACACATATAATAGGGGTTCGTCTTTGTTTCGAACGATTGAGTGGCGGATTTCAATTAAAATCGGTGCTAATTTTTTCGTGTGGTCAAATTTCAATTCCAGAATCTGCAGACCGCGGCAAATGGTTTAATATAGATTTAAATTGAAAATAATAGTACCATTAGTGGGGTGATGCGTAGGTGTATTCGGCTAAGATTGAACCAATTTAGGATCGGAATTTAAGCTTCTGACAACGTAGTTGATTGGATTTCTAACCGAGGCTATCGACAAGTAGGGCGCTTCACAATACAATTTTATTTTTTCTCGGGGGGGAGAATATCACAATCGCTCGGGCGAAATTCTAAGGTAGAATCGTTCAGGTTTTCGAGCAAACAGCCATTTTAATTATTGCCCAAAATTGAAGATTCTGGATGAAAGCGTCCAGAAGATGATCTGTATAATGAGTAGCTTTGTTTCGAGTTAATTAGGCAAAAACGACTATATGCAGACGGTGTTTTGCGTGAGAACGCGATGCGATGAAAAACCGGAGGGAATAGTGTTGAGCCACAGTTTGTTAATGTCTTAAGCAAATTACTACATTGTATTTCATATGAATAGTCAGTAAATGCAACGGGTCTTGGGTAAAATGCGGAAAAAATGCATTTTTCACACTAGTTGGGAGACATGCAATATTTTATGTTTTTCGCAAATGTACATTCGATAACACGAAGCTACTTTTGCAATGAGATTGTTGTGAGCAAATGGGAATATATTCGCCTCGAAATTATTTGTAAAGGAAAATCAACAATGGATATCGTTTACAATGGGGATCTCAAAATGTCTTCATTGTTAAAGAGAGACATGTGAATTTGAGGCGTTCTCATGTCGCATAACACCTACGTATTTTATTTTTTAAATTTTAATTACGGTGTAACTTATTACTTTATAATTTCATTACTCATTGTTATATTATGGCGAGAAAAAAGGGCTGTCGATCAATTTTTGTACGCAGGTCATTGCTTCAATGCACGATGATAGTTTCTTCCGGTCGCTTAACACTAACAAGGCTACTGTGGTAATTGAAGACTTTAATACCATTAGTTATTATATTATAGCAGAGATGAATCATAAGGCGATTCTTATACAGCAACTTGGTGAAAGAAAAATATTTAGTTACGATATTAACACATTAAGTACGGGAAGCATGTTTGTATGAATTACGATGCTTTTTGATTGATTGGCACGCTTGGCATGTAGGGGAGATTCTAGAGGTCAGTTCCTTTGGTCTCACTTATTTGTTGACCATTTTGTTCAGCTACAGTAAATTATTCCAATGGAGAAGTCGTCGCGCGCTCTCACAACCTCACGTCATCCGTTTTTTGACTTTGGAGAAAAATTAAGATTTGTTTAATTTAAAAAAATGGCAATATTTCAAAAATCGCCCACGCTAGAGTATATGCAGTCTGCGCAAATAGCCCGCAAATAATGTGTTAAAAGTAACGTTGCTTTATATAAATATACTTTTTTATGTGCGACGTCTAAAGACGCGTGAGAAATTCGCCCGTAATCAATGTGTTAAGCCATTAGATACATGTCAAATTAGAAATTTATAGTTATAAAAGTATCTAAAATAATGCCTTTTTGAATAAATTATTAATAATTATTTGCGGATAAATACACGCGTATTTGTAGAAAAAATGTAATGTGGCCAATTGTTTGCATTTACAATACAATTAGTACATCAAACGCAAAACGGCGTAACAAATTGATTTCGTGACATGTTTGTGCCGATTCGCACGTCCTCATTTGACTGCATGTCAACTGTTAATTTCTGCAAATTTAATTTTAAACTTAAAAAAAGCTGCCAAACCAAAAAGATACAAAACGTTGGTGTACATTTCGAGTGTTTGTCATGGTGAAATGTTACAGGTAGCCCCTGCGAGGATTTGTCAAATATCTTCACGTCCCGGCGTATTTGGCGAAGAAACACCGAACATCCAGAATAACCAATGAGATCTGAAGCAGTTTACGAAGAAAACACCCATCGGAGTCTGTGTACACTTTTTTTTATCCAGAATTTGAAGTGTGTCTAATTAATATTGATGAATTACAGGCGCTTCGGTAACCGAGAAACTTGTCAAAAGTTGTCCGATACTACATTTATCTTGATCCTCTAACAAAACGATGGCTTCGCACATTAATCAATATCACAAAAATATGCCCGAATCCCGACGCGAAGAAGTTTTATGAGTTTTAAAATTGTTGGACGCGAGATAAATATCGAGCGGAGGGCGGATTTATGACCATTGAAGGGTTGGAATCTCACATACGTCATCAATTACTTCGCATGGACGCTCTTCGATTTGGTTTGAAATTATTACGAATATTATTTCCCTTAATATTAATTTCAAAGATTGACGTGTAGTTTAATTTTATAATTATGTTCGTAGATGGGGTGGATCATTGCATGACAGCTGTCAAAGTGACGCGCGTCTATCAGCTATGTAGAAACGTTATGGAATCATTATAATGGATCGTATGAACGAATTAATGCGACAGAATCTATTCTGAAATGGAATTATTAACCCTTGGATTATCAACGTTCTGTATATAACATCGACATCCCAAAGCTGTTATTGAAGATTAATATAAAAATAAGATTGGGGGGAGTATCATAATAGCTAATTAGATCAATTCATCCTAATTAGGTTATTCATCCGGGCTGAATTAATAATATGCATAGGATTAGTACGCAATTAGCATTATGGTATAACGTAATTTTGGCAGGATCAGTCTAAAATATATTGCTGGTACATGTCCAGCAATAATAGAAAATATGGAAGTATTCGTATCATTCTATAAAAGATGATATCAGTGAAAATTAACAGTATATACGATGGTTATCTAGAAAGTTAGGTTACAAGGTCAGTTTGTTTGGTCCCACGTGTTTGACGGCCATTTTGTTCAGTCACAGTAAATTCTTCCAATGGAGAGATCGTCGCGCGCTCTAGGCATTTTCCGTTCGTTCAAGATCCGCGCGGTCATCCGTTTTTATTTTATTTGCAGAACAATACCGCTCCATCAGAAGTTCATGGACGTTTACGGCAGTGATGTGATGAGTCGACAACATGCCATGAAGTGGATCAGGTTGTTCAGAAGAGGTCGTACTAATATTGACAAATCAGTGATTTTTGATGAATTTGTGCAAAATATTGATGAAATAGTGCGAAATAACCACCGCGTAATGTTTGATGACCTTCATGAATAATTTCCTGATGTTTCTCAAAGTCTTTTCGGCGATATTGTATCGGAAAAAATCGATTATAAGAATTTGTGAGCGAGATAGGTACCCAGAATGCTGTCAGTGAATTTTTGGATCGTTTTGCACAGAAGGGAGAAGCTTTTCTGGACTCTATCGTGATGGAGGATAAGACATGAGCGTGTAATACATCTCAGAATCCAAATAAATAATCCAAATTGTTATACTAAATTTTCCCTACCGGTGATGTATTTACTACACATCGATTCTAATAATGGGAATATCGATATGAAATATAATAGATACGAGATTCAGAATTTTTGTATTCCTCCGTAATATAATTACGAATCACATCAAAGTATAATAGAATATAAGTATTCATTTGCAGCGACGGAAATAAATAATTTGTCGGGAAATCGGGAATTTTGCGAGCGTTCATATTCAGCAGTGATGGTCTAATCGAATTTTGATCGAAATTTTGGCTCTGGATTGGATTCCCTAGCGACTCGCTGGGTGTGCGCTCACAAATACAACTTGGGCTCAAACTGCCTTCAATATCGAGTGTATGTGTAGGTGACTTTTTCCTATAAATGGACATTGAAAAAGCTCTAGTTTTGCAGTGATTCAAAATCAATGATTCAAAAAATTATACCTACTTTTAGATATGTTGATTTTGATTTAACATTATATGATTGAACTGTTTGTATTCAAAACATTGATGCTATAAGGAGTTGATGATGTAATGCGAAAAACGTCGGTCGGCTGTGCCAATACATAATTGCTTTGACATTCAGATGTGAAAAATAGAAAATGATTGTTGTCCGAGGTCCGAATCGCTCGCCATTGACCGAGGTCCTGCAAAGGACAGACGACTTGTACCGGAATGAGCCAGATGAATCCCGAGATTAACCAGATTGATTTATTGTTCGGGTATGGATGCTGGAAGCTCTTTTAGTACGCAACAGTTGCCGCAAGAGTCGCAGCAGTCGGGCGCCAAGTCGAGGGTCAACGACAGCAAGCAGCAGTGCCAAGACTCCGCCATCTTGCCATAAAAACAAGACTCGCACCTCTCAGGTGTGCAACCTTTTGCCAGCATTGCAAATTACTGCTACGGCGTCTGTAATTAACTCCAGCGTGCTGCTGAAGGTGGAATTTATAGTCTGTCTGATGCCATCCATGTGTCAGACCGAAACACTCAGAATTTGAACTAACCTAAGCGATATTCATTTCTCAAAAACCATCTGTCAATTTAAGTGTCCGAGTTTCATTTTGACATAGTCAAAAGCCAAAAATATATCAAAACAAAAGACGCATTCAAGTGAGCATACCGGAATGTGTTAATAAATGATGCTTTCGATTTGATCGTCAATGTTCACGCATGATCTAAACGGATTTAAATATATAAATTTGAAATTAATCTATAGCTATCAGCATCTATCGAAAATGTTCACTTCATTTTCATCCATGATTTATTACTCTTTCGTAACGATACTTTCTTTTTAGCACAGCTAGAAATTATTCCAGTACTATAGTAATAATTAAATCAATGTCTTGTGATTATTATAATGACATGGAAATGAATCACATTCAATTTGGCGGTGCATCATGAGATTATCTCAATCATGTAAATTTGAGTTCATAACCTGACGTTTGTTTATGTGGACTGAATCATCCATGATTTGATTTGACACTTCAATGAATCTGACCTCGCTCATTTCCATGACACATATGATATTGAAACGTTGCTAAAAATAATCCAAAGATCAACAGGGCACAGTTGATCTTTCATTCCATGTGTTATTTGCGCCATTTGTTGGGCGCGCCTGAGTCCTCCCCAGGTCACGCCTCGGTATACAATGTGTTTATATATATATTAAGGAAAAACCGTTGATGATAATGTCGACCTTCTCCGAGTCTGGTTCCTTGCTGATTTGCCTCGGATCCAGGTGTTAGAACATTAATAAGGCATACTTTTTACGACATCGGTCAATCGTCGAATGGGGCTCATTTGCATCGAGAGCGTTTTCGATCGTTGGAATTATGAGGTTGGAAAAAAGTCCATTAAAGATGAATGAATTACCTGCCAGGTCGACAAACCGAATTTATAATATGGGTAACGACGTTATATGGGGCCTCATGCGGACTTTCGCGCGCGATAGCGGCGTAGGATTCGCCGACTTTTATTCAGATGGATATCGTACAAATTATAGCAGTAGGTGGCAAACGGCGATTGTATAAATTGTAATTGGTTCTACTGCCATTTTCGAATCGGAATAATCAGACGTTTTCCATAAATCACGGTGGTGTATCGATGGAAAGACGTCGGTGAAAACGGCAAAGAGTAATTGGTAGATATGTAGCATGTGTTAATCTATCTGAGCGTTCTTCTAATTTATGGCGTGGGTATTTCGAATCAGAGTGACAGTTGTAGGATGAACTTTTAAAAGTTTGGAGATTAACATTAAATATTTATTTTTTTATTATAATAAATAAAAAAAGTGACAACCCTATTGCACATTGATACATAGAAGAACAATAAAGAATGATTTCCGCTGATTAACGTAAACGCACTTACTCATCAATAAAAGCCAAGGGGTGACCATGACATTGTTAGAACTAAGTATATTTAATTGAATTAATTACTTTTTAATTTAAAAATAATAAATGATTGCCTTGATTTAAATTTAACTCCATTATATAGATTAAAATACTTCGATTGCACAACATTCAATGAATTTCGATTTAGATTATTGATGAGTTTTAATTATCTTTGAATGAAATTGAAAATGATAATTATCAAGCACATCTTAGTTTATGTCCTTTAAACGATATTTTAAATGTCCGTGTACTTTCTTGGTACTTTTATTTCAAACATATATGACTTTTATAGATTATCATAAAAAAATATGGCAATAGATATCTCAAAATATCAAATGTATTTATTATTTATTAGTTGCCATATCATCAAAGTGGTAACCCTGCCCTTGAGCAGATAAGAACGTATGTATACAGAAAATTCTGCTCGCGGCTAGTTAAGCACTTAACACTTTATGTTCGCTAAAAATGTCTCGCATAGAATTGGTTAATAGTTAGCAATAACTAAACGAATCTAGGCGTAAAAATATGTTTTTTTTTATTTTGGAAAAATATTTTGCTACTAATGCGACAATTAAATATGTACATATTACATATCGGGTAGATTGGCCTATGTTTAATTTGCAACAACAACGTTTTACCATTACTAAAACAACAATGATTAAATAAATAAGACTCATAGTTACACCATATGTGTAAGGCAACGGGAAATCCCCATATTTAAAAATCTGTATATCGAGCTATTATAGAGATCTCCTATGCCTGAAAAACAAATATGCCATAATAAGAAGTTGCTAAAGAATTCCATATAAAGTTGTTTTTCGGTCTTCACCAGAACAAAAAAGTCTGTTTTCGGGCATCGACCACAAATGGTAAAATCAGAATGTCTCCCAGCTGCAAGCGAGCAACGCACTCCTGCCAGAAGCTCATGTGTGCCCATTTCGCCTCCAAGATATTACGCGTCACGAGCGGTCAACCACTCGTCTAACCAGTTTTCTTGTTGCACACATCTTGTCCTTAACTTCTCTCAACCTCTTCGGCGTACCCCACCCCTCGCCGCCCATCTCAATCCACGAGCTTTGCAAGCACGATGTTTCCAAGGAGCCGCGAAGCAGCACGAGCTCTTCGGGGCACGAGCTAACATTATTACTACTATAGTCGAGTGAGCCGATGATGCAGACCTCCGGATCGAAACGCATTTTGCGGTCTGATATCGCCGTGCGATTCGTCAATCTCACTTTGTCGACGGAGCAGGCGTGGGACCGACCCACAAAAGTGGCAATGAAATCGCGACCGCATTGTAAAAATGGATCTTGCATTTGTGCTCTAAAAAGCGATTGCGGCTGCTTGACCCCATTACAGACAATAAAAGACGAAGAGAAACGGGCGCGCTTTGAATAGATCAACCAATAATGTGTGGCTCTATTCGACGATTAACAAACATCAACGTATGCCTGTTAGTGTTTCAGATTTGAAAACGTTTGAACTGGAAAAAAAATATCGAAACTTGAAAACCGCCATCATTTAATAGACGTTCAGCCTAATAAAAATATCTTCAAAAATAAGCAATACTGCTTTGAGAAACATTTGATATTGACAGGCTATTTACTTTATTCTATCACGTCAAATCGCTTTTGAAATAAAACGGATGTATACTTATAGCTGTTTAACCTAATAAAAAGTGTCCTCAAATACAAACGATATTGTTTATTGAGAAATATCGGAAATTGACAGGTTATATATTTTATTCAATCATGTTAGATCGCTGTTGAAATAAAACATGTATAAAGTACAATCGCTTTATTGTATCTTCTAAAGAAATGTTTTAAGCTATTGGCGTATAAATAATACAATTTGCTTGAAGTCGCCAAGTTTAATATTTAAATTTTATTTTAATTACATTTGTATTGCATGATCAATAGATGTGTCGCATATTGATTGCATTAATTTTAAATGTGTTAATATTTGTCCCGCAATAAAAAAACGCGTATGGATCCTAATTCGCTCCGGACGTAAGCAAATGTGCTTCTGCATTTTTAAGGGATGTACAAAACCCGCGCGCGGTGACATTTTTAATTTATTAATTAAAATTTCGGCAATTAAAAATTTATTATAATCTCATCATGATCGCTCCGCTAATTAAAATTATAATGATGCAATCAAAATTCATAGGTTTTTGATTTCATAACGATTTTAACCATAATAATTAAAACCAAAATTGACACACATTAACGTCGAATCGGTATGCAAATTCGCTCCAAAACATGTTGGATATTTTACAAAACGGTCGGCGCTTGTGTCAATCGACAATTATAGCGCCCATATTTGCATGGCGAAAATTTGCGCCCGTGTGCAAAATTTTAACGGTCTATTTCTAGCCAACCGCCTTACAAATTTAAAAAAAAAACTGAGTTTGAGCTCTGCGTAAAAGGAGTGACGACATTGTACTTAACAACTGTTTGTCCTATCCCAACACAAAATATTATGCTTTGATTTATTCTTAGAGGAAAATCTAGCCGGATTGTTCCATTAGTAGAGTAAACAGCGGGCCTGTAGCGCGAAACAATATCGCAAACAAGAGGCTATACATCTTAATGGCTGGAAAAGCGCAGAATATCAAAATAGATGCAAAAATTTGCTTGTAATGCTGCTAAGAGAATGAATTTGTGCGAAAAACGATGAATGAATTTGGATAAATGTAGGGTTTTTGTCGCAAATTGGGCGGTTGTGTCACAATCGCAACATCGTCAGCAGCGTCATTTTCATTTGATATTTAGATGATAAAATATGAATTATTTAATTTTATATGAATCACTTGTCGATGCTTTAACTTCAGTTCGATTGTGTTGATCGTGCGTGTGACGATATTGTAGTTTAAGCGGTTAAATCTTAACAATTTTCAATTGCGCCCAGGGTCTATACGCGCGTCTATTTTCGTCGATTAAATTGCCAATATCCTAATTGAGGCGCATATATTTTTAATTAATTAACGCCCGGCAGTGTCTGTCCAAAGCAAACGTACGACGGACTCCATTTTTGGGCTACATTTTTAATATTCGAATCGGCATGAACCCCACGGGCACATAAAAAAGCAATTAACCATCCACTTCATCGACACGAAGCACGCGCTTCTATCATGTGGGAAATTCAGGTGTACATTAAAAAAATAAAAATAAAAGAAAAAAAAATGGAATAAGTTCAATCGCTCCGGGGGGCAAATGGGGGCGCAAAAGGGTTTAAATTTGAATGGCGATTTATTTCGACGTTTCGGACCGAATTAATTATTTTCGTCGCTTCAATGGATGTATTTTTATTCGGCCGCGTCGATAAAATTCGATGATTTACATTTAAAGGCAACCGTTTGTGATGTGTTCATTTTCGAATCGACCCCTTGTTCATTTTCGCGCGATTTTCATACAATCGTGCAAACTGTACGCGTACATTTTTAAAGCGCAAAATATCATTCAATTAGGTTTATATCAAGTACATGATGAATCGCCGTTTCGCGAAATTAATTTTCATTTTTATATGGATGGTTTAAGTACATGTTTATACGCTGTAAATTAAGGTTGTACGTTTGTGCCCTTCGGATAAATTAATTGACCATTAAGGGGGTAGCAAACCCGAAATTTGCCCACTTTAACGACGCAAAAAATAAATATGCCCAATGCAAATGCGATGTGACAGCCGAAATACGATAAAGGATTAAAAGCGCAGAATGGGCCATTTTTCATATTTTTACGATGGCAAAATCATATTTATTAAATAATAAACAATCTAGGCTAGAAATGTGACAAAATCACGAACTCGGCTACAAACGCTGCTTCTAAAATTAAACCCTTTGTGTACGGCGGCGACATTCGATGCAATCACGCGACGGATGAATTAATTGCATTTAGAATTGAGAAATAAAATATTTTTTAAAAGGGGGGATAAATTTATAAAAGAGCTGTACTTCATATAGGCCAATGGACAAATATGACTCAATTTGAATTCAAATGGCGTGAATTTGTATCGTTCCACTCTATATAGGAATATTATGGCAATTTTATTTCTATGAAGATGTTAATGACACTGCAACCAGGCGAATAATAGACTGCATTCCACGACAAACAGAGCGTCCCATAAAAATGTATACACAGATGACCAACAAATTTATGATTTTATTAATAAATACACGTTTGAATTGGGATTTAACGACCATTTTAACGATGTTTCTTTGTATCATAACATCGTTAATCCGATTAAACACTGGGCTTGTGCAAAAGTGAAAGATGTAAATATTTTATAGGGAACTATGTTTATTCAGTTATTACCGCTTCCTATCTATTGACTAACTTATTTATGCCATTGCTACGTAAATATTCTGGTTTTATGGCGAAGAAACATCAAGGGATGTTCCAGTGTTTCATTTTATCCGGAAAATTGATTATCATTATATGTACACTTAAATCTTTTTTTGTGCGGTAATCGCACAAAAAAAATCGCATTTAAAAAGCTATGACTTATATAGAAAAAGTGAAGATGCGTTCTATGGATTTTAAAAACCGCATAACTTTGAAACTTCTATATAAAATGTATCCAAAATCGCATAAAAAAAACATGAAAACGATAATGCTATTAAAAGATAACATTTAAATGGCGTCTTGCATCATTTGTAAAATTTTAAAATTCAGTCAAGTCATTTTTTGGCCTTATTTTTTCACAGTTTTAATTTTTTTTAATAACAGGGTTATGTAGAAAAGATTCTTACCTAGTTTTAAGTAAATTAATCGATTAAAACTTGGGTTATCGAGAAAAACGCGTTAAAAGATATCATTATGGTAGGACCGGCCAAGTTACCGCATCACTAAAATAGCTATAACTCCGTAAGTTGTTGGAATTTTGCAAATTCCTTTGGGGAATGTATTTTTAAAAGTCGAAACATTGAAAAAATGCAACAAAAAACGAAATCAATTTTTTCAAAAATTTAAATCAGAACAAAGGGAAGTGGTCGTACTTCAATGATAGCAGATGTAATATGATTCACACAGCCCCAAATTATATTTTTTTTTTACCAAATTTCGGTTAGTATTGATGATATATATCATATTTTATTTAAAATATCTCGATACGTTTTCTTTAAAAAAACCGCATAACTTCGAAATCGCAGCAAAAAAAATGTCGCACAAAAAGAGGTATACAGTATTCATTGATGTTTATAGCGTCGTTTGACAATACATCCAAGCACAAACATAATATGATCTTATTCTGGTGTACAATTCACCAATGGTTGGCTTATTGTAATCTGATTCAAAAATTATTCATTGGTGAGCAAATCTGATAAATTATCCAGTGTCAAAATACAAATTAAGAACGTTGGTATCATTTTTAACTTATGGAGTTCTTGTGTGGTCAGTCGAGGGTCTGCATTTATTTAATTTATTTGGGTTCATCTTTAATATATGAATACCCAGAATGATACTTGTTCAAACAGATTTATGCGACAGTCATCGAAAATTGTACCTCCCGAATACGCGCCACCAAACAAAGCCGCAGCGGATATTTGAACGATGTTATATTTCATAATTAATGCCATAAAATATTCTTTCAAATACAATAAAAATTGAGTAGATATCTCACACGTATCTTGTTTTATTTACATTTAAAAATTGAGCGCCCTTATTGAAAGAGCGTGTATTATTTTAATATCGACGCAATGGATGTTGCCATATTTAATATTCATAAATTTTTATCGCATTTTTTATAATGCAAACAATTTGAAAGCATCCGCTTAGTATTTGGTTGCATTCATGCAACTATATGTGTACGATGCATAATGACAGATCATTATCAGACCGCCAATATGACCTGAGGCGATCGTCAGAAAAATTACACACCAAAATTTTTACCGTTAGCCGTGAGGCGTAATGATACATGAAATAACGTACGACGGCCATGCGTGATTCATTACGCCATTTTCCATTGGTAAATCCGATCGATTCGCCCTCAAGAATCGATAAATTCATCGTAACTTAATGGAATTTTTTCAACAACAAAAAAATTTGATCCCCTAAATCAATTACGTTTATCAAATTTCTAATGGCGTTGCTGTAAAATTGTATAGGAACAAAAAATATAAAGCACTATGTTGTTAAGACAATTTGTTTGTTAACAATCTGTTATTTTTTCGAGGCATAAACGTTAGCACGTGTAATCAACGTATTTTTTTAAACAACCAGCTTCCAATCATCATTATTTATTATATTCAAATTATATACGTCGATATTGCGACTTAGCACGTTTGTTACGTCACTGAACGATGCATAACGAAGCCTCTTTCAAATTGGCTCCGAATATATTTACATGAGTGGGCATACTGATGCATACGATACGCCAATGTGAATGAATGCGGATCATAACGACTTCAACCATGAAAATATGCCTAAATCTGATACAGTCGGAATAATTTTCATACGGATTTATTATTGCGGATTGGTTGTAATTTAAAATCGCCGGGTCGTAAATAAGATTTCGATCGTGATGACGGCGAATTTTATTTTTCAACGGTAGTAACCGGAGAAGTTGCAAAAAGACGCAACTGGTCCAGCTGCTAGTGGTCGTAGAGATGGGCGCCGAGGTTGTGGCATGTCGAGTACAAAAACCAGTTCCGCGATGTCCATGATGTTGTTGATGATGATGATGATGATGACGACGGCCATCTTGTTCATTAGCATAAAATGCGCGTAAACGGACAGCTCTAAACACGAGCGAAGAAATGCTGACTTATTTGAGTGTGCCCGAATGCCATTTACGTATTCGTTATGCGATAGCATCCATAGCAATTTATTATAGCTACTCTTAAATCGACATTTTGATATTTAAAAAAAAAAAAAAATTATATACGCTTTTAAGCATCTTAACACCAGGTTTGCCGCACTTTTCAATTTGACTTCATAAGCAAAATTATAATACAAACTCTTACTATTATTTCCTAGTATTTTACGATGATTTTTATATATGGAGTATATTTGTTAAATGAAAATTTTGGCTAACAGCTGATGTTAAAATGGAATATATCACAAAAAATTTGAAATCATATGGCGATTTCTGCGAATTTATGCATGGGAGGACGTTTACGCCAGGGGATGACATGAACTTCCATTTGCCAGAATGAAGACGAAATCCAAAATGAATGCTGTTATCATCCATCTCGCGCATGTTATTACAGTCCAATTATCATCAATAATACAAGCAAACAATATGTAACATGCCCTATGTATAGGCCAATGGGCATATTTAGGTTAATGAGTTAATTAGTAGAGTAAACGGTCTATATAAGAGATTAAGGCCGAGGGTCGACAATGTCTATAATATTGTCATTGGATAACATTGCAAGTTGTTCGGATGATCCTTGTAGATGTATCTTCAATATCATCTGCAATATGTATGTATACGAAAAGCGAAAAATATTGGGAATTTGGGAAGAAGACATGACAAGGCATCTAAGAAGAAAATCCTTGAATGTGCCACTGAATAATTGCCTGCCCCAAAACTTCTCAAAATTATCTTCCCCCGAGGATTATACGATATAAATTATTAATTTAATTTTAATATAAATTCATTGTTGGCAATTACTTTGTATTTGTAATGCATATTTATAGCAACTTGGATGTAAGACTATATTAAACTATATACACTTAAACTTTTTTTTGTGCGGTAGATAAAATCGCACAAAAAAGCTATGAATTCCATGAACTTTAAAAATCGCATAATTTTGAAAAAGCTATATAAAATATGTTCAAAATCGCATAAAAAAAGTTGGTAAAAAAAACAATAAGGAAATTGAAAAATAACACTTTTGGTAATAGTCGGTTAGTGTTGATGATTTATTTAAAAATTTAAAAACCGCATAACTTCGAAATCGCATAAAAAGAGGTTTGAATGTATTTGCATAATGATGAATGTTTTGGTACACGAGTTCAAATGAATTTCATATGGTTTTTTTTAGTATATGTAGGGTTAAGTCATGGGAATAAAAATCCAGGTGATGTTTTCAAGCACAAGTGGCATTCTCGATGCGGAGATATTAATGGTTCCTTGTAACTGGACATAATGGCCTTTGTAACACGCCGGATAATTTTTATTTAAGCCTTAATTTACGACGTTCGCTAACAGAAATTTTGTCCAAAGTACCGGAAAGGCTTCATCAGCGGCGGATTTAATTAAACAGAAGGCAGAAAAAACTGGAGAGAAAGCAACGTATCTAATCACGGACCCAATTTTCCGCGAACTTGCCCGCCGTGAACTATTTCATTGGTGGCGGGAAAAAACGTTAAGTTGATTAACGCCGGAGGAGAGAACATCCCAGCATCCTTATCCTTAAAGTTGAGTTAGTTTTACGATCTCCAAGGACCAGCTAATCTCGGTTGTGGGCCGCGAACGCTCCCGCAGCAGATGTTGTTCGCGCAGAAGAAATTGCCGAGGCCCCAAAGTTAATTTCGAAATCGAGTCAAAATGTAAACGTTCACCCCGAAGTGTAAATTATGTCCTCGAAAAGGTTTTCGAGACTTTCGCTAATGGCATTACACCGGGGAGAAAAGAGTTTCCGTCCGTGGACCACCTGCTGGAAACTGCCAACTCGGAGACCAGCTCTCCCGAGCATTAAAATAATAATAATATGGAAAAATTTAAGGGCGAAAAAATTGAATTGAAGGGTTGAATAAATTTCACTTTGGTGATATTAACACCGTTCGAAGTTTAATGAAAAAAGGTGCCGAATAAAATTTGAATCTTAAATATGGAAAAGTCGCCGGGATGGACGTAATTCGATGAAGAATTTCTGATCGACCTCCTTTTCTCCCACGACAATAATTCATTAAGGCTTCATACACTTTCGACATTAACATAACTTTCATAAAAACCAAATCATACACGAAATTTCGGTCGTCATTAAGGGGGTATTCCAATGTGAACGCGTAAAAAAAGGCATATTTTCGATAATTTTTTTCTCTGAAACTATAGCATATAATTAAACGAATGTTTTTCTATATTAAAGGCATATGTAAGGAGAAGGACAAAAAATTTTTTTTGATGATCAAAAATATTTATTTATTTATTTATGACAAAAAAATCAAGCGAATAAAAAAAAAAGTTTTCTGCTGGCGTAGGTACTTTGGGCTCTCCTGGTGATCTGAAATAGAAAATTGAAATAGTTTATTAATCTAGGTAACTGTCCTTATCGCAGGTACCTCAACTTTTTTATTTCATTGAAAATTGACAAAATGGCGGCGTTTTTTGTAAAAGAGAGAGAAAAACACACATTTTTGCACCATAAATGAGGTGAAATTATAAGTTAAAATCTAAATATCAACAACTTGGAGGCACGGACGATAGCCATAATAGTTTTTAATATCGTATTAAAATTTGAAGTCGATACGCTTAGCCATTTTTTAAAAATCACCTACGCCAGGTGCAAAAATGTCGTTTTGAGAAAAACGCGTTTAAAGTTTTTAAAGATGAAAAGTCACAGAAAACTTACCTTTTCGGCTGATCAGCAATGCCCCAACCATACAAGGTACTTTTTTCTTTGTCATAGACTTCTTCTTTAGCCGCTCTAGTTTCTCTCCTTGCGATTCGAGCGGCTTTTGAAGCAAAGGAGCTGCGTTGGTCTGGGCGTTGTACGCGCGCATTGTCGCAGTCCTTGGCGAAACTCAAGCTTCCAGGGCCAAGTAAACAGCCCATGACTTCCAAGATCTTAAGTATTCTTTTCTGACCTTCATCAATTATGCAAGCTGCATTATAGGTGGCAATTTCCAATTTTTTTTGCCGCCATAGACATATTTAGGTGCCAAACGCAAGCATTGAAACTTTCGTTGTCATTTTGCGTGTTGGAACCTAAGTATCTCTCTAAAAGTTCATTTTGGCTCAGCTCTTCATAAATTGGCTTCAAAGTGTCTTGTGTTTTGTTATATTCATCTGTATCTTCTTTGCCAATTCACGTATTGCATGCTTTATAGAAACTCGATTTTATGATGGTATCAAAGATTATATCGGAATATTTTCCAATCAGTGATACAATGCCTAGAAGAGAAGAAAATCCTCTCTTGAACCAAGAACCATCGCTAGAAACTGAGAGCTCATTTTCTGGAAAGCCAGCTTGTACATTTAACTCTTTTTCTTCTCGAACGGCTTTACGAATCACAATGTCGTACACAGCGTTTACGCTTTCAGAGATAGATTTTATAATATTATAATATAAATTTACGTTAAAACTCTTGCCAATATCCATATATCCACAAAGATAGTTTATATTTTGCAAACCAGCGCCAATCAATCGCGTAACATACACGAAACGGCGGTATCTGCTTCGAAAACATAGCGCGCGCGCAGTTAGATGCTCTCCGTTGGAGCATTATAATTAGTCAACAAGATAGGAAACACCCAAACCGATTCTAGAATATCAATTTAAAGGATACAAACTATCGAAAAATGCAAAAAATAAAAAAACGATTTTTCGAAACGGTCACATTGGAATACCCCCTTAAATTGCAATCAGCCGCAAGCTGTCAACATGCGTTCCAAGAAATGACCGAATGATTCACACTATTGCACCGAATCAACGAATCAGCACTTAATTACTTTGGCAAAAATTCAATTAACTAGCATTATTCAAACATGATTAATTAACGAATGCCAAACCGATTTGATGGAAGTCAATTTTAAATCGTATGTAAAAATATTGTAATTAAAGCAATACATCAATATAGGGCTACATGCTTTCATATACTCACTTCATCATGATGAACATGTCATAATTTGATTTTAAAGCCGGTACATACCTGAAACAAACAAAAACACACAAAATTAATAAAAATGCTAATGTAATTTAGAGCAATTATCACTCCCCATTGAAATAATTTTTGATTTAAACGGATTTTATTATAAATTTTTAACAATGTTAGGAATCCGCGTCCTGCTCCGATTATCCGCGAATTGGCGCGAAAATTTAAACAAATCGAAATAGTAGCAGATTTTAGAATTTTTTTAGAAGAAATATTAACACATTCCCGCCCGGTTGCGTCCATGCGCACCTTTAGCCATGTGATTAAATTTTAATACGTTGATGCGTAATCGCGCATAAGTGAATCGGAGACAGAGACGGATGTTTTGCGTCTAGTCCCAAATATTTGTAAAATCAATTATTCGAATATTTTCTATTTAAAAAGTATTTGGTATATGGACTGACCATTTTTTTTAGGGGATTAGATGGTCTTTTGCTATGTTTCATAAATAGGCCCTATGTGCTAAGAGTCAGGGTTGTCAAAATAGATTTTTTCTCGACATTTTAGAAAAAATACCTAAAATTTACCATAAATTTTTAATCTATAGTCGCAATAGCGCGAAATTATTGTATACGTATATGTATTTTGAAATGTATTTTTGATCTAAATAAATCATTATTTTATGCAATTCGTATAAAAAAAATTACTTCTAAGCTTCCAAAGTCATATAAAATGTGCAAACGAACGAGAAATGAGTTAACTTCTAAATTTTAAACTATTTCCATACAAATCATTCGCTAAGTCATTAAACTTGGAAGATGCATCAGTTTGCCATCGTCAGAGATAAGAAAATCCAGTGGTGTTCAGACCTGACACCACTATAGTATCTAGCACGAATATAACGAATATAGCATCTATGTTTTTAAGGATCTAACGCGATAATCGCAAATACGCCATGCAAATACTATGCGTATCCCGACGGGAATGTGTTAATATTGAGTGTCCAATAACTTCGAGTTCAATAATATTATATTCAGTTGGATAAGGGTCAATCATCATTGCGCATAGCTTTGAAGAAGGAGTTTTTACAGAATTGTTGATGAAGTCCATATCGTGATGTTTTTATGAGAATTGGACCAAATCTTAACAAAGACGACAATTTTAAAAGGATGGAGTCATAGCTTTTACTATCTGAGTCATAATGAAACTCAAAGCTGTATTGTCACTATTCAATAACCCAATAATATAGATATGTAATAGTATCGTATTTAGCCATATGTGGAAGGCAATAGAAAACCACCATATATTCCTAGAAAAGTCCGATATGGGATATGACAAACAACAGCATTCAAGCAAGTAATAGCAGCTTTATAAATAACGGAAAAGTTGTTCAAAAGTCAAAAGAAAACCTTTTTAAATCACGATTACTCAGTGAATAAAAATTGTTAGGTTGTCTTCGTGTTGTATGCTAAATAAGCTGTTGTATATCATAATACCGAGGTATTGTTTAGCTTTTTTGTCTATTGGAAGTAGAATATTAATGAGAAAGCTTGTTGTTCAAAAAAAAAATCGCCTTGCGTAGTTTTCCAATTACGCTATTTTTATTGACACGTTCATAGCATGAATATTTTAGCACTCCATATGAAATATTTGTGTCTCTGTCAATTTGTATGTAAATTCGTGCGACGTTCGCGTCTGTTTAAAATTCCATAAATCTTCATGTAAATCAAATCCCACCCGAAAGCTCTCCTGTGATATGGCTTATATCAAATCGGTTCCGCTCCATTGTAGGCTCTTCGGGCAAAAAGTCATAGCACGAATAAGGCGCACATGCTAAGGATTAAGGGCAAAGAGATAAAAAAAGGAGACCCAAAACGAAAACTTTCTAAATATATAAAGCGTAGGAACGGCGGCCCTAAGCTACCCGGGACATGTATCTTTAATTGGTTCGTAGTGCTTTTATAAGGAGAGGCAGTTGAAACAATTGGGCGGACGTTGTATAAATGATGCAGTGGAAATAGAGTTTCGGGTGAGGTGGGGTAACAAAAGAAGCACATCTCGGCGGATGTTTTAAAGTAAGGAAGAGCCAGCTTCCTGGGAACCATTTTTAGCAGGGAGCGAACATATACACTGCCTATCCGATGAATATTTGATTTTGGAAATCTCGCAGGTTTAGAAAGACCGTATGATGGTTAGAGCGGCAGCTACGGAATGCTAAGAATAACAGCCGGCCCAAAAGCACATGCTTATTTCATAAACTTTTATTCTTGTTTTAGCAAACCGTGAAGAACTTTTTATATTTGCTCAAAGCATGCAAAGCGTGTGCCCTTTGGATGTGAATGGCGCGATGTCTACATATAACACTTCAATTTGTTGTAATATCTTATGAAACATACGGCCTTATTATCCATGCAAACAATCTCGAACCTTGACTTTAATTCGGATTTAATTGTACAAAACAGGGTTTTAATATAAAAAGGGCTTTTATGTTTAAAAATGGTAACACACATATATATTTTGCGAGTGTTTGGATAATATTTGGATCATCTGCATGTAGAATAAATTGTATTATTAGTAGGATTAATTTCAAATTATGGATTTTAATTAAAAAATAGCTTATCCGAAAGACTTTGCAATAAATCAAATTAATACATTCCACGGGATCCATTTTTAGTGAACATGGAATGCTGGGTACAAACTGTCTTCGAGCAAAATTTCGTTTATATCTGCCTGAGGGCAGGGCTACCATTGTTGATAATTAATAATAAATGTTCTTCAAAATCAAAACAAATTGCATACAATTTACGATCAATGTTGATATTAAATTAGCCAAATACATTATAAATCAGAAATAATAAATGAACATATCAATAGTATTGCATTTAATCGGTACATCGCGCATTGAAATTAAATATATTAGATTTATATTTTGCTCTGACTTTGACTTTGCATACGACTTTAAACAGAATTGCTGGAATCATAAAATAATGCATTTGATCCGTTGATAAGTGAGTTAATTTTAAACATAGATGCTATATTCGTATGTCCATCACTTATCTTCTACATAAATCCACTTTTCTCTCAGGACCGCGCAGCGTGAATAAAGTTTGTATATCAATAAATGAGCCTTAACACTGTTGATATTATTGGGCTCCATAATAGGTTGAGTTTTAAGTATGTTATTGATTTATGTGACTATTATTTATTATGATTCTAAGACGATCACCAACTATCTAAAAAGACCTATACATATTTAGACGTGTATGGGTATATTTACAGCACGACCTTGCCATCGATGTACGAGTGTATGATGAGATGCAAGACATTCTCTCCGTCCCTGTCCCCGATTCACTAATCTCAGCACTCAATGTGCGAAAACACTATTTTTTCGTCATAAATTGAGTCAGATCAAAGATCTCAGAAATACAATAGTAGTAAATCTTTGCAAATTTGAATTTATAGTGTTTTTTATTTGAAGTTTCGATATTTTCATATCTGACATGATGCTTTTTTTGCGCGTATGCAAAGGTCCAATTTTAGCATTAGCATTATGCGATTTAAGCGAATGCGTTGTGATGCCATCAATTCATATCAAAAATATCCCAATCACCTCCAATTATTTTCCATCAATATCGAATAATCTTGTTTTACATTTCCGGGAAATGTTTTTAGACTTCACAAAGCGATCAACGCAAAGGCATCCCATTGTTAAATTTGCAATCGGAATCGCAATTTTTTTCGCAAAGCCGCCTCCAGACACAGTGTGTATTATTTTCAGCATATCTGAATAAAGGGAGGAAAAACTCACGAGGCGCACATAGTGGTCATACAAATTGGAACGTAATAATTGAAATCTGAATTTTGTTTTGGCCATGGGGTAGTCCGCTGGTATGTATGGGCTTTATCATCGCTTATTTTCTTCAGCGTTTTCTTCGGCAAATGGGGAGAGCGTAATAATAAATCTTCAATTTCTTCCTTTTGAGGCAAAAAGGGAAAATAAACAATTTTCCGGAAATCTTTTCGACGACCTAAAGGATCCGAATGTAGATTGGCCATTGCGAGAAAAACTCGCATGATACCCGCGCCGGAGAGGAGGAATTTTATTAAGACCATCCATGACTTTTTGCCATTTCGGCCTCCTATGAATATACATTTACGAAAGGGCGGAAATCGACGTAAATTCTTTAACGGTCAATAATCCGGATGTATTGCAAAATTAATACATCCTAAGATGTGTATCAACGAAATTGAATATGTCGATCGATTGACGGCATTGATGAGCGAAATCAAATATCGGATAATATTTGCTAAGAATACGTATTGGTATGATTAGGAAAGAAATTTACAATGTACCGACAAATTTCTGGATCGATAAAAAGAGGGTGATATCACAGGGTGTTTTCTTAAAATGCATTCGAATCATTATTGACTCTTTACGGTCTGAATGATGCAATTTAAAGGTTTTATCTCACTTTATCGCGTCAAAAAAAAATCTTGTTTTTTTTTAAATTTCATTTTTCGAAAGGACATATCTCTAAGGAAGTCGTCCATAATTTTGGTAAAGAAATTCTGATTATTTTAATGTTTTACAGCTAATTCGCTTAATGCGCTCGAAACAATCACTCCATTCAGATTGCACCCCAGCGGTTCTGAAATTTGTACCTGCGTGCATTTTATTTTCGTGAAATTTCAAGATTGTCATTTATAAATCGCTTATTACAGTGGCAATCGTCTGGGTCAGCGCCCGATTAAATGTAAATGACAGAGGATGAGTCGTGCATTGAAAGGGTTGAGAGCTGCTGAAAACGACTTTGCAAAATAAAAATACAGGTGTTGTTTTCCTTTGGTTGTACATCAAGACGCGTGTTTCCGCTTTCGAAGTTGTTTTTTACTTCTTCGTCTATTGTCCCAAGAAAAGCCATTTGTCTCTAGTCACGGGAAGGTGTTGGCTATCCGATGAATCATTCCATCACCTAATCAGTAGCTGTCAACGCCGACGTGTTTTAAAGCAACCGCTTTGTCTGTTTTGATTTGTCGCGGTGGTGTTTTGTGTCTCTGACAGCCATGAGTTGGCTAATTGAATACTCCCTTTTATGCCAGAATAATACCTTAATTAAGCCCTCTTTTTCCTCTCTTCTACCCCATTGTTTGATCCTTGTATACAGCGAAACTTCAGCTGAAAACAAGCCCCCCCTCAGCTCGCCAGATCCACTACATTCATCATAAACGCTTTTTTTGGTCCGGTTTTATCATCGCGGATAATTGCGGGATGTATATCGCAGGCGCAACTTTTCCTCAGGGCCCGCCAGCAATTTTCCATTGAGGGCTTAATAAAAAGTTGAAATTTGCTTAGGCGTTTCGCAGGTCGTCCTAACAATATCTGATTCTCAGCCGAAGAGTTTTTCTTCGTTAAAAGTTTTTTATCTCGTTTTTACAGATTTTTCTCCATTCACGATTCCCCCATTGACGAACGCCACCGTCTTCCTCTCCTCCTTTTCTCTTCTCCTGCCGCGCTGCGTTTCAAAACACCTGAAATTTTCTCCAGCGATCCCGGCATAAAGGTGAGCACTCCGCATTTCAGATTAATCAAATTTCCCATATTGAACTTTCCGGTCTTGTACATTTATTTACGTATATTTGTACAGAGCTCCCGAGTCGGCTGCGAAACCGCAAATTACCACTTCCGTGTCTGTTTTAAAACTGATTAGACTTTCAAACTTAATAAAAACTTTAGGGAAGATAGCCTTTATTATCAGATGTTTTAATCTGATTTGTAATTGCGTGTCGGCAAAACGGGATGACGGCGCGGAGACGGGAGCAGTCGAGCGGTCAAATATGCGGAGCAAAAGTCAAATTACATTATTTACATGTAAAAAGCGAAGAAAATCCAAAAATATATACGCACACAAATATGAACATCGATGTCAAAATGAAACTCGGACGGCCAGTAACACTTCATATTCGAATAAAAATCAATAATTACATCTTTTAACCCCTAGCGAAATGCTTTATTTTTCGAATCTATCACAAATATATGACCAAAACCCGTATTTAGTTAGAACGCGTTTTTACTACACGCAGTAAACTGCAATACTAACACATATTTGTCGGGACACGTAGTACTACGTTTATTCACGATTAATAGTGAAGGGTGAGATAAGTTAGCCCTATGTGTTAAAATTAAATGATTAATACATCACGATCATCATTATATGAAAATGGAGACATTTTGGTATTAAATATGTATTCAGTCTTTGATCCTTTTTTTTAAGTAAATATTTTGGATTTCACTGTTTGATCATTGTCTTTCAATGGATTCGATTGAATACAAATTCTGGATTTACTGCGGTTCAAAAACTGAATGCGAACTCGCACACGAATCGAATTGTATTGTGATGTATTCTCTCTTTGTTCCATGGTATTTGATGTGAATACCAGAAATATAATGGGGATTTTTCATCGCAAACATATAGAAAAGCGTCAAACACTAAATCGAAATTAAGCAATCGATCGAGGTACATTTATAAATTGACAGTGTAGATTCTACACTGTAGAATCAACAAGCGCTCGCTTCGTTCGAATTCCTGAAGGGCGAAATGGTATCGTCTCCATCTTCCAGCGCTGTTTCGCCGCATTTCATTTCCAAATTACCAATTCATGATCGATGATATACGCCGAGGTATGCCTTCTTGCGTCGCCAATGTAAAATACCTCGTTTGTAAGTCATTATTTATTCCAGATATCGTTCATTGCCGCCGGGCGCCGAGAAAACCGCTTAATGGCTAACAAAACTGCGCCACACAAAAATATGCTTCTCCAATGTACACATAGGCGTGTTTAATGAAGTGTTCAAACAATGTTCGCCGGTTGAATGTCTTCCGTCAGTTTCGTCACGTCTGATACTTCCGCGAGCCGAAGAAAGTCAGCTCGAGTAATTGATTCAGAGTCGTAAACACGCAGTCATGGAAGACATGGAAGGACACCTCTGTGATGTACACACGATGTACGCAAATATCGCCATGAGATATGGATATTAATAGATGGACGTCTTCCATGTTTAGCATGCAGAGCTGGGCGCTAGACGTCGACTATGGCGAAAATTTAAGATCTGGTATGTAAAAGACGTCCATGATGATCTTAATATTCAACGACGTCGTTCGGCGTTTGAGAATATGTAAAAAACGTAGATAAAAATGTTGGCAACTACTGATTATGAATTAGAAAATAGAATGCCGAAGAACGTGATGGCGTTCATTTAGAATTCTATGCGGATTTTGAAAGTATTACCATATAAATAATGCATAGACATTAAATTTGTGTACTTCAAGGCGAGGGATCGCCAGATCAAGTGTTACCAAATTAACTTTGTTATGGCCATCGAATTGTTAATAAGAGTGCATTTTTTTATATTTAGCGATCGAATCACAAGCATAAAAATAGTTTTGGACCTTTCCTTTAGTAATTTTCTATATGAACCGCTGATAAATAGAAAATATACACAAGGGATTGTTGTAACAAAATATTATGGATTTGAAAAACCTAGTTTTTTATTTAATATATTGATTCCAAATTTCTACAATATTTTAAACTGGATCGTTATATTATATCAGGGCTTTGAACCGTTATTTTTTATCATTTCGGTTTTCGTTCCGATTCTGTTCCGGGTCAAGGGCTCATAAGGCCATAAGATTATTTTCGTCTGTTGACTTTGCAGAACAATACAGTCGCAAATATCCATCAGAAGCTCGTGGAAGTTTATGGTAGTGATGTGATAAGTCGACAACGTGTCACGAAATGGGTTGTTCAAAGAAGACCGAACAGATACTCACGACGATGCAAAGAGTGGGAGATCATTATTGATTTCTGACGAATTTGTGCAAAATAACTTATAGAAATTTTTCGAAGTCTCTTTGGTGATATTAAATATAGACAAAGCAGGCGCCCGCCACGGGCGCAACTGGGCTTGGGATGCAAAACGCAGAATACCGACCCGATCGAGAGTTGCACATGCTTTTTTTTATTCATGACATAACATGAACCAACACTGATTGACTCTGTCCATTTTTATATGAATGGCATCCGATCGCGAGGCGCTTATTCGTCATCAGCGGTCCGAAAAGCGGACCGATTGGACACATACACTTTGTGGCCGCTCAGTCTTCTTTTAGATCACGGAAACAAAGTAGCGTCTAGATGCTTTTTATCGTAGTAATTTTTTTTTCAAACAATAACCGCCATCTATAGGTTAGGTCGGGTACTTTTGGGACTATGTTTGTATATTATTTTAAAATATGCATTATAGTAGTATTTAATTTACTGCAATTATAATGGAATTAGTTTTATATTTTTATATATTTAATAGATTTCCGGGGGTTTGTACGAATTTTGATTACAAGTCTTAAAAATAAATAATCTACATAAGGTGATTCATCTGCCAGCTTCTTATATTTGATCAAGATGACGTTATCTAATGATTTATTGTGATCTGTTTAATAATGTAAAAAATAGAGCATTTCAGGTTTTTTTAAATTTTAATCCCAAAAAGAACTTCACTCTATCTCCATTGGGATTATTTCTCAAACGATCAATTCATTTGCTCGAATGACCCAACTGTTAAACTCGTCCAATTCGCATGTTGAGTATTTATGAGACCCAGACGAGGAGATCCTTGCGGCAATTACCAGGACGTGCTTTTGTTGCCGCAAACTTCTCTCTTCTTGCCCCGAAGACTTTATATATATATATAGCTTTAGTTGGTCGCAGACAGATTCTTCGCTAAAAAGAGGATTCCTCGAAAACAAACAGGATAATTTATTCGCGCTGTATATTTAGCGCACCCGAAGGAATCGACGCGTCCGACTTCGGAGTCTAATTTGCGAATTGGCCACGCGGTGTGCCAAATCGTTTCAGTAGACATTGAACTTGTCCGTGTCTTTTTTATTTGGGTCTGCGATGCAGCAAGTCAACTTTCTTCCCACTGAAGTCGGTTTCCGGTACAAAAAAGAAGTATGCGCCTAGCGGTGCGTGTTAAGCATAAAAGAACGGCACCTGCTGCCTACGGCAACCGACACATGGGAAGATTCCGTCCACAATGGACAATTATGCAGGAGTGCCATTTCAACCGTAAAAGAAATGGACTGACCATGCCCTTTTTGGTCATCGAGCTAGGCATCGATCGTGCCGAGTTCGATTTTTGTATGGATGGCCGCGGATGAGGAAGAAAGTGCAATCGATATGTGGGCAAAGAAAATGAATAATTACGCGGTACTTAACCGGAATATTTATGATTGGAGATCACGTACGCAGGCAATGTAGAATGACACATACGCGGAACGCAAGACCAAAAACATAGTAATATAATTTGAATACGATAAGATAAGAGCATTTGAGGCCATTCAAATAGATGCGGAGCTGCATCTTAAAGTGTGTCGCTAGAAAAAACAAAAATTTCGAAACACTTTAAGATTTAAATAAGTGTTAAATTGTAATTTATGATCACATCAAGTATTCATCGGACGTTATGACCTCCTATACTTGATTGCTTGCCAAAATTCGAATGGCTTGTTAACTCGTTGATGAGGAATCCCGCATATACTGCGAACGGACTCGAGTGATAAAGAACGTGCAAGGCTTTCTAGCTAAGTACAGGGACTTTGGTTTGATACCAAATATTTTTAATTATATATAGGTTTGTTCATTAGAAGTAAGTAGGACAGAACTAATCCGACAGTTCTGTAAATGCTCAATATCTTCCCAGGCAGATTATTTAGGAAAAAAGCATCTAATCAGCACAGGTTGAATAGGAAGGATGGTCAAGTAATCGGTTCACTCCGGACGAACCGTTGATCTAAGATTTTATCCAGGTAATGCCGTCTTTAAAAGCCGCATATCAAAAGGTTTCGTTCGCAGAAGGGCGCCAATGGAAAATGTTTAATCCTCAGAAGCAAATAAGTTCCCTTTCAAACGAAAATATTGAACAAATAAGTATCGGATTCGTCGAAGCCGTGAATTGGAATTGGGTCGGGCGTGTTGGTTGTGTCTTGTAGCGTTCGAGCTTAGGCCATTATAAAAGCGCACATTCGAGGCATCAACACGTGAAATAATTAATCTATTAAGTTTTTGATTAATGCTCTTTGGGAAACATTCAAAAACTCGCATGGATGGAAAAGGCTTGTCCCATTTACAAACAACGCGCTGATAAATGACGTTAATCGTCAGTCATTCATTCGTTAAATGCCTCCAAATGAGATGCAGGAATCATTAACGACTTTTTGGTTAATGCCAGGCAATTAATAGTGGAGCGTATTTATACGCTCTCTTGGAAGGCTTTGATCAGTCGCTCGATCATTGGATGTAAAAGCGAATTTGAAAATCCCTAGTGTCACGATATTTGGAGCGATGTCTCGGATGATTCGGTTCAGTGGACGACCGAAGAAGTTAATTGAGCATAAACGGAAGACGAATCCGAGCTGCCGAGCAGAGATGCATAGTCATTTCGGCTTTTTTCCGATTCCTCAACACCTGATACCGTAGAAAGTCGACACGAATTGTTCTGTAATTATTTGATCGACGGATGGTGTCCAATGACGGAGCTAATTGCGGACATCTCTATGTACGCGTACGGAGCTGTCAGATGAGTCTTCCTACAAATTTGGGTGTTTAAAGCAAATATTCGAAGACAGATCCATGACTGGGCGATACAATGGGATTGCGTAAAACGAATAGACGAGCGTAATTGGGGGCGTTGGCTTTTAATGATTGTGTAAATTTGACCCCACGAAGCGGATTTTTCGAACGCAATTATTGTCTTCTCAGAGATGGAATAAAAACGTTGCTTTTGGCATATATTTAAAAATTGAAATCTAAACTACATGCACTTTTATGCGCCAATTAACACATTAATGTCTGGGCCTGCATTAACGCGCGATGAAAATTATCTAGCTTTAACTTGGAAAAAATGTTATACGAACATAATATAGATTTAATTTTTTTTCTAGAGATGATAGTACATACACGTATCAATATTTTAATCATATAAAATATATGCAAATCGATCGGCAAAATATATTATATTGTATTTTAAAAAATATTTAAAACAAAAACTTTTAACATTTTATTGTGCTGATACACGCACCACATATTGAAAACCACTATTGTGTTTAAATATATTGATGCAGTAAACCTTTTCGTAGCCACCACTGAAATTTCGTTTAAATCTATCGGCTGATTTAAGAATTATATACATTTCATGAAAGATAAGTAGAATTTTAAGATTTTTTGTGTTAATAAAAATATCAATATTTTGATATATAAATTTTAAACCTAGCATTCTTCAACATGTTGACAATGCAGATTTGAAATTGAGAGTTACAAGTTTAACCGCTAAATCTGAGACTACCTACAGGTTCATATTAATCCCAATATTGCACAATTTTAGAATCTTTAGATCTTGTAGAAATTTATTATCTTGACTTAAAAAATAAACGAGGTCCTAAGTAGGAATTTATAACAAAAAATCAATGGATTGATATAATTAACACTTGATGTGGCGAATACTTTATTTTGTGGCAATTTTTAATATCATCCCCCATATTCATTGTCACATTTTATCACAATTTTTCAACGTCATTTAGAAAATTACTTAAAAATTACCCCCGCAACCGTTGAGGTTATTATTTTTTAGTTTGGGCGCATTTAGTGGCTAGTTTTTAAAAAAGTGACAGGATTTTAATTAAAAACTTAGCGTTAAATTTGCGCAAAAAAGAGTTTCGCGCTAATTACGTACTATGGAAACCCCAAACCGAGGACGTCAAAATATAAAACTGTTCGAAGCATCTGGGTTTCGAAAGCTCTTTTTTGTCTATTCTGTATTATTTTCATACACAAACATCGCTTAAAAAGGGCCAAAGACTGCTATTTTGAATGTATTCCGTTTCGCAACGCAAAATTACCGGCACGAATGAAATTACACAGACGAGATGTCTAATATCCACCGATACTGTATCATTACGAAGCCCAATTGTCGATTTGTAATTTAGTACGCGTGCCTTTACTAAAAATAAAAAATATCGGCAAGTATTTTATCACGTTTATCACACTTGTTGTCCAAGTTTCGAAATCGTGTTGTATCCCATCCTCGAGCGAATTCATTGTTACGATATCCAAGGCCCAAAACATAATACATTTCTAATTGACGGTTCATGTTTATGACGTGAGAAATTCTAGATTCTCCTTCGAGATAATCGCACCCAAATTTAGGGGCATTAATAAAGATATTTAGTTTTCAGAATGTAGGGGGGGATATCTCGTTCATTATCCTCCCTTGTAATCGTAAAAATAATTGTTACTCAGTCCACCGACGATATGTAAACCTGTGCAGGCCCCCCTAATAAACAATTGAATTAATTGTGCCCAGTCACGACACGGTTAAATGAAATGTTTTAAGTTATACACGGCAAAGAGGAAGAAAAAAAGAAATTTACGAGCGAGTCTTTCCTGTTCACGGAAGAGGTACTTTTCTCCAGTACGAAGCTATTAAAACCTAATCTAGGGGAACGTCTCTGGACTGGATAAAGAGGGGTCGAGTCCTCAGGAGAATAAACAGTCTTTCACCTCTGAAAGCTGCTCCAGCTAATGCAGACACGACCCAGATATTGTTCTTCAAAGAAATCCGTCTCGAATCAAATATTTGCGTCCCGATTGTTTTACAGCAGAACCTTCGGGGACAGCGGATTATCTCCTCCAAGACATAACGACGGCGTTTAAAAAAATGTCGCCGATGGAAACGACTTAATCCGAAAGAGCGTTTAAACGATTCGCCGAGAAGACAATTTAAAAGTGAAATTCGAAACGAAACGAAATTTGCCATATCGACTATTATGAAACAAAGCTCTTTAACATCCATATAGAAAAGTGCCAGAGATTCAATGTCGATGTAAATTTGATATTTGACAATTACTGATAATGCAATTTGAAGCGAAATCAATTAGATGAACTATGCTGTTACTGTAAATGCGATACCAATCAACGCTGAGTGACTTTTTATGGGCATATTTGGATCATATTGATGTGTCTGATGTCTATTTTCAGCGAACAGCATCTAAAACATCCAGGCGTCACATTTAGATGACATTGAAACAATTGCATAAGAATATTACCCATTCGAGTATCGATCTATTGTTTGTTTGGGTCTTCAATTACAACAATTCTGCTTCAGTTAACAATGCAGATTAAACGACGCCACTGGACCATTGTTATTTTGGTCCAAACGAAAAAATATTTTGGGTTTCCCTAGAGTGAACGATGCGTTCGATGAAAAATAATTTATTCAATTATCCGGATTTAACGCAGCACGATTATGGTCGACCTCGGCAGTCCGGATAATCGAGATTTTTACTGTTTTGGCTCGAGGCAGCTGGAAAGCAATTCGGATAATTGTATGTTTTCTCTGGCCGAAATGACCGCCAATAACATCATAGGAATGAAAGAATATCGAAACGTCAAGATCATTGAACTTTTTCAATCAGATATTCAGTTTTTATTGTTATTACCACGCTATAAAGATTTGGCGAGGATGAGACCCCGACTGTGCGTAGTTGGGCTAATGTTTTAAGCTTGAAACTTATTCAATTAGGCCATCAATCGGATCACTGGATGGATATAAGCTCCCAATTTAGATGCGATTGCTCCTCCGCTAAGGAATACAATGGTATTTAGTATTCGCGGATTTGGCTAATCTAAGCCGCGGATCGTGCTGCATGCAATTAGTTGAATGGCTGCAAGTGCCTCCTTCTTGTATTTTTGGACGTCGAGTTGTGAATATTCATAGTCTACGTGCCATTCACGTGTCATATGTAAATTTGGGATCGGGAGCACTTTGATCCCAGTATACCTGGCCACATATATAATCCCAAACAATGCCATCTCTCATGGAACTGCGGTCTTGCAAAATGGCACATTAGCGAATCCTGGAGCAACGAGGGGGTGGGATGCGATGCTTTATGTAAATAGGTGATACAAGTTTACTCAAAGATAAGCTGCATGTTGAGAAACACAAGGGCGAGCGGCCCCGAGAGGCAATTAAACTCGGATATTATTTCTTATCACGAGATTTCTGTCTTTGTTCTTTCGCAATTTTATTCTCTCGCGAGAGGCGCTTTACGGTCTTACGGCACAATGGCGATCGCTTCTACGGCCCGAGCATAAATTATAATAAAAAAGAAGACGTCCAAGGAAAAAAGGAGATATTTTACAAATCCACAATACCCCTATTTCAGAGATAGAAGGGAAGCGCGAAAGAAAAAGGTCGCGGAATTAGTAATTCATAGTAGCGTACTGCTACTGACGCAAGGCCCCGCGCTACATAAGGATACACACGGACCGGGACGAGGATTCATTCAATTTAATGTAATTCATAAGACGAATTATATTAAATTCGAAGGCTGCCAGATTTACAAAGGGATGCCAACGCGCAAAAAATGATTCATCTCGTTTCGGGCCCTCGAAAAATGGCAATACCCGAAAGTGGCGACACTTTTCACCCCGTATTTATCCCATCAATCCGGGCATAATTCAAGCGGCAATCGAATGCACAACCGGCTATAAATTGGGCCAATAATAAAATACGATTTTCAACAATCTAGCCATTATTTGCAAAATTGCTTATCACAAGTCCTGTATACATATTTTTGTATAAAAACATTCATAAATATGAATAATCTAAGCAATTTGCTTATATGAAAAGTTCAAACATATTGGGTCCAGTATACAAATAAACAAGCAATTTTAAGCGATGTGTACATAATTAATAAAAATATTTATTATGTTCATTATGACAACCCTGAACAAGAAATGTTCAAAATCCCTAAATGATCCTGTAGGACAGCGCGTATAAGCTAGGACAACAAAGTCGCCTTTAGATAATAAAATATGTAAGTCAACTTTTTAGCCTATTCTGTAAATTTATCCCATTTATATAAAATCCCCTATTCATACAAAAGATGTCCCTCATTAATTTGTAGCCGATCACTATGACGTAAATTTCCATACCGATCTGTTGTTTATAATGATTTTGCGGTCGTTGTTGAGAATTTAGGGTGCGAAATCGATCCAGAAAGATGAAAATGGTATTATTCGAGTAATAATATTGAAAAAATCCGCCTATTACATGGATGAGCGACGCTAAAAGATCAAATACGTATTAAAAAAATATAGCAAAGAAAATCGCAAAGGTTTTTTAGGGCTTCCCGAGGACGAAGGCGATTCATTTATCTTCTTTAGCCGTTCGCCATATTCCGTAAAAATGTACGTCATTTTACAAGATCAAATAAGCGAAGTACTCCAAAGACAAATGAAATGTATTACACTTCATAAAAAATGAATGACGCCACGTATAGGGCCCGAAAAATGTATGACGCGAGATAAAAAAGGCCATTGAAAATTCTGCGCTGGCGAAAAATAATTTGGCAAAGTCCTGCTTTAAAAACAATTTTTATTAGTTAGGCGATCATAATCGGGTATGCGATATGGCACAATCGAGCAGGCCCTATTGGTCGCCAGTAAACGATATTAATTTGGATTGACACTATCAGATTGAAATGCTTGTATGCACCGGTTAATAGGTCAGTTAAATATGCTATAAAAGCGCAAGAATTTTCCGCAATCGCATGATTGTGCCACCTAAACATTGGTAATCATATTTTGGAATATCGATTGCATGACCTAAAAGCGTAGCCATTTTTCCGAAAGAAATGCATCGACGTGAGCTGTTAATGCAATATTGCACTGAAAGCAACGAAATGTAAGTGGGGAATGAAATTTCTTCGGAGCTGATGGAACAATGGGAAAACCCTCAACCTATTTAGATTAAATTAAAGGTTCAAAATAGAGTGAGAGCTCTCAGAGTAACAGTCTATTGGGCGCTGGTGGATCAATTAAGACCACGAAATGAATGTGGCGATACAAATCTATTTTTACACAGTGTTGTTATAAATGCATTAAATGGACCATTTAGAAGATCCAATGATGATAAAATGATCAATATTTGATTTGATAAGATTGTTATAAATCTCACTTCATCATAACTTGCGAGCTTTTGAATTTAAAGAGCTTTTTTAAAGCTCGTTGGAAGCATTTTAATATTAATTTTCAATAAAACACATTAAATAAGTCTGAATAGAAAAAATAGCTATATTCTATCATCCCTATATGTAAATACATAATGTACAACAAAATTTGTATGATGATCTAATGGGTGATTTAAAAAAAATGTGTTTGGCACGTGTTAATGGATGAATTTATAAGATTTAATCGATCTGATCTGATCAAATATCAATGTCGGACTAATAAAACTAACAAATATCAAAATAATCGAGGTTTGAATTGGTAACACTTGATTTGGCGAATTCTGCATTTTTATCCCATATCATTAGAATCGCGTTTGGGATCATATTTTTCGATTTCGCAATATGAATTTAACGGCATTCTGCCTCCGATTTGATGTTCGTCCATCGGCATAAATGCAGCGTTCGGAGTACAAAACCCGCACAGCAATATATTATTTCGTTTTCCGAGCTGCGGTTTCTACTTAACTCCATTATGATGGAATTGTAACTCAAATATTTGTAAACTTGTCACTCTGAGAGACAAGCATATGATTACTTCCTGTGAGAACGCAATATAATGGCGCTGCACTGGATGCATAATAGTTGTGTGAATTAAGAATGCACAAAGGGCTGCACCGAAACGCAGTGATTTGGTTGAATATGCACGCGTTCGACTGGGTTTGTAAATTTGCGTCTGTATCTCCGATGATGTACTGTTATTATTATGGACTTAAATTGAATCGGAATTGTACGAAAATATCATTAGGTTGCTTGATTTGTGCGCTGGTACATTAGCAATGATATATTTGATGGAATTTTTTGTTGTTGTTGTTCTTGGACTATTAAAAATGAATGTTAATCATTCAGCTGAGGGCAATTACCGTTAAGAACTTCCTCCATAAGTATTTGATTTAGTAACTGAACTCGTTCTGACAATAACAGCTCTTCTTTACGAGTATGCGATTGAACGCGGAGGCTTCACCGCGAATACGTAAAGCCAATATTTTATCACTTCCTTATGCAGTCTAGACGCTAAGTGCATATTAAAACGGAAGTTCCGATACTTCATCATGCAAGTTTCGCCGATTATTGCCCATTTGAATAATCGTCACCGAGGAGACACCGCGAATTGTTTTCGTTTCTTAGGATCTTCGTTGCTATGGACAAAAAAGCCTCGATGAAGAAAATAAATTAACAAACTTGGCGATGGAGAACGCTCCAATAAAGTTGATCAGGCCGCGTGAAATAAATCAAGCGGGAAAGCCCTGAGCAAATAGTGAAAAAGAGAGCCGATTAATAGAAAGCAGAACCAGCTCGAGGATAGGGTGGAGAAGCGGGCGGATTTGAAAGCGGAAAAGGGCGGCTATTCCACAAAAAAAAATATCCACCCCCGGTAAATAGCCTCCTTTTCAACACTTGCCCCACTTATTTTAAGGAATTATTCCGTTGATTCCGAGAGCCGGATGAAATAAATCTCCCGATGATGAACACCTTCCCGAGGAACAAAATACACCTCTATCAATTCGATCGCGACTACCGCGGA
Organism: Stenopsyche tienmushanensis; assembly: GCA_008973525.1. Classification (NCBI taxonomy): domain Eukaryota; kingdom Metazoa; phylum Arthropoda; class Insecta; order Trichoptera; family Stenopsychidae; genus Stenopsyche; species Stenopsyche tienmushanensis. The sequence continues at coordinate 878,925 of WACJ01000044.1, forward strand.
ACGCGTAATTATTTCCCCCTTTACTTTCATCCCTTCGCTTTTTACGGATCAGCAGGCGTCTTCCAAAATAAAAATAAATCAGCAGAAACGTTTATATCTTTTTTCCGTTTGTGCACAATCCGCAAGGACCGCACAGTCCATATCCACGTGTTGCATTGTCTTTTTTGCGGGATATGTGGAAGAAGATATATGGCTCTGATTGTCAATGTAAGCCATATATTTACATAGAATTGATATTCGATAGGAAAGCATGCAAATACAAAAGCGTACCGGGTGGCTCAGAATTGAAATTGAATAAATCGCTCAACGGAAAATACAAAATATTAGGGCAGCATTTAATCTGGCCATCGCGAAATCTATTTGCATACGAGGACAAAAACATCGGTTTTATAAAATCTTCCAAATATACATATATACAGTAATCGAAATCGGGGTTAAAATATTCAACCCCCAAGCTGATAAAGTCCAAATCAAGAATTTAAATGTATTGAAAAAGTATGCCACGTGAATTATTCAAGATCGATGGATATCGAATTCACATCTAAATCCCTTGAAGCCTTCAGATTATCACATGGATAAACCTCTAAAACGCTCAGATTAATCGATAACGAAATTACATATTTAAAATTATGATATTAACACTTTACAGTCAGCGTTAACGTTCGCAACTTTAGTTTGAAAAAAATGTCATACAAACTTAATATAGTTTTAATTTTTTTTATAGAGATGATAGTAAACACTTGTGTCAATATTTTAAACGCATAAAACATATGTAAATGTCATACGCCGCCAAAATATAGCAAATATGCACGATGAATTGATTGAATGTTGTCCTTATGTTTTGGTCGCGTGTTTATGTTGATACGCGCACCACAGATTGAAAACCACTACAATGTTTATGTATACAGATGCAATAAACTCTTATGTAGATACCATAGAAAAATTGTTTCAATCTATTAACTGGTTTGAGAATTTTCATTCAATTTTACGAATTTAATGAATTTCTTGCGATAATCGACTGGATTTCGGATGAATTTAAGTGCGGAATACCCGGACTAAAAAGTGTTAAGGATGAAATTCTTAATATACGAAATACATGCATATAGAATATTTGATTATGTCCAATATTTTGTTTGAGGATACGTCGAATAAAAATGATATCAATTACATAAGAGTAGAGCTGTTTGATTGAACTAAGCACTGGAAACTAGTAGTTATCTTTTAATTGGTATATTGTAACATTTAAATTGTGACAACAAATTGCAACTGAAATTGAATACATGGCGAAATTTGGCACCATGAATGTATTTTAAACGGCAATGATTGTCGATGGACTACAAAAATGTCTCCTAACATCATTTTAACCACATGCATATTATATTATGCATTTGTTGATATAATTTATGTAGAAGCTCATAAACAAAATAATGCAAATTATTACGATTTTAAGTATGATTTGTTGAACGCTTCAAATCATCCCTCGATATAAATAAAGTTGTGTATTATGGATAAATGCTACAAAAATGTTCACACACTCGGTTATTAATAATGTGTTATGAGCATAATTAATATCAAATAATTCCCAGGCATCAATCACGAAAATCATACATGCATTTAAATCTTATTCAAGATTTCGGACAATTCACGATTGCTTTATATCCTGTCTTTAGCCTCATTTCTATCGAGCCACAAGACGTACATCCACAATGCGAATCCGACGCTCATATGGATTTTTTTTGTTGTGAAAACCGCTATACATCATTATTATGGTGACGATAAAAAATGGCCATGGATGACCCAAACGGAGAAGAAATTTCATAAATACGACTATCGGCAATCGAAGATCTTATATATTTACATTGGATTTTTTTGTCCACCTTGTCTTCGTGGTGCGGTACACTTTGCCAGGAGAGAGCTATTCACTCTGCAGGTCTTCCGAGAAGCACGTATTTAGAGGCGGAGCAGAAAGAACGATGGGAAGAATCGGGATCAGTACATATATAAATCCAACTATAATTTTTACCTGCCTGAAATTCGCTTCGATCCTGAGAAAATGCCCGTTGTGCCGATACACAAGGCAATGGTTGCCATTTTGCGCATCGATACGAAACTGAATTATTTACAATGTCGTTTTTTTTGTCGTTGTGTCCATTAATCATAATGGCGTTATTAGTGCGAGGTGTTTTATATTTTAACACATTCCGGTCGCCTGATTGCCTTTTTTTGCCATTAAACCCTTTCACTACGTTGCTCGATATATGGAACGCATTTATTTAATTGTATGTTCGATTTAATTACACGGTTATTGTCTACGAATGGACGGAAATGATCGAACGTAGCAAAATAATTTTGACTAAATTTTGCTCCTTGCGATCTAATATATGCATTTTATTATATATCTAAACTTGACTTTTATAATTTATTCGGTTCATATAGATGTTTATATAATTTATGCATCGATAAACGTTCGTAATTTGTTTGAATAAATGAGATTTTCGATGGTAGATCGCGTACTATACTAGATCAAAAAAATTTTTTTTTTTTTTTTTGTAAGTGTTTATATTTTGCACATTATTTTATCGCGTTGTAATTATGTTTATTTGGGTAAATTCAATATTTAAATGTGAAATTTTAAAAAAATTCAATGTGTTTTAGTATAGAGTCGTCTTTGCAATATTTTAAATACGCACACATAGGAGCTGTCCTTTTTGATCTATGAGTCCCATTGAAATACGACCCATGCATATATTTGAGTTTAAATTTCCTGCCGTAAAATGGATCGGTCGCTTTTACGCGAGGGTCGCTTTGTTGTAAAAGCTACACATTTTTTGTTGAAATGCAGCAGAAAAGAAGGGTCCGTCGTTGCATTTGTATACCTGGGCCCCGGGGAAGGGTCTCAGAAACTGCATGTGGTGACCATCATTTGGAAAAAATATTTTCGGGCGTATTGTTTAAAGAATTGGTGCCGATTTTATGCCGGTGGACGATGGTCACAATGCAGAAAAATATATGCAGGTTAACATTGCATACCGTACTAGTTCAAGTTTATGAATATAACGACGGTTATATTATCTGTGTTCAAAAATGTAGGTGATAGATTAAGGACTTGCGTTATCATCATTCGGCGTAACGGTATTGGGATATGAATGTATTTGAATGATTTCTGAGAAATTTTGTTCACATAGAGCCGTTTCATCGAGGAAAAAAATTGGCCAAGACAAGTCTTCCGCGAGTGTTAAATCGAAAAGTTTGGTGGAGTTTTAAGAAGTTGGCGGCCCAAGGCTGCAAGTGAGGGGCTCACCTGTAAAATGCAGTAGCAGGGCCGAGGTCGGCGATTTTCTGCAGCTGTCGAATCCCATGTTGAAGAGGAACCGGTCTCGGAGGAAAGTTGTGAACTCGCAGCGAAGATCGTCGTCACCACATCGCCAGATCGGCACCGAACAGATCCAATTCACAAATCACAACAAAACAGATCTTATGATTCACTTGGCACTGTAAGAACTGCAAAGCACTATCACTGCGAGGCGCTGGCACTCGGCGGGGCTCCGGCGAGTGTTCGAGGTGGCACTCGGCGGGTCGGCGATTAGTTCGGTCGAAGTTTGTGAGAACGCGACGAAGACGCACGTCCTACTCGGGTGCCGTTCGGACTAAGGCTGGCGCGCGCCCGCCGGTAACTCCCGTGCCGGCCGCGCTATCCGCTGGCGCCACCGTCTACTCCGCGCTGCAGCGAGCCCTTGCAACTCACAACTTAAATTCAAAACTCTTAAAAAAAAAATTTGAGACTTCATTCTTACTACAAATAAGTTTTGTGTGAGATATCCAGTCATTTTTTTATTTAATTTAAAATATTATTTTATGGCATTAACTATGCAATATAACGTAGTTCAAATGTACTCCGTGGCTTTGCTTGGTGGTACGTATTCGGGAGATCCAAGAAATTTGCTGAATGGCGTTATATTGACTTGTGATCCAATCCCGAGCCTAAATTTCGATCCCGGGATTTTCAATAGGTTAAGAAATTACACTGATAAATTTGATCAAAAAATACTAATAATAAGTCCATTGGTTTAATATAAAAAATAATTTGAAGGCGAAAAAATTTTATTATTTTATGTTTCGTCATTTTGTCTAGATCTGATTTTGGAAGCCAGGCAACTTGCTGCTGAAAATGCGCGCTCAGCCTGATAATATTCTTTTCTGCTAAGACACGGATTAAAACTCGCAAAATTCCCGATTTTCCAACAAATTATTTATTTCCTTCCCTGCAGATGAATACTTACATACTATAATACTTTGATGTGATTCGTAGTTATATTACGGAGGAATACAAAAAATCTAACGCCCGTATCTATTATATTTCATATCGATATACCCATTATTAGAGTCGAGGTGTAGTAAATACATCATCGGTAAGGGAAGGTTAATATTACAATTTGAAAAACATATATGTACTATATATGTGTATACATAGATTAGACAGTTACTGCCCCTAGGCGTCGTCTAAGATCGCCAATTAGTAGTTACGTCACTGTTTCCAAGCGTCCAGATTTCGGCGGGAATGTCTCGATTTAGTATCCTTCATCGTGCTGGTGATAGAAATTAAAAAAGATAAAAAATTCAATCGCGAATTTTTCGGGATTACGTTTGCTAGTCCCGTGATCCATGAGTACCTAAAACTGTCCGGGATCTCGGGATTGGATTCCCCACTTGTGACTAGGGGTACCAAATATTTATTTTTCTACATAGCTCTCTTCATTAGAAATGCATTTATTTCATCGGATAGAATTTTCTGATTCAACATAAACGATGCTCACCTTGGGATAGTAATACCCTTTATGCGCATGTAGAAATTGTGTGTGAAATATCATCGATTGAAAAATTAGGTCTTTTATATTTCCTGATGCCGCGTAACAGTAAAATCTTAATAGGAAACCGCGTTTATCGAGGGCCGATTTTTTGCAGTCGACTTAAACTTTTTATTTTTTTTAAAGTAGTAAAAAATGACTAATTTCAACATAAATACGCCTCACTAAAATAGCTATACTTTTCGTAATTAATTGTAATATTGGAAAGTCCTTTAGAAAATATATTCTTAAAAATCAAGAATCAAAATTCTAATAGATTAGATAAGGGATGATAAATTATAGCTATTTTTTCATTAAGACGTATATATACGATCGTATTTAGGTTGGTAGACACAGGTGGCTAACATGGTGTGTGTGAATACTTGACTTTGCGTACTGATTACAAACAATAGCCATTCAGTTTGACTTTTACTTTCATAGAATGGAAGAGGAGGTTATAAACTTCGATAGCTATGGGGCTAAAAATATTATCTTTGAATAATGATCAAGTTGTACGAAGAGGATTTGTGTATGTGTGTGGAAAGTGACGGGATCAAAAAGCTTCTCATCTGATGGAATAAATGTATTTCTAATGAAGGGAACTATGTAGAAAAATAAGATACTCCATTTGTATTTTTATATAATACTAATAAATTTGTACAGCAAAATTCCGGATTATATTCAAATTCCTTTTATATATTTAATCCTTTAAAGAGGTAAGATACAGAATTGTGTCCGAATTCCAGAGATTCAGAAAAAGAATTCTTACACGTTGAGCTCGGATCTTACACGGATTAACTAATAAAGATATGTGAATGATATAATGGATCAATTTCAAGTGTATTGTTTATGTTTACTTGAAGAAATGACCGAATATTGTGTGCTATCGACAGTGTTTATTTATTTATATACAAACTTCATACACGCTACGACGGTTCCGACAGATAAGTGGATTTGTACGGATGACAAGTGGCGGACATACAAATATAGCCTCTGAGTTTATGATGTTTATGATACGGGTATTTATATAATCCTTCACAATATTCTGCTATTTTTATACAAAAGTGATAGCTTTTAAGCCTTTGATGAGTATGATCAACAACGTTGGTGTATGCACTCGAGTGATCCAGAAAGTCACTTGTATTTTTATAAAAGAATATAATATTTGTATATTTTTTTTCATATCGTACAAATATTCATCAACAGATTACAAAATATTAAGGGTTGAAATTTCAATGGCAGTTATCTTATCCGGCTAAAAACGGTTAATAGAATTTATTTGTTTAGTTTATTTATATGTTTTCATCTTCCAGAAATAAGTTCGGTGTTGGAAAGAAGTCACTTTATTTTCTTCTATTTTTTTCCCCTATAGTTTCAACTTTTCTTGGAATACTCTTAATTGCTCTGTTAGTCTAACCAGCGTATGATTACAACCACGTAAGAAGGTGTTTAGCTTATCAAGCAAATTTATAACCTTTTGGCCAATATTTAAATGTTCTAACAATCCCTATAAGAGACTAGAAACTAGAAAATACTTTTGCTATGGGAAAAACAACGAAATAGCTATACCTGTGGATTAACTTTCTTTAATATTAGAAATTCTAAACCGAGCTCTGTTATTTTTGCTTATGTCAATTTTGCAGAATGGTGTTTTCTTAGTGAGGTATTCTTTTTCGCTACTACCTCAAAATTTTTAAGGAGTTTCATTCGCTTTAATTATTGTAATAGTCAGACTAGTCCAAAGTATATTTTTACAAAGTAAACATATCAATTAATTTATGTTTATGGAATTGATTCTTCATTTTATATATAAATGTTAGTCTTGGTTTAGTTGGTAGATTTTAAAAATATGACGAAAATATTCAGCCATTGTGGGGTCACAGTACACAACCTACAATACAATGATTCATTATGCATTTTTTAAATATAATTCTAATTCATAATTCTTTTAAATTAATTAAAATATTATTGAAATTAATATGATTTTTGATGAAGAATAGAATTGATATGATACATTGATTTGAAGATATAATATTGATAGGCAAACTCGCTAATTAAATGATTGGTACTATGTTTTATATTTGCAAAATACTTTGAATCAATTTAAATAAAGGCTTTTTTATAATTTTTAAAACAGGTATACATTCAAATATTTATCAAAATAATTTCTCACAAAGGAGGAAGTTTCCAAAATATTTAGTCCCAGGAGGACGAAATGTTCAAAATGCCAATTGAAGTTTGACGTCATTGTTCGATGTTGCTTGTGGAATTATTTCCCAGAAATAGAACTGATTACAGAAACGAATATAGTAATAAGTCTCATTGTTCATTCGTGTATTGAAAGTTTCAAAATATTGGATTTCTTAATAAAAGAAATGGATTGAATAGAAGAGGTGATATAACGATTAACACTTTACAGTCCGAGCGATTCGCAAGAAATCAATTAAACACTACTAAGAAAATTGATCATTCTTAAACCAGTTAATAGATTGATGCGAAATTGCATCGATATATGTATCTAACTAATATATCTTCATTGCCAGCTCATATTTACTTTTAAAAGACTTGCAAAATTATGTATATTGCGTTCGTGGAATTATTGTATTAATGTTAATTATTTAGATCATTTTCAAAAGGGAATAAATTTAAATGCGTTTGAACAGCTCTGATTCTTAAGATCCCTCGGGTGCATTTAGAACAATGGAGAAGCGACCCGAACAAATGGTAGACAGGTAAATTGTTAACAATGGCCAGTGAAGAAAGTATATAATCTATTTTGGGCAATATAATCGGAATATAACTCGTTTAAGTTTACTTTCTATTTGTTTATGGTGTTAAATTGAAATCGATTTGATGCTTCAATTCGATGGTTTTTAGTGTTTTGCATTAGTGTGCTTTATGTTGGGTCTGTCTGATATTGGGGGTGTATCGGTAGGGACTAGCTGCATCCCCCGCAGACATGTTTGCGAATTTGCAGAATTAAACAACGGAGCGTGTTTAAAAAACGAAAATAAATCGTATTTAGTTTCGAAATTGAATTTCGTGATCAGGAAATGGATGTGAGGCGAAATGCACTCAGAATGACGAGTATGAAAAGCGGCACAAAACTGCATTGTTTCGTGCTGGATCCAGCTTTGTACGTGATGCAGGCAAAGCCTGTCCACTTGAGCTGGAGCAGCACAGTACTAAAAGTCAGCCGGTTGAGTACTTCTACTTTTAGCCGGCTACTTATATATATAAATTATATATATTAGAGCCGACTGACTACCAGTCGGACTGGTTGGCTGTTGCTTGAAAGCTGTCTGACATTTTTGGCGCCAAAACTCACCATTGTTGATCCCGTTTGAAATACGATTTTGGACACACGTTGTATCTATTGAAGCATGTATATCCAGTTTTGTCGATTCCACAACAAAAAATAGTGTATTTGCTGCGGGATGCACCCAAAATAAATCATATTTATCAACCGAGACAGCAGTGTCCAACGCGTGATATTTTCGCCACTTTTTCATTTGGATCATGAACACATTTGAAAGCGATTTTTTGCCGAATGTCAGCACATTCATCTTTGGATTTTAAAATTGAATTTTGCAATAAATATACAAACAAAAACATGCATAAACAGACAGTAATTCGCATGATAAAAACCAAATAAGTCGTTTGTTCCTTTGTATAATATTAGTAGGAACGCTCGATATGCAAAGAAATGAGTTAATTAAATCCCGATTTTGATTATATACATTGTATTATATAAATACAATACATTTTTAAATTTAAACATTGAACTATATTCTGGGAATCCCTTTATGATAAATGACCAATGGAAAACCCAATATGGATAATAGTGTCAATTAATGTGTTAAATACAAGATTTATTACATTTTTATGCAAATTTATGATAACTTAAATAATTTCTCGGAATAACATTAACAATTACAAATATTCTACTGAAATAGTCATTGTGTATATTTAATATATATTAATGCTTTTATGAATTCCTCCATTTATAAATACATTTTTTTTTTGGCAAAAAAGATCAAAACCAATAGTAAATAGGCAAAAAACCTAATCCATTGATGAGTAATCGTGCATATATGCGTTTGGATTTGAGTGATAAGTAACGAATCGTACATCGATGGCTAGGTCGTGCTGTAAAGGTACCCCTACACGTCTAAATATTATCGTGGTTCCATTTTTAATACAATATTTATTCTTTTATCACGTTTCAATCAAATTTCCGACCAAGTTTTGCGAACACAATCATTTGTATTTCTTTAAAAGAATATAATATTTGATATTTTTTTATACATAGAATACAAAATAGAGAGCTCAATTATCAACAGGGTGACAAAATAAATATTAAAATAAAAATGGAATTTGTCCGTATCCGATTTAAAATCATTAGGTATGAGGTATTCTTAGATTGTTGGTGATCTTTTTAGAATCACAATAAATAGTAGAAAGCCACATTAATCAATTAAATACTCTAAACTCAACGTGGTAATATAAGTCATTCAATTTGAAATGCTATTATGGAGTCTAATAATATCAACAGTGTTAGGGCTCATTTTTTGATAAACAAGCTTTATTCATGCTACGTGGTCCTGAGAGAAAAGTGGATAAAAATCGATTTTGTTATAAGATTTGGTTAATCGCAGGAAACTACTGATGTAGATAATTGTTTGACCAGTTTCAAGGAATCCAAAATTAAACACTCCGCTGATATCCCACCGTACACAGGGAATGATCTTCCCATTGATAGTGGCGGTTTAGGTATAGCAACAGGTACCTTTGACCCTAAGAAAGCCATTATTTTTGACGCTTAGGGTTATCGTGCAGTACCCATTTTTTAGCACAAACCACCATTCGATACAGAACGGGTTGTTTTTACACTTGGACAAGCGAGATGTACAGATTCGCTGTTCCAGTGGGATTAGGGTCCTTATTTTTCGATTTTTAATAAAAGATTTTAGAGGTCGCTACCATAAGTCAAAGTTTCAGAAAAAAATCGTCGTATGGTCACTTAACTATTAATTTGGCTTATTGATTCTGGTATGTTTATTAGTCTTTTTTGAAGTGGAATATCATGTAGAAAGACTCACTACTTCATTACAGTCAACCTTCCTTCCTTTCACCCCTTTCTTAATTCTTTCCTGCGGGTACGTATTGAGATTGAGCCCTGCTCTGCTCCTCGATCATAAGATGACCGACGGGATCAATTTCTTTTAAGCAAAAACATCGATATTTTTTTACTTTCTTTCTTCGTATTTGAGTCAAAACTGTATGTTGTTGTTCATATGGTTTTCAGCAAATTTCTAACACATATAACGCATGCTTTAGGTTTTTGACTATAAAAGATAAGTCGCAAAATTTTGAATACTTTTCGGTACTTTTGATATTGTGATGCTGTCAATATTTATTTTTTGAACTGGCGCGTCTGGTGTCATAAATTTAAAGTATGCACGATCCCGAAAAATACCGCCCATAAATTCCAACTTTATACTGGATCTATCTCTGGAATAAATATTTTTCTCGCGTTGATTCAATACGATTTCTTTGATACGTGTTATGCTTAATGCTACAAATATAATATTGAATATTCAACGATGATGTCAATAATATTTACTCTAAGCGTTCATATATGAAAGATGACTCTCCAGAGAGATCTGGGTTAAAAAGAAAGTTTTACCTTATTTTATTCATGCAAAATCAAAATTGGATGATTGAAAAACAAGACAGAATATCGGAGTTATAAATCAATTTTTTTATATTTTTGTGTACGCGTTTCGAGTGTTATTGGATTATTGCTTTGGGATTCGATTTGAGATGGCGAGTTTCGTTCTCTAAATAACAGCTCTTTTTCGTCTCGTTATTAGAGGCTGTATGTATTTCTAGTTATGGTCATAAAAATATGGCTCCAATCTGTATGATTTGGTATGCATTACTTAAGTACGCATGAAAATTGTGTTCCACTTTCACCGTTTAGAAATGACCATCGTCGGATAACTTTCAAATTGACATATTATTACTCGGTGGTTCCAGCATATTTATTTATTTTCCTGCAATTTTCCACATGGAAAATTGAATCACTTATCTACGGCAAATTATCCAATCCGGAATAAATTCGGATCGTAATGACTCAGTTATGATCTGGACCGTGCAAAGTAGGAGGCTATTATCTTATCAGGACCCAACCCTTTCGTGGGGCCCGTGCGAATGCGAATAAATTTTACAAAATTTTATGACGAGTGTCCGGAAGGATCGGCCGAAAGTCTTTTAGGTGGACGGCGCAGGAATACGGGAGTGGCAATTTTCAATTAACCGAAGGGGAGGACAAAGGAGGAAACGAGTCCTGCCGAACGTTAGCTAATACAGGACAATTATTTAATAAGCTATCCGGGATCTAATCTCACCCGGACTAATGGGGAAGATCCGCGCAACACCACCATATTAGCAGGAATTATTTAAATCGTGCTTTCCTAACGCATTATGCTCGTCAGGAAAGTAAATATCTGAATACGTGATGAATATTTCAGAATTTTCACGTACGCACGTTTTAACGGATTCTATCCTTTTTCGTGCAACATAAATAATGGATGCAAGGCCCCGAGTCCTGCTCCGTTACATATATATTTTAACGAGACTGCTTTTTACGAGCGCTTATATTCGGAAATTAATCACGGAGACATCCCGGAATATTGAAAAAAAGGTCGGGATATTATGATCCTGTAATAGCCGCACCAAGGTCTCTACCGGGGCTTATTCAAATTTTCCAACTTACAAGCGATCATTATCAAAGTACTTGCTCTCGAACATATGCGAGTTTAAAGTCTTTCTTGATCAGCATAAACTGGAACGATTACGTCGTCAATTTATGTTGAGAGCTCTGTTTGTTGAGTCTGACGAATCAAACTGTCGGATTAACGTCTTTGTAAGATCGTCGTGATCAAAGGCTTGATATCACCACATAGCAAAATAAATCAGAATTTGCGGTTTAAATGATTTTTTGGCTTTCGATTCACATAGCACAATGAAAATGAAAAGTAATGGATGACAATAAAATAACGTACGCATACGAAGCAAACAATGAGTAACAATAAACTGCTTCAACGAAAAGAAAGTCAAGTGAAAGTATCTAAATTACCGTAAAATTTTGCGCTTGACGATACCATTAATTGTTAATTTGATGCCAAATTGAATAGACTATTAAAAACGAAAGAGTACACAATAGAAAACAAATTCGTTATAATAAAGGGCGCTTAAATTGCATACGAAATCGGATATTGCGTGAAAAGTAGCACAATTTTATATTGACATTGATGAGCTAACTTCGATAAAAACCCTAAATATGGATCGTTTTTTAATTATATATAAATTCACAGAATTTATATATAATTAAAAATCTATAATCTATAATATTAATTTGAATACTTTGGAAATATCCTTTGATATTAAACTATTTTAATTGTGGGCAAAAGACCTGTCTTATCATCAGAAACGATTTCGAGTCTCCTGGACTGGACGTTGATTGTAATATATCCGTATTAAAAATATTATACACCATCGATTATCGATTCGGGAAATAACTAAATAATTAAATCCGATTAAATGTCCCAAATTATTAATTTGGGAATATTCATCTCCGGTTATCGGGGATATGATTGCCTTTCAAAACCACTCCTGGTCAGTTAACTTTTGAAGTTGATAATTTAATATTTCGAGCAGCAAATGTCGCAATGCAAATACAATTTAAATATATGATAACATAGACAATTTCGATATTCAATCGCGCGAAACCGTGCAAACTGATTTTTTAAAAAATAATAGGGGGATGCGAAAATATTCGCGTATTTAGTAAAAAAAAAGTTCAAATGTATTACTAATAAAAAAATATATATATTCAACAATATAAAATATAATTCTCTTCGTTATTTAAAGCATCTTCCCATACTTCTGGCAATCCTTCAATTCATTTTTTAAGCTAAAAACGATTTTAAATGTCTTTCTACTTCAGCTGCATTTTTGAATTGTGTTTCTCTCAAGTTGTGCTTCATGAACTTGAAAAGATTGAAATTGGTCAAGATCTGATGAATAGGGAGGATAATATATTGTAGAACTGACATGTGACTGTCATTATCTGATCTGAGCTGTATAATAGTTTTGCTATTCCTAATTATGTCAGCCTGCTCACAAAATTGCTAGGATACGCCTATTCTCAATTTGCGTTATGAGTACGGAAAGAGATTGACTAGATTAAGTAAAAACCAAACTTATTCTAGTCAAAGAAATATAGATATATATTTTAAATTATAATAAATTAAATATATATATGATTTACAAATAGAAAAGGGTGATTTTAGTCACGTTCGTGATCTCATAGTGCAAGACACTTATGTGTACTAGTCGCTCTGAGGACGCAATGTTTGTTTGCCCAATCGGTCCGCCTTTCAGACCGCTGACACTTCGAATGAGCGCCTCGCGATCGAACATGTCTACAGAACATGATCTGCGTCCATGAATGAATCACCGCATGGGCGTTCCGAGATCGGGAAAAACCCAAACCCATATAGTGAAGCCCCAAACTGCCCGTATCCTGTGAGGAATTGGGATGCGAGAATAAGTAGGATGCGGTGACCCTTCTCAGTTTATTTTTCGAGTTTTACGAGTTCGAGTCATACACCCATCCTATTCATTTTATCGATAAGTTTTAAATATTTTTGCACAGTGATCCCAACCTGCGATAACTCCTCAATTTTTTGCCGTGGATCCGACTCGATTAGGGAATTTAGTGCATTGTTATCAAAATTTTAAATTCATCTCGGTCTCGTTCAAGGTCAGCTATTGTCTGATTAAAATATGGAAGCAATATTTGTATCTGCGGACGAAAATTATATTTAACAATAGTTCTACAACTTTTCTACTACTTTTCGTCACTGTATCCGGACACAAAATGAGCTCAAATATAAGGTCTCAAAACACGCGAATATTTTTCGATACTCCTAATATAGTTCTTGAATAGTTAGTAAAAAAATGTACACTCAAACCTCTTTTTGTGCGATTTTTTTTGTGCAATTTCGAAGTTATGCGGTTTTTTTTAAAGCCATAAAGTATTTATTTTAATGTCATAAAGAGTACGTATCGAGATATTTTGGATAAAAAAGAAAATAAATCTCCATAGGTATTCCCAAAAATCCAACTACTTACGGATTTATACCGTCAAAAATTGACTTGACTGATTTTTTTTTAAACAGCCGACATTTTGTATTTTTTTTGAGGGACTATAGTGACATCTTTACTAATTATGAATTGTATGTTGGAAAGAGAAAATCTACACAGAACAATGATGATATTGACACTGGGTATACTATTTCTTCCGAAGAAGAGAGCGATTTTGAGTCATATCGATAATCGCAACGAAAATTATAATACAGCGATGACAGTTTGTATTTAAAATAATTATTATTTCTGCTGTTTCAAAGTTATGCGGTTTTTAATACCCATGGAATGCATCTTCCCTTTTTCTATGTAAGTCATATCTTTTTTGTGCGACTTTCTGAGGAACACATCTATCGCACAAAAAAAAGACGTGGGTCACAATCAACAGTGTCGGTCAGTGACGCATCAAATTATTTAGCTAATATCAGTAATATTATATTTCAATCAACGTGTAATCAATGGGTAACTTTTGGCCATGTAACATCTTTATTCGTACAATTTATATTTGATTAAGATAATTTTAATATATCAGATCACTTAAACTTTTTGGAAGAGAATTTTTTTGGACATTCAGACTGGTTAAAAATAAGTCTAAGAATTAACTCATAATATTTTTTATTACATGTTGGAAGTGCCATTTTAGAATAATTTGAAAATCTTTTTTGATCCCTTCAGCTCCATTTATTATTGATAGTTTATTTAATATTTAAGGATAAGCCGTCGAAATTTTCAGGAATTTTTGATTATATTATTTAAATGATATTAAATGAGACGTTACTAATCAATTTAAGCTTGTTTGATCATTTTCTCTTGCAGTTTTCTATACCTAAGTGTAATTCTTAATCAAAGGGATGATGTCGATTGAATTAACGCAACACGTCAAATGCATAGTCGATTATCGAAACGAGGGCATGTATTACATTCGATACGCATTACGAAAAGCTGTAACAAATCCTGTATATTTAGGGGCGAATCTCAGTATATATTCATCATTTAATTCTTTGAAGCTAACAACAAGATTTCAGCAAAAGCTCGAGCAAAATTTAATCAGTGCAAACAAATGAATTGCCCAGGGCTCGAGAGATGAAAAGGTTTACAAAGCATCATGTGTAGATACATCGAATTTTTATCAAGCACATGTTCGCAGGCGAAGACAAAGAAAATATCGTTAATAACATAATGTTTATGACAGCAAGTAGGGAAATGAGATTTGCGTTTTATTTTTGTGCTAAAATGGAAATAATGGAAAATTGTATTACGTAAATCCGTAAGTGGTGGCGACTTATTTCCAATTTCCATAGCCGTAGCTCGTTTACCTAGGAAGACCCAGGTTTAATCAAATCCCCCGATAGTAACCGAATAACGCTTAAGCCATTTAGTACATCGGGTGGAAAATCGGCTGATAAAGATCCTGTTTTTCGCCGGAAAAGTGTGAAAATTAAATAGCTAATCTGCAGTCGTATATAATGGCTTGAGGCCTTAACGCAGACAAAAACCCGAACGGATTAAGTAAGATTTGATTGTGCATGTTTGCGATTATGTAGTTTAAAAAATATACATTTATTCCAATAAATACTGAATAAATTTCAATTGGATTAGAATCAATGGGCGATTATACTAATCGTTGAATTATGAAACTCTCCAGGACTTCACATAAATTTATATTTCTTGTATACTTATTCTATATATAAAAAGCCTATTATTCGAATAGTAAATCAAATAGAATATTAGTTTTGTTAATCATTAAAATCATTTATCAAGATGGCAATAAAAATACTTTTCGATTCAGGTGATCCATTGGGTGTGTGCTAACATATACAGGATGCAGTAGAGAAGCTACCTTATTTTAAAAATTAATAAAATAAATAATATAAGAGATATTAATATAATTCTCTATTTAATATACAATAAAATATTTAAGGTTTTTATTTATTATATTTAAAAAAAATATATCTTTAATTTAGCATCCGTTCTGGTTAATATATTAAAATAATCGAGTTTTGGATCAGAATGGAGGTTGCTTTAATGAAATAATTTTTATAATACAATAAATAAAAACTTTAAATATTTTTCTATAATATAAATAAATTATTAAACTAAAAATTTTTTTATTCTCTATGTTATCATTTTTTTATAAAAGGTAGTTTCGTTGTCGCGCTCCTGTATGTTAGATGGATTTGAACCTTTACGAAGTTATACGCCTTAATTTTGTAATTAACTGCTTGTGGATGCACTTTGATGATTATGATGATATTTATTGATGAGATTTCTTGGATGTATTATAATTTTCTATTCTTACAAATGTATTTTTGGTATTAAGCAATAATACCTTTAATTTTATGAATTGTAAGAATGCAGATTTCTGGCATGTTTTTTGATTTTTTGCTCGAATGAAATATCAACATTTTTTGGCAGAGATTGCTTCTATGTGATTTAAGAACTATAAATGAAATTTTGATGATTAGGTATGCAATTTTGACTCAACGTAAATAAAAGATATCGTTTGCTTAGCATTGACTCTACATAAAATCACATATTCTGACTTGTCTACGTTTTATGAAGGATGCTATCAGATTTAACCCAAATAAATCACGCAGTTTAAACTATGAATGATTAATTGCGAATTGAATATTTAATACATCGGCGACACATAAAAAAGTCACCCGAGAGACGCCTTTTTCGCTCGTCCAGGTCGGAGTTTGTCCAAAAAAATATTTTTATATACATTTTTGCGAATCGCTCCAGCTCTTAAAATCTCCTGGGTCGTTAAAGTCCGTATTGTGAGCGCTCTTCGAACGGCTCGCAGGAAAAAAAGTGGACAAAGGGTGATTCGGCGGACGAGGAGTTTGGGTTGCAGATAGCTGTGGGACAATTTTGTGGAATTTCATGCAGGTAGATATGTAAGCAATAAACGTGCTCGTATAATGTATGTGGTAGAAATTGTAACTACTCCTGTAATATGTTACGGTCATCCCCTATTGTGAGGGGATGACGATCCACAAAGGAGGCGATTTCGGCCATTACAGCGCCCCTGGGCCGGATGCTTTAAAAACCGCGCGTCCTATTGATTTGTGATGTTTACGATGACTTGGGCCTTTCGAAGAGCTTTATTTATTGGAAATTACCAAACGATTTTAGAACCCATAAAATTGACACTGCTATACAAGCTCTTGAACCATTGGCAACTCCCCTTTTTTTGAAATTATTTCTACACTACAAATATAAAAAGGTCCAATGAAAAGTAATGTGCATTCCTTTTTACAATAGGTGATAAAATTAATGGTTGATTGATTCAAAAATTCTAATACGCATATATATATATATATCAGATGGTTTTAATGTATTGAATTGAAATATTAAACATCGTCAATTAAAATTAAAATACAAAGGAATTGCTTTCCATTTGTACGCTATCATTGTCTGTGATTTCGCAGGAACGTTTATTGTATTAACAATTCTATTATTTATCAAGTCAATTCTTCGTAAACACTATTAATCATAATTAAGCCGAGGTATTTTTTTGATGGCTTAATATTCGCATTTTTGGGAAATTCTTCAGTGGTGATTGGTTGCTTATGAATGAGAGATCTTTATAGATTTAGTTGTATAGAGCGTAAAGCATGTTTTTTTTTTTTTTGGAATTGAACTTAAAAACCGATAAAACTATTATTTTTTCCAAAACGAAAACCGGAACTGAACCGATACGAAAATATAATTTTTTTCGGTTCGGTACACGAATTAAGCGAAAAGGAGTTGATTTTTGTGTTCACATGTATGTGATCTTCACCATATTTATGCAGAATTTCTTTAGTTATATTCATATAATAATAAAAAAATAATACAGTATTCTTTACTCTTTGTGCAACCTTAGATAATATTGTTATCAACCAAAATTCCAGCTTCTAATCTTAAGATATTATTATGTTATTTGCTTAGCCTTTTTTATATATACATGCTCGGTATCCAGATTGGGATTCCCAGATTTTAATGTTTCCTAGTGTTATATACAATTAGATCTTTTTTTGTGCGGTAAATGCGTTCCGCAGAAAATCGCACAAAAAAAGATATGACTTACATAGAAAAAGTGAAGATGCGTTCCATGGATTTTAAAAACCGCATAACTTTGAAACAGCTTCATAAAATATATCCAAAATCGCATAAAAAAAGTTAATAAAAAAAAATATTTTTGATAACATTTAAAGGACGTCATGCATCATTGGTGAAATTTTAAGGATATTTGGCAACTCAAATGCCAGACATCCACTAGAGAAATACTAATTATTTTAATTACAAACTGTCATCGCTGTATAGTAATTTTCGTTGTGACTTTCGATATGACTCAAAATCGCTCTTCTTCGGAATAAATAGTATACCCAGTGTCAATTGTTTTGTGTAGATTTTTTCTTTCCAAAGATATCATTATAGTCCCTAACTAAAACAAATAAATCACAAAATGGCGACTGTTTAAAAAAAATCAATCAAGTTATTTTTTGGCCTTATTTTGTCAGTTTTAATTTTTTTTACATAGTTAAAAAACCAATTTTTACATAAATCTGGTAGGAATAATTGAGGGTTATATAGAAAAGATTCGTGCCTACTTTGAAGTAAATTGACTAATTAAAAATATATGATATCACTAAAATAGCTATAGCTCCGTAAATAGTTGGATTTTTGGAAATTCCCAAATTATAATTTTTTTTCCCAAATTTTGGTTACTGTTGATGATTTATTTCTTATTTTTTCCAAAATATCTCGATACGTACTCTTTATGAAATTTAAAAAAAAGAAGAAAAAAAATGCTTTAAAAAAACCACATAACTTCGAAATCGCACAAAAAAATTTGAGTGTACTACAAGCTGGGATTCTGGACTCTGGAAACCAAACCGATATAAATATTTAGAACTGAACCGGAACGAAAACCGTAATGAAAAGCAAAAAAATAAAGCTCTAATTGAACGTCAAAGTCTTTTTTTTATGCTTTTTTGGAATAAAAGGTTTAACATGATAATTGTTTCCATCTGTATCGCCTTGTATATCTTCGATTTTTTTTCATACAATTTGCTTTATCAGCCACTTCTTGAGGGTCATCCAGAAAGTAAGGTTACGACATTTTTGTAGGATCGAAAAATGCTTGTATTAAATTGAAATTCACAGGATACTTTAAATATATATTTAACAATTTTTCAACACAATCACTGTCAAGATTGAGATATTTTTGTAGTTGTGGCACCAGCTTTTATATGCCAGTATCATAGACCTCCGCCACTAAATATTTTTAGATTTTTCATTCTAGAGTTTAGTGATCAAATATCATCCTCTGTCATGATAGAGTTCAGAAAAGTGTCTCTTTCCTGTGCAAAGCCAACCAAAAATTGGTGAAGAACGCGACGACGAATTTGTGCTATAGGAATGCGTATTATACTGGATTTTCTTGTACTCTCATCCATATGCAAATACATTTCAAATTGTCCCGTTAAGAAGATATTTTAAAAATAAATTTTATTTTGATTTAGGAAGAATAAAAATATGAAAAGTAGGGCATAAAAAATACCGAAGGACTTGTATGATTTATTACATTAAAATAAAATCAGTCGCAGATATATCTTATAGAGATAAGATATCAAGTCTTTGTTGTCGTTTATAGTGCTGGCACTCCTTACACGTGCTATGTGATTTAAGAACACTAACTGTCAGGATCAAGCAATCCATTATGACGAAGGTACGGATGTGTTTTGGGAATGTCACAGGCAGTATCATCACCCACGTATCAGCCCGCCAGGATCTTTATATAATGAGGCTTTCGAGGAACTAATTAACTGGGAGTAATCCGACGTTCTCTCGTTCCCTACAAAGCGATCGAAATTGTTACCAATATCAGTTAATTGCGAACCCATTCACTCCATACTACATCAATGCCCATTGTTTTAAGTCTGCTCGTTCCAAATTATTTCTATAGTCGTATAACATATCAATGAAAATTCATGAACGCATCAAACAAGTAAAAAATGATTGCTTTCATAATGAAAATGGAATGATATGGAACATATTGATTCATTAGATTTATTTATTCAAAGCATGTCCATGGTCATTTATAATTCAGTTGATGAAATTTTTAATGGACCATTGAATTTAAGCAATTTGTCTTCTATAGATGAATGAACATTGTAGGAATTTATGAAACTATTAAACGATCATAGATTTAATTGGTTCCATTTTTTATCCACGGGGACGATTTGTTAATGAATTATGAGAATTTTGAAATCGATTATTAAGTTTTCAAGTTAAAGTAATCCTCATAATAATAATTTTAGAATTTATCTTTAATATATTGAATAAACTTGATGAATTAGGATTAAGGGGGAAAATATATTTTTAAAAATAAATATTCAAATTTACAATTATTTACGGAATTATAGCTATTTTAGTGATGCGGTAACTAAACCGGTCCTACCAGAATGAAATCTTTAACTCGTTCGTCGCCGCGTCCACCAGATATGAGCGACAGGCGTTTTCCCGCGGAGGCCCGTTTTCTTCCTCCGTTTAAATACGATTTAACAAGTTATTTCATTTCTATTTATTTCATTAGCACATGCAAATGAAACAGAATATTAAAAAAATATATATTACACTTGGGTCTGTTTTTATGCGATAGATACATTCCATGGGGAGTCGCATACAAAAAAAAAATCGTACAAAAAAGACTCGAACCACATAGAAAACTGAGGGATAGGTTCCATTATTTTTAAAAACCGCATAACTTCAAATCAATGTAATAGAATGTATCTAAAATCGCATTAAAAAATTAACGACAATGACGAAGTTTTTATTATTCTTGTAACAAATTTCAACAAGAATTTTAAGTGTGTGGAATTATCTGAGATACCACACATGAAACATTATTTATAAAGTCCAAAATTGAAAACTTTTACCTAACTTGTGTTAATTTTTGATTTTTTTATGCGCATTTGCTTAAAAAAAACTTTGCCCTCTATAGAAAATGAAGGATAGGTTCTATTATTTTTCAAAACAGCATAACTTTAAAATCGCATAAAAAAGTAATATATAACATTATATTAATATTATGTAATATTGTATTCATTCAAAACAATTCAAACACATATTTTCGGAATTTTCTGATTTAAGTATAAAATAATACTGATATGTTAACACAAAAAGTATGCTTTTCAACCAAATGAAGGCTCTGGGGTAAATGCAGTGAAATCTTAAACAGTTTAAAAGCGAATCCAGCGTCTCATTGTTACGTATTTATATAACGACTTACAGTGTTAACTTTCTGAACGTCATTCTATAATGTCTCCAAGACGATAACTGTCTAAATATTTTTCTAGATCGACCTCGAAACTTACATTCCTACCCTTGTCTCCTTGTATTTGCTTATATTCACTTTGTGTTCGTTAGTTTGGCTAATGATAGAGTAATTGCGTTATAATATCATATCGCAATTCTTTTTGCTTACGCTCCGACTATCGAATTTGGGTCCCGTGAGAAATAACACTGATCCAGGCTGGGCAACGAGAGTGTTAAATGCGTTTTCTTCGAAGATACTTTTTCAACACGATTGACATGATATCTCCAGTTCTAATTAGCGAATTTAATTCAAGATTAATATAAACTTTTTGTATAAAAATTTCTATCGTCTCTACCAGATTTATGTTAAAATTTTATTTTTAAGTATTTAAAAAAAAACAGTCATTTTGCGAAAAAAAAAATTCTTTGAGGTAGGAACTAGGTACATTTTAACAGCCTATATTTTTTTAAATTTTAATTTTTTTCTTCTTTTTTCATTTTTTGTATATATTTTAAAAATGTCAATAAATATTTGCTAAAAAAAATGTTAACAAAAAATATTTTTTGTTTCTTTTTTGACGATCTTGAAAAAGCACCCAAAATTTGTGCCCCTAGACTAGAATACCCCCATTAAGATTAAAATATGGCTTGGATTTCTATCATGATTGAAATCTTCCATACTATGAAAAGCTTGTTCAAAATTGTAAACCATTGCATAAAAATCTTTCATCCTTGGAAAAGTCTTGGAGATTTTTATTTCTAATAATTAATTTGGGGCTTCAAGAATAATATTTTCCATTATCTCACCAAATACGGTAGAAATCAAACTATGTCGCAGTATTAGCTCTTCCAGATCCAAGAATTCAAGGTAAATCTGGTTTGAGATGACGATTCAGAATTATTTATACAATGTATCTTCCAAATTCATTGACTTGCTACAATATTATCCCGGTCTACGCTTAGTCCAGAGCCCCAATAATAAAATTCCAGGAAATAAGCCCACTATATCAATATTTAGCCGTATCGGTATACACTCAGAGCCAATGTTGAATTTCAGCAGTGAAATATTGAGACAGGATGAGATTTTAGTACGGATTGAATAAGGTCGTGTCCTTTAACTCTTTGACCCATTTAAAAGCCGATGGAATCGATGTGCTCTAATGTATGCCCGAAAATGTATAAAGTGCTAAAAAATAGCATAAAAACGACACAATGGAAACAGTATAACAGGAAATGGCAGCGAATTGAGCTGAAAAAAAAGGTAACTGATTTTAATGGATTTAAACAGCCATAAATTTGCTCGCAAGTGCCTACCTTCGTCTGCTCTAATAATTCCATTCGCCGGATTTTATCTCCCGGTTTTTCATTTATAATCCCGAAATTGGTGCTAACTCATTTGAGCCTGGTGAAATGGAAAAACTTTGCAGATCAATTATCCACTTAATGGCAGGAAGGCTTCCGAGGAATACATTTCGCCACGTACCGAAAGACTTAAGGTTGCCAGATTAAAACTTGAAATATTCGCCGACTGCGTTCACACTCGTCTGAGGGTTAATACAATGACCTTAGCGAAGATAAATTATGGCCAAGTGCTCCGGGAGTAAAAATTAAACAGTTGCTTTTTATGCTTCGATCTTGTATGGCGGAAGAATGGCATGATTAACGGCGATAGTATTATGTTAATTACTTCTTGTAGGTGGTTATTAAGCGACCATTGATGGCGTATGAATAACTATCGACAAGGCTGAGCATGCATCATTGTCTTCGATGTAAGATTGAAGGGCACATTTTGAGTATAACAATGGTAGCTGTTATTTACTGAGAATATTTTAATAACGGCTTCAATCATTAAAACATCATGATCATCATAATGCAACCTCGTGCAGTTCCCTGTAAAAATCACGGCCTTTTAAATATCCATTTATTATAATATATGATCATGAATTCACTCATTTAGACGTTCGACATTGAAGATACTCAGCGGGCCACCTGAGTGAACATGTCAATACTATACAGTTTTTCCTTCAAAGGTAATTAAAAATATTTAAAACGACTATTTTGATTTTATTGTAAAAGTCTTTGTGAGTTATTGCTGTGTAATCTTCTACAAATCAGTTTTTTTAATCAGAATTTTAATTATTGACTGCAAAAATTCTATGAAAAATTACAATTTACATCGCGTTACAAAAGCAATTGAAAACTAAAAAGCTCAAAAGCCAAGGAAATTTAATAAAATTACGAGCGCCCTGAATGACCGTATAAATAACTACGATTATCGACATGGAAGTTGCTTTTGAAACCAATTTTGAATTTGAATCATCATAAATTTCGATAGGTCGAAATCGACGGTTGTAAATCTAAATTATTTAATGCGTTTGTTACAAGCTGCATGGCGTCAATTTTACAAATCTCCTTTATCATCAACGAGGCTCAATTGATTTGCTTGGTCTTCGTTCGCTAGATTGGGTATTCTGCGACAGAGTGTCAAAATGGTTGAACTCTCGATCGTAAATAAAAATGAATAAATAATGAATATTGACACTTGTACTGCAATTATTCGATTAGTGCCGATCCGAATCGCTTTTGGGATCGGTACTGCGATATGATTAATTGGAAAGTTATTAAAAAATTGCAGTAGAAATGTATAAATTTCAATGGAAAACTGAAAAAAATGTATGAAATTTTGTGTAATTTATAGTATTTGATTTATTTTATTGTAATTATCAACTATCACGTAACCGATACTGATAATTTGGATTGTTCAATTCAGTTCCAATCAACATATTTTTTTTCTTATATAAATTTTGGCGGTGTATTTTTAGATTCAAATTGATGAAAATGAACAGTCGATGAATAATTTAGTTTTGAGAATTCTTTTAATCAAATTCTTAATTTGTCGAGTATATATATTAGAGGGACCCAGAAATATCCGCGTATTTTGAGACCTTAGGTTTGAGCTCAGTTTTATTGTCTTAAATAGGGAATCCAATCCCGTGATCCCGGGATCTCGGACAGTTTTAGGTGCTCATGAATCCCGGGATTAGTAAACATAAACCCGAAAAATTGGTGTCAGAAACGATGAGTCGTTAATGCTGAGCCGTTATAGATGGGAGGCGTCGTTTAATGACGCATGCCGACAGCACGCGTCGCAAGAGAATTAATATGGTCAAGAGTCCGCTGGCATTCAGCTCTGGAGCCCTGCATAGGAGATTACGTGAAGCTATTGTTGTGGACATTATGTTTTGTATAGGGAATCCAATACCGGGATCCCGGACAGTTTTGGGTGCTCATGAATCCCGGGATTAGTAAACGTAATCCCGAAAAATTCGGGGTTGAAATTTTTTATCTAACAGAAATCATACACCTCACTAGCACGACGAAGGCTACTAAATCGAGACATTTCCGCCGAAATCTGGACGCTTAGAAATAGTGGCGTAACTACTAATTGGCGAACTTAGGCGACGCCTACGGGCAGTAACTGTTTAATCTATGTATACATACATACAGTACATATATATTTTTCAAATTGTAATATTAACCTTTCTTTAAAAGGCTGAACTTAATCCTAGAAGGGTCGAATCCGCTTTCAGATAATCAATTTGGATTCAGAGCTGGTAGGTCCACTTCCGACGCCATAAGAGCTGTACTTGACACTGCGGACAGCTGCATGCGCAAATATGCAATAGCCATATTCCTGGACTTCATGGGGGCGTTTGACCACGCATGGTGGGACAGGATTATCCTAAAACTCAAAAGAAGAGGAGTGCAGGCAAATCTAGTCAGTCTGATAAGAGACTATCTGAGCGAGAGATACATAATCACACAGGTGGGATGCCTGGCCCAGGAGAGGAAGCTTTCTATGGGCTGTCCGCAAGGGTCAGTACTGGGGCCCCTCTTGTGGAACATCCTGATGGACGATGTCCTGACGCTGCCACTTCCAGAGGAATGCAACCTGGTCGCCTACGCGGATGACCTTACACTAACCGTTTGCGGAGACTCGAGAAGAGAGGTTGAAAGTAAAGGCAACGAGGCAACTAGATTGCTAACGGAATGGTGTAAGGATAACAGATTGAGTTTCGCTCCCGGCAAGTCCACAGGACTATTACTTAAGGGGACCCTAAAAAACCGGCCGCCCCTGATACGTTTGGGAAACACTAGCATCAAATTTGTCGATAACGTGACCTATCTAGGGATAACTATATCCGAGCGCTGCAAGTTCGGGAAACACATTGTCGACGCTACGGCTCGTGCCGCGGGTGTTTTCGGAAAAATCTCTCGGTTGGGAGGTGCTGACTGGGGTATCACTGGCGAGAAATTACGTTCGGCCTATTTTGCTCTATATGTTAGCATTGCTACATATGGAGCGGGAGCATGGATCAACAGACTAGGCAAGAACGGGATTTACAAAACTGTAAGGACGAAACTGAACTCTGAGCAACGTGCTCCGCTCCTACGTATTACCGGCGCCTACCGGACGGTCTCTACGGACTGTTTACCGGTGCTTGCGGGCGTACTTCCTCTGGATCTCCAACTGCAGGTCCATGCCGCAAGATACCTAAAAAAGGCAAGATCGGAGTTATTTGTAGGTGACGTGCAGCTCAGCGTGGAAGAACACTGCCAGATGGACAACGCCGCTCTGGAAAAATGGACTCTCGGGGCCGCATTTGAAGCCTGGGAGAGTAGATGGGCAGCCTCCAGGAACGGCCGTAGACTCACCCTGTTCCTTGGTTCGATAGCGCAGAGGTTTCGGTATCGCTGGTTCCTTCCGAATCATTTCACATCCCAGTTCTTGACCGGGCATGGCCGGGTCCCTTCAATGCCCACTTGCAGAAACGGGGTCTAGTTGATCAGCCGGTGTGTCCATGTAACCACCCAAACATGGACGCAGACCATATCCTATGGATGTGTGTCGGCATGGCGACCGAGAGAGAGGAACTCCTGCGCCGTATCCAGGGTCCGCATCTCGGACCTGTAGGACACAGAGATTTGGTAGCCTGTCCCCGCGCCTTCAGCGCCTTCAACTCCTTTTGTCGAAGTTTTGGAGCCAAATGTGAAGTTGGCGGCTACTATAGCACCCGCCCATAGTAACATCGCGGTATAAAAAACAGATGGCCTCACTATCTGCTAGAGCCAGTAGTTATAGAATCATTTAATTTCGAATCTTAATTACAATCGTATATCCGATTTGTACTGCAATGGCAGTACAATCAATTTCTTTTATTTTTGACCATTTTAATATAATGGGCACGCGTTAACTCCCAAGCACCAAATGGAGCGGGAGATGTCCTCTCGGGGACAGCTAGATCTTCATAGCTTCACGAAAATGATCGACTTACGTCGATCTGTGTTGCTAGTAAGTTAATACGTGTGTCGCTAAGGGCCGATTTTTTTTCTCGAGCTCGGGTCGACACGTGGATTCAGTGACCTAACCTAACCTTTCTCTATCGGTGATGTATTTACTACACCTCAACTCTAATAATGGGAATATCGATATAAAATATAATAGATACGGGGTTCAAAATTTTTGTATCCCTCCATAATATAATTACGAATCACATCAAAGTATTATAGTACATAAGTATTCATCTGCAGCGACGGAAATAAATAATTTGTCGGGAAATACGGAATTTTGCTAATTTTAGTCCGTGTCTCAGCAGAAAGGAATTTTATCAGCCACATAGATGGTATTATATGAAAATGGGGGCTAACGCGGTCATCAACTCGAACTAATGTCTGTCTGATGACATTTAAATGCTAGAGATGAGAAAACTGAAAAAAACTGCATAAATATGGCTCGAGTAGAAATGCATTTAAAATTGTTTTTTGATTCTAAGCCGATTGTGTTATTTTAACAGCGTCATCTTCCCGTGGCGTTGTGGACACATTGTACCTGCAATACCGGCTGATTATTTTTTGTGCCATTGGGTGATTGGGTGGTGACGCACAGGAGGTGGGAGTCGGGAAGAGGCGTCAGTTAGCCTTGGCTGCGGAAGGACGTCCTTCCTGCAGCCAGATCTTTTTCTCGTGTTAAATAAAGAGTTATCTAGAGAAGAGAGTTATTCTGTCCGACGCCTGTCCACCCCTATCTATCCATCCGGCTACATCATGATCCGACAGAAGAACGCAGCCATCCCGACGAGCACATGGGAGCGAAGCGCCTCCCGGGGACTCTGCTCCGAGAGTGATGAGACTATGAAGAACATTTTATATAATATTAACATGTAATGTTTTTGGTCATCATTATATCGATGAATGTATCAATTATCTAAGCTAATTCTATGTTTTGTATCATACAGATTTTATTAAGGGAAGGATGACCATATTGCATATTGAGGTTGGTAACATTGAATTTCTGCTAATATTTCTAATAGTTATATTTATAGGTGCAGACCAAAACTTTCTCTATTGCCCAATGCTTCTTTTATAATAACAGCATCAAGTCTCGTAATAATTCAGCGATCTATTTTTGCGGAACTGGAGGACGCAGAAAATTAGAGTTTCATAATACATCTTTAATCGTCTCGGTAATTATCATGGAGGTATGTCTCAACCTGCTTATTAAGAGAAATAACGACATGTAAAAAACATTTTTACAAGCGTATAACGACGTCGATTATTGCGAATGACATTCATGCATAAAAACATACAGCATAATGACATCTCGGAATTTCTTCAGTGCTTGTACGAACCCCAAAAAATGATCATTCGACTGTAATACGTAGCTAAAAATCGTTTGATTCCCATTGTAATTTTCAGAGCAAATAGTAACTCGTGGAGTTCAATTGAATTTTTTCATATGGAAAAAAGAGGAATAGTTCGAATCGTGACAAAGGAAATATTGGATACAATAGATTTGGGTACCGATGGTACTTTATTATTCATAATAGGAAACTATACTGCGGACAAATTGAGTTTTTAATTAAATGTCATATTGCATCGCATAAAAGATCTCTTTATCGACGTTACAAATTACATTACAAAAATGGTATTCAATTTACCCAAATTTAATGTACAACTATGGCGACGTGACTAAAGTCAATAATTGCCAAGCAGCCCACAAAAGATAACGCTATAACTATTCGACGTAGACGTAGAACTTCTTTTGCGTGACTGAGGTCGAAACATCTCTGTCTGGGATCTAAGACGAAAATAAAATTTATTCCACAGATCTTCATCAATTCCTCAATAACTCCAGTATCTCTCATTTTTAATTCGACGACTGCGAAAATAATTAGAATAGGGTCTGCTGTGAAATCGTTGCCAAAAAAGTTTGTTCTCATGAATTGGCAGCTATTCCTTTTTTATCATCCAGATATCATCTCTTATTAAATTCCGGAAATAAAATTTCATTAAAGCCAATTGCGGAAATATTAATTGAATTCTTCCCGTTTAAAATAAAAGTGGTAGATATAACACAATCCAGCCGTAAATTAATTACAGCAAATTTTTCTGGTGATCTCAATAATTCGATCAATTTAATAAAATGTCCTTTTATATAAAGGCTTTATTTTTATTTAAAATATTTATTTTCAAAAGGATGTCATTGATGGTCATTCATCCATTAAGGACAGGCGCAAAAAATTGAGTTGGAAGCCAAAAGCAAAAATAAAACACAATATATTAATTTTATATTTCAGATAGATACGCTCATTGATACGATCAAAAGCATTTTATAAGATTTCCTATTTGGTCAGACATTCTTATTTTCGGAGCTTTCTTCAGCAGTATCTACAGTTCATCTACTCTTTTCAATAAATCCGATTATGATTTTAATTATCAATATGTTAGAAAAAACCGGGTATTCTTCTAAAATACGAGGCAGAAATCACAATGAGAGTAAGATTGTAAAAATGGACCCGGGGCGGTAAGAGGGTTGATAGAGTTTGATTATTAAAACTAACCTGTATGGTAGGATGATCGCGCATTTGCGAGCGAATTCCAGTGATTTAAAAAAAGCACTCTTGTACGTTGAAGATATAATCAAAATATTTTACAGAAAATCGTAGGATGTATTTTTCCTTCGACAAAGCATTATTATTATCTATATTTACAACTCGAAGTATATAAGCCAAAATTTATCGTATTTTTCTGATGTAAAGGTTTTATGCATGGATGCACTTTCTGTAGTGCGATATTTTGCCATTGGCTGGAAAGAATTTAATTCCCGAATCGTGAATCATCCAGAAATATATCATTGAGGTGCATTTTGTTGCGCAGCGAACTTTTGCGATTGCTTATCATCTCTGCGACGATAAGAGCGATGCAGTTCTGCGGAAACAGGGCCACTGATTTAAAATTGAAACTATACACCGGGGTTGCTGCATCTGATAATTGGAACAGGGATGCTGTGTTCAGATGCAAAATGAGACAAAACAATACATCCCGTGTCGATTGTTCACGACGAGAGAACAAATTCTTCTGTGCCCACTACGTGCATTACAGCTTTTCACTGCGAACAAAACGTCCTCATTTTCACGCTTTTTGCTTTACGCATACATTTTTTCCGATGAAAATAATGATTGCAAAGAAAACTCTTCGATGAAAAAAATTACAATGATATATAAAAATACTGCATGTATTTTTTATGCAATATTTTAATACTTGAAACATGTGCAACACACCAAAATAAAAGATCATCGAACGTTTATAAATATGGTATTTTTATGAATATATTTTTTCAAATATATTCACTCATATATATTACTTTATCAATTGTGTCAGTGCTTAAAAAATTAAAAGCAATATAGCAGTTAATTTTTTTTTGGCACAGGATATTATTGCTTTTGAAATAAAATCAGATTTGACCTCATCAGATATCAAAAGATGCCAAATATAAAGCGAATGAATGTCTATAAAATTCAATTTAAGTGCAATAACTATACTTTTTATTTAGTATAGCTGTAGACGGAAAACTTGATAACATTAGTTAAAGGAAAACGTATAAAAGAACACACCCAATTTTTCCATAAAGTCCAAAGTTTTCATCAAAGGCGCATTTATATTTGAAATCAAAATTACTCAACGTTTTCTAATTGGATCGGACATCAAAGCATTGCAAAATTATCACATACATTTGAAACGCCATTGATCATAATTTAAAACGATTTAAAATTTAATATTAAGGTGGACAGAATGAGGATGAGAAAGAAAATCCATTAATTTTTTCATCGGATAGAAATTACTAGAAGTGGATAGTTTTATGATAAATATCTTGAAAGGAAACACCTATTTATACATTTAAACTGCTCTACAAAACATAACTGGGGGATAGGTATCATTATTTTTAAAAATCGCATAACTTCAAATCAATGTGATAGAATGTATCAAAAATCGCATAAAAAAAGTTAATAAAAAAGTCTTATGGGAAATTAGGCATTTGTGGACAACAAGGAAGATAATTCAAGAACAGTAAAAAAGAATTCTAAATTTTACACATATGATTTGTTTTGCAACGTACTCCTGCGGTGCCGACAAACACTCGTCAAATGTCTAAATTTTAGATTTTTTTATGCGCATTCGCATAAAAAAAGATTGAACTTCAAAATCGCATAAAAAAGATCCGCATAAAAACAAGTGTATATGACATTTATATCATTCTTATGCAGATTTGTTTTAGATGTGTTCGTCTGATAATACTATAATATTAACTGTTTGTTCATCTTGTTAAAGTCAAAAAACGAATGACCGCTAGGATCTTGCATGGACGTGAGGCGGCGGGAGCGTACGACGACCTCTCCATCGGAAGAATTTACTGTGACTGAACAAAATGGTCGACAAACACGCGGGACCAAATAAACTGACCGTTAGGATCACATTTACGTGCCAGGTGTGCCAAATTTGAAACAAAAATATTACTCCGACCTCAGGAACTTTACTTTCTAGATGACTCTCGTTTATTTTCTAGATTAGCAGTTCTTAAAAGTATGTAGTTTTTTGTTTTTTAGTGGACCTTATTCCATCCCAATATTTTACGTCGATCTAGACAATTAATTTTTCAAATAAACAAAAACTTTTCTTAGTCAAATATTGATCGAAACAGATCTTCTTATAATGTTTTCTGTAAATAATAGATAAATGTTTTTTTCATATCGATATTCCCATTATTAGAGTCGAGGTGTAGTAAATACATCACCGGTAGGGAAAGGTTAATATAGCAATTTGAAAAACATATGTACTGTATATATATAATACATAGATTAGACAGTTATTGCCCCTAGGCGTCGCCTAAGCTCGCCAATTACTAGTTACGCCACTGTTTCCAAGCGTCGATATTTCAGAGGGAATGTTTGGATTTAGTAGCCTTCATTATGCTGGTGAGGTGTGCGATTTCTGTTAGATAAAAATTTCAATCACGAATTTTTCAGGTTTACGTTTACTAATCCTGGGATTCATGAGTACTTAAAACTGTCGGAGATCCTAAAAATAGCTAGGAGCAGAAACCTATCGAAAAATATCCAAGCTTGATTGATTGAAATATAGCCGAATTTCATCATAATGCATTTACCCATACATCCAGGAATTAAATTGGAATATTTTGTCACATCCACGATACGATTAGATACATTTAGATTATCAGGTTATTCGAGTTTTTTCAATATTTCAACCGAAATAGTTTGATCAAAGTATAATCAAGACCACCAGGGAAGGATCATCATGTTTAAATATTTATCACATGGAAATTCCGTGCGGTAAACAGATTAATTAAATTAGGTTTGGGCTGTCTTATCTCAAAAAACCGGAATGCAATGCATTAAGAATTAGGTGATGGAGTGCTCAGTTTGCATGTAATCTATGGAATATGTTTACGTCACATATTTTGCTGATTGTTGCGGTCTGCCTAATGTATTCGAATTTAAAATAAGCCCTACATTTGAGGCAAAACGAAAAAAATGTTATCGTTTATGCACGTACACGTTGTCCAAATTATATTAATGGTTGAGCAGCGCCCAAAGTAGGCCAAAAACTTCATGCTGAAAATTTTTCTGACCCATTTAAAACACCAAAGCGGAGGAGCTAAAAGTAGTTCGTGACTTTATGATAAGTAAATGCAAGTTGATAAATGGTTTCCGCAGAGCGCTGTGAGATTTTAATAAAGAAGAATGGATGTGTAAGTCCGTCGGGCTGAAGATGCCCGAAGCAGATAGTACGCAAATACGGCGCAGGGGTATTTATTTAGGATTTATCCCTGGGATAATTCGGGAGGCGTTTATCAGTTTGCATTTGTAATGCAGGCACGCGTTTGTCTCCCAGATTGCCATTTTGAAGTTCATGTTATCCTGGGAAAAAGTTGCGGAAGACGTGCTAAGAGACCCCAACTCGGAAGATTAGCGTCCTCCAAACCGCCGAAAGCACCGGAAGTTTCTCTTTGACTGTGATCAGATAACACATTCTTTGCGCGACTCCGCGTCGCGATTCCGACCCCAAAAAAGCTTGTATTTCAAAATAAATTATTAAACTTTGAGGTCGGAAGTTCAACAGTTCGGGCGAGCTTGTCAAAGTGATGTACTGTGACATTTTTTGCTGCTAGTTTATTTTCGTGACGTACCACACATACAAAATGTCCCACAAATTTTAAGGCTCACGGCTGTTCGCGAATATGCAAAGCTTTGTATTTTGTTGAAGTAGCTTTCTGTAAAATAAAAAAAAAAATCTGTGGATTTTAATTTTTTCAAACTAGGAAAGCTCTCATGAATTTAGTTCATGAAAAATTAACAAATAAGAATCCTATAATTTCAGAGCATTCGAGACATGCCTCATTTCATTCGAAGCATTTCTAACAAATAACGAATGCCGAGTGAAAAATGGCTGCGGGCAAAATTTTGTTTATATGCTTTTTGTCAGTTTGAGGGCAGGGCTACCCGTCTCACATTATAATATATGTATTAATTATAATATATACGATTACAAATGTATACTATTCTTTGATTAACGTAACTATCTAACGTATGCTTTCGATTTGATGCTTTAAATATTAGCAATGTTTAATTAACTTTGGTGTTTCAATTTTATTTTGGGATGTATTGGTCAAAATATTTTGTAAAAAGATTGTTCTCATTAGTATCCAAATACTGTTCTATTTGATCCAAAAATTCACGCACTCCGATGTGAGAATTTTGGGAATCCAACTTCTTGTAACCAGGTTTATTCTACACGATATCACCAAGAAGACTTCGAGAAATGTCGGGAAATTCTTCGAGAAGATAGTCAAGTGTCATACAGTAAATCAATGATGGTCTTCCACTCCTTGCTTCGTCATGAGTATCAGCATCGTGCGACGACTGCATCATTGGAAGAATTTACTGTGACTGAACGGAATGGAAAAATAAGTTTCCAGGTCTCAAGAGCCCTTGTAACCTTACTTTCTAAATGGCCCTCATCTAATCAGCCGATTTTGATTTATTCATATTGATATTTACTTAGTATTATTTAAAGCTTGAGGATATTTAGATAGAATCAGGATTGATTTAACTGTACGTTTATCAGAATTTATGAATTGTATGATTAATCGGTTTATTTAAGTCAATGTCGAGCAATAAAAGTTAAAAATGACTGGAATAAAAATATTTTGAAAGGACTCAATCATCCTTATTTATTTCCATATCCAGCATAGCAACTAAAATTAATGTTAAATTAAGATAAACCTAGCATTCAGATTTTTTAAAAAATAATAAGGCCATGGTACATATGGTGTATCATCAGGTCATTGTAGTGTTGATCGAATATATTTATATTTTCAATTTTTATCAATTAAGCCTTTGATTAGTGAAGTAAATTTAGATTGAGCTAAACGTAAATGCAATATTCCCATGTCCACCACTTATCGTCCACGCAAAACATTTCTCTCTCAGGACCGTGCAGTGCGAATCAAGTTTGTATATCGATAAATGAACCCTAATACTGTTGATAGCACACGAGTGAGTTTTAAGACTTTTAGAGAATGTTCTTTCTGCATCACTCGAATCAGTTCGCAGCATATGCGGGATTCCTCATGAACGGATTAATGTCATGTGAAACTGAAATATCTATACTAATAATGTTAAGTTTTTAAATCCCTTTGACGCTTAATAATTCAACAGGAAATCTACCACACATAGGGGTTTATACCCGAACATAAATGATGTGCATGTACTTCCTGACACTGAAAGTATCTTACAACCACTGAACCTAGGAACTATAGCCGCATTCAAAGTCTATTATTTACAATTTGCTGGAGCATTTATGGAGCTGGAATACCATCTTTCATGGCATTAACATCCCACTCATAATGTCACTACAGTGTATGGAACATAGAAAAAAAATTAAAAACAAAACCAAATACTACAATACATATTAATAATAAAAGTAAAACATATTTATTATTAATCATTTGCGATTCTAACATTGTTTCAAATATCATATAAATTTGAGAGATCTATCTCCAGAAGTGACCCTAAGCATTCGAAGAAAGATCGCCAGTTGACAGGACTAAGGCACTTATCAAAGGGTCGAGTGACAGCTATCAGGCAAGACGGGGATTGCAATGAGGGACAGTAGATTGATTACATCAAATTGGGTATATACTTGTAGTTTGGGCCGAATTCAATTTGAAGTGACCAGAACAATATAAACTAGGTCCAATTAAAGTGTGTTTATTCAACATAACAAGATGATGCGGCGTTTCGGAGCCGCTTTCAGGGGGACCGAACTATTTTTCAAATTTCACTTCGGGGCTGCATTTGATCGATGTCATTTGCAATTCGATAGGTGATTGATGCAGAATGTGAGCTGCAAAGTGTGGGGGATTTTTTAAAATGTTTTTTCGGTCACAATGTAGGCGAATTCGTGCGAATGAATTTGCGTGAACGAGGCGAACGTGTGAAACGCGAAGTTTCATAATAAGGTGGCGCTCTTTAATAACTAATTTAGACGTACGTATTGTTGCAATGGCATGAATTTACTCTTGTAAGTTCACGTAATTGTCTGCCTTATTAGGGTTAATTAGTATTTAAAATTGAACATTGGATTGGATAATGATATAGATAAAAAAGCACAAATTCCGTCAAATTAATTCGTTTGGGGAGTCCATAAGACATCACTCAATAAGTTCGTAGGATGATTTTGTCTTCCGTATTTTGAGATGCATAGCGTATTTTATTCATAAATTACCTTAAAATGGAAGAATAATTAATAACGAATATCATATGTTGTTATTGGTGCGTTTTAAGTAAAAAATTGCTGAACAATATTATATTTTATATTAAATGCCATAAAATATTCTTTCAAATACAAAAATAATGTTTTATTTATATTTAAAAATTGAGCGTCTTTATTGAATGATTCTGTATAAAATATGTCATCCTACGATCTTATTGATGTGATATTTTGCGTTTATTATATTTATGTTGGAATTTTGAAGTAAGTTTCGATTAAAAGTTATTGCTGATATCTTTTGCGATTGATCAGCTCGAAGAAGTACATCCGTCGGAGGCTCCTCGGGGGTTTGGCCGCGTCTGATCAGTGGCCGTTCCGCGCTGCATAATCCAGTCAGAAGTTCCACCCCCAAGTTCTGACTGCCACTAAGGGGTGGAAACATTATTCAAAATAGTGAGGAACGGAATAAATTGAATCTGTCGGTTAGTGCGGCGTGAAAACAAGCAAAATTGAAACAAACCAAATAGCGGGGCAGCATCGACGGGGCCCCCGCCGGGGCGTCGACCCTCCCGATCATTTCCCACGGGCAGGGGGCGCACAATTCCTGGTTTACCTATATCTCAACTCGTAATAATCTAGACGTCTGAACGTTTTTACAGGAATTTCATCCTAGCCGGCTGTTTGGCTACAACCATATTTCAGACCGATGGAATCTGTAATATTCCTGTGTGCGTACAACCGTAAGGCATTTCTTAATATAATATATGCTGTAGACATTTTAGACGCTTTCGGATATGCGCGATGAATAAAATGCGTCATTTTAAAATTAACCCTCATCAAGGGTTTTTCATACGAAGATTATCCCGCCGCCAACCCTTAGAAAACGCGCTGAGCGCACTCGAGGCGGGTGTGCTTTTTAGGGTTGACGATTGTGGAGAAAAAGCTTCAAAAATAATATCGCAAGCTTAATTTCGGACAGGGAGTTACAATTCAAAAATATGCACAAATAAAATTTCAAAGAGAAAATTGAACATTATTAAAATAATCTATGATCAATACGAAAAGAGCATCATATTTTGAATCTTTTGCTAATCTTTCGACTGTTTTTTTTTAATGCCTGTCATACAAGTTTCATAATTTATCAAGAATACTTTTCATCTTGTTTAAAAAAAAATCAAATATATTTTTTCGACATTTCGAATCTCTTGTCAGGCTCATGGGCATGTAATAACTGTTATCGTCTTGGTGATGCTCTTTTTGACCATTCTCAGTCTAATGCTGCCAGTATGCGATATTTGGGCGTGCATTGCCATCGCTTGTTTAAATATTCGTTGCAATTATCGCCTCGCAAAATAAATTCCGCACACAAACAATATTTATACTAATTCAGTAATCTTTATGGGTATGCACACAACAATAGACAAAAGTTTCATCGAAATCGGATGAATGGTATAGGAACACATACGGAACAAACAAACAAACAAGAAAAAATCTAATACAATTAAGGTAGTTATCATAATTTCATTTTGCCTATTATATCACTATATTATTTTTGTAAATACGTCGTCATTTAAACTTATTTGTTGGAAAATTCATCAAATTTCTTCCTAGAAAGGTAAGAAGCCAAATCAAAATTTGCTGGAAATTTGTCTCTTCATACTTAAATGATTTATTTCGGAGTAAATTGGATTGATAATTACCTTAGCAATATTAGAAGAATGTGCAAGAAAATTAAATATTTCACTTTGACAAACTTCAGGCAAGTAATAGTAGTTCAGAGTGTATTGAAAAAACAGGATACGTCTAAGACTAATAGAAGATAAATTCTGAGAATACTGATAAAATCCATTATCGAATATAGGCAATTTTACTATGGAAAGGTTTATTCAAGTAGTGGTTTTCTATTTGCCTTCAATACGTAATTAAGCTAGGATAAGATCCTGGATTGAGATGATTGATCTTATTGTTATATGATCACAGAGATCCAAAAGTTCAGAAGTGAGTTCATGCAGTTTGTACACTAAATTTCAACTTTTACAAAAAAAAATAAAGTCGAATAACCTGCTTTAATGGGCATAACAAGCGTTTTCTGGGATGATATAATATTTTTGCTGTTAAATTAATGTTACAAAAGACTACCATAACAGGGAAAGCTTATGTTCACCTCATTATTTTTTTCAAAAAGGTCATCAAAGAAAAAAGGCGAAGAAAACTCTCAAAAGGCTACTTACATTCATGCCAAAGACTGTTATTTAACAATGTGATTTCTAACAATTAAACCCCCAATTATATATATATATATATATATTTTAATAAGATTATAATATGTAAATATAATATTGTAAATATAATATAAATTTTCTCTAAGAACGAACAATGAGCCAAATATTCATATCTTCGTGCTTGAAAATTATATCACAACCAAAGATAAAATATTCATATTTGTCCATAAGATAAATACGAATGGCATAGAATAAAATGATAAGCTTATTGGAGAAATATTTTAATACAAATTCTGTTTGGTTTAGGCATGAAAAAATATTTCTATCTCGGATGGATTCAAATCGAATATCTCGAATATAATGTACGTATTATTTATGATATTGAATTAAAACGACATATTCGAATACGAAACCTAAGAGTCTTCATGGCCAGCAAAGGGATGAAAGTGTTGTCTCCGACGTCTTGTAATATTAAACATCTGTAAATAATATGCTCGCTCGAAAACAGAATTATTAATATTTCCTGAAGACGCCCTTCAGAGTCGGCGGGGTCTGCGCCCTAATAAAACCCCGCAAATGATACAGTTGTTAATATCTCCCTTTTATTCCCATTCAGGCGGCCTACCTTTATAGATATTTGAAAGCATTCAGACGAGAATTTTCAAAATAACAGAGTTTCCGTATTACTGATAAAGTCTTCCCGCTTTATATTACATATGGAAATGCCAAGAAAAATTCTCTCTTTCATCCCCTCGCAGGGGGTTGATGCTATCGGAGATTTGTTTTTTAAAAGCGAAATAACACAGAGCGAGAGTGCCCCATTGATCGGCGAATTGAAAAGTTTTCTCTATGAAATAATATCCGCATTTATTTGAGGGGGGTGATTCAACAAAAAAAAGCGCCGAAATAATTTTAATTTTTTAGTCTTTCTGCGACCTTAATCCTTAAAATGATAATGCAAATTTACAGGCGCGTTATAACTAGCCTGTAAGCGAGATGCGAAATAAAGCGCTCGCATTCCAGAGTGCCTAAGTTTGTTATTTATAATATATTTAAATTGTAAAATGAGAAAATTTAAATCAAAATCTGAATATTCAAGGATCCTCGTCAAAGAACAAAGCTTGTTAGATGAATCTATTAGAACGGATTTTTTCAAACAAAAACCTTCCAGATTTGGAAAAGGCTCGACTTCTTTCAAATGTTTGCAATTATCTTCGCTAATTTAAATCGAGATAAATTATGCATTTGAACATCATTCGGATTATACACCCACTTGACTCTAATTTTTTGAAACACTCAAAAAACTATTATATTGTAATGAATTACCGCGAATTTCTGCGATTAAAACCATCCAAAGAACGAATCGATATCAGGTCGTTCTTCATCGTAACCATGAGATGTTTCCCTCGTTTAAATTATGCGTCACGCAACGATGACATGTTCTCAAAACCCTGTCTTAGTTGAACGAGTGATTGGTTCTCATTTAAATTGCAAATATAATCATCGCATAAACAAGTTCTAATTTTAGCCTCGCGATCAAGGGTGGATTATCGGCTTAAATGACTTGGAAAAATACTTGTAAGTCGGCTTACAAGCTAGAAATTAGAACAAAGCATCCCCAAGACATTTGTGTGGATGCACTATCAGCGTATTGCATACAAACATTGCCTGCATTTATATAACAGCAATTAATGACTCAATTAATGAAATAAAATTAGAAACTTAAATGTTTGAAACTTAAATAACTGCTCTATTAATATTAATAATACATTAATTACTTGGGAAATATACAGAATATTTGACACATGAACCGACAATTTTTTTTTGGGTGTTAAGGAGATCTTTTGCTACGTTTCACATATAGATCCTATGTAGTAAGTGTAAGTAAGTAAGTGAGGAGATCTTTTCTGAGCTTTTATTTGACGTTATAGTTGCAAATAAGATACTCAGGTCCTGTCCAACTTAAATCATAATTAATAATCTTAGTAGCTATTTTTTTGAGATACCAGATATAAAACCTTGATTAAAAAAATCGAAAATTCATGTTACAGTAATTATGTTTTTAATAATCTAAACTTGAACCAAAACAATCATAATTAATCAGGACTTAATTAAACTTGGACAAAAATCTGCAAGATTCTAAAGTAACAACCATCTAAATTTTACACATCGAATTATTATTTTATAAGAATATTTTGTATTTGCAATGTCTTTAAACAATAAAACATTGTTTCAATTTCAATTTTAAATAAATATTGATTTTATTAGCTTATTAAGATGTTATAAAGTAAATAGATTTTTCAATAAGTTCGTAGGATAAGTATTAATTTGTAACTAACTAATGTTGATGAATTAAGTCGTTGTTTATTAAAAAAACTTGTTTTTTTATAAATCTATATTTATAAATATTGAGAGATGGGCAAACATTTAATGATTGAATTTACGCTGTAAAATAATATTTACAGCAGGCATGACAAGTGATTTTTCATTGAAATAAGTTTTTTTGAAATATGGAGAGTTCAATATACTATCATCTTTATCAGTAACCATAAATATTTATTTGAATTCAAATAGTATTTCATAGTGAATAGCCGTTCAAATGGATTTTTTAAAAATAAAATTCTCAAATTGGAGAGTTTTTCAAGCGGATCAAGTTGTATTCTTTTATAATGTCTATTTAAATTAGTTTGAAAAAACCTTTTAAAAATACTCCATATATTCATTTATTTTTAGATCCTCAAAATATAAGGATACGAACAAAGCCGTGTATACGTTAAGAGGAAAATCCTCAGGAAATGAGTTTGTAAGGAATTTCGATTTTCCCCTCAATTTCGCTCGAAGCTTATTATTTAATCAACAATATATCCTGTAATAACCCATTTTATCGATCTGGTGATTAGCATTCTACACGCCGATTCTTCCCCCTCACAATAGCATATATAAACTTGTGCAAAGTTTTTAATGCACCATATCGAAGATATACACGTACATGCTTCAAAGGTAAAAAATAAACCCGCCCACCGCCCATCCACCCTTCGGTAATGCATATAAAAATCCTACGCTGCAGCATCAACATCTCACCTCATTCAGCCCTCTCCTCCGACGAAACTTATCAAAGTGTTTCGTAATCTCCTTAAGAACTCCCAGAAGAAAGCAAACAGTGCCTCAGAAAATTTATTTTTACACTTCCATGGGCGCAAACAAAGGTCGCGACCCCGACCGAGGGGTCTGATCCCCGGGCAGTGTCAATAAAAAATTGCGAACCAAACATCAAATGGGGAATTACGCCAACTTTGATGAATAACGAAAAAATATCCCTCGAAAGTCCGCAGGGTGGCAGGGGGTGATCTTATTTTCAAATTCAATATTTGTCCATATCATCACGCCTGTTGTTCGATATGTGGGCACGCGAATGTGAGAGCACTCAAATGGGATTAACGACTTAGTTAACGAAATTGGCGCCCGGGGTTGATTTCGGCACATTCTCCAATTGTCTTTACTTCTCGTGCGAACGAAAATCTTCAAAGCTGAGAGTACTTTTAAAATTCGAAAATCAAAGACACGATAATACTATGCCAACTCCCGAACAACCTGGAGCGCTCGCACAACTTTAATTTGTTTGGATGCAAAAACTTAAATTAAAATACGCACGGTATAAGTTTATTTCAACCCTGTTCGACGGGCAAAATTAGCCGAAAACCTAGTCTTTGGGGACTCATAGAGTTCGCTAACATAATTTAATTATTTGGTTATATTGGGTCTGTGCGAAAATAATTGTCGTTTTTTTGCTAAATAAGATATGATACGTGGTGAAAAATACTGCACTTAGTATTCTCCAAATGAGATCGATTTTTCATCAAATCTTAGTTTAATAACCCTTTTTTCGTTCAATTTTTCTTCTAAAACTAAAAGAGTTGCTTATCCAGTGGTCAACAAATATTGTTTTCGTGTAAAATTATTATATACTATTTGTCACCTTGTTTCTTTTATTGTCTGGCAAAGATCCATGGATAGTCTGCCCATCCTATAAGCTATCCTGAGGCACCCAAACATTTTCTCCTCATTTCAGCGAGCTTTCACATTATTTCCTGTTTATAAATTTAATTCGTCGATATTTTTCTGCAAATCTTCATTAGGTTAATCGACGTTAAGCAAATATACAACTCGAGCAAGTTCTTTCAAAATCTTCTGCCAACCTCATAGAAATAAGATTTTTCCCTGAGGAGAAGGCGATGAAATATTTTTAATTGCGGATTAACTCTTTTTAATGTTGCACAGAAGCCTTGATTCTCTCCAAGCGTTGATGGTTTTAAATACTTAATGTCTTTTAATTATTAAAAAGTTATTAAATGAATTATTCCTATATGTTTTCTATAACAAGACCCTCTAAATAATCAGCCCCGTTTTTTGCATCATAAACATTTTATTAGGTAATAAATTTTAAATATTGTCAAGATGAGTCTGTTTAATAGAAACTCTTCCCATTCTTGAATTGCAAGAGTAATGTGTGCGACGTCTGGAATACATTATTGCGAATGTAGGAACGATTCTGGGATATGTTTTTTTAGCATAACGTAGATCTTCTTCCCGGTTTCGACGAAAAAAGAGGGATTTAGCTTCAGAAAGCTTTTTTTAAGAAAAAAATAAGTATGATCCACTTCTTCCTTGTTGTACACAAAATGCTATTCAGAGATCTTCCTTCGATATGTTCGTTTAATAGATCCTAGCTTTTAAATATAATATTCGCAAATCGTAATTGTATTTAGATTTGGGAGTACTTTTGTAAAAAGTATTGATGTTTCCTAATTATTACTACTACAGATTTTGAGATTTTTTAAACAAATTTTTGATATCACTTCCAAAGATATTATTATATTCAAATCCTCTTTGTTTGGTGTAATCTAACGATGCTTCAACATAATTCAACGCCATTTTATGACTAATGTAATTATTGGTATCTTTTTCCTTTGTAGTATCGCTTTCATTTTCTTATTCTTGAGAAATATAAGAAAGGATATCTGCATCATCCATGTATTCAAAACCTGAATAATTTAGATCATGATCGAGCTACGTTTTTAAAACATTTTAAATTTTCTAATAATCCACATATTTTGGTTATATCATTTTATTCCATTATTTTATTTCGCCATGATCGAACAAGTGCAATATGTATAACAAAAAATAACGTTTTTTCTAGAAATTGATCAAATTGTCATCTTCAAATTCAAATTGTAGTGAGGTTTGTCGGATAGCCTTGGTTGCGGGAAGACGTGCTTCCCGTGGTCAGATCAAAATAAGTTTTCTAAGATGAGAGTCTTTCTATTTGATACTCGTCTACCTTCATCCGACCGCTCGACTATATAACGGTCCGAGAGCAGAACGGACCCGCGTGCAAGCACAACCATCTCGACGAGCACGTGAAAGTGAGACGCAACCCGGGGATTCTGCCTCGAAAACGCCCTCGCTCCACGTTATCCAAAGCTATATTAATGTAACCCTTTGGTCTCCATCGCTTGTTTTCAATGAGAAGGAAAATTTTCTAATAATAATAGTGCTTTTTGAGGCAATTCATTATTTAAAAAAAAAACCCTTGCACCTCTGGAGCCCATTTTTTTGAACCAATCTTCAAAAATCTCTATCTATGTTCCTATCCGGCTATATTAATCGACAGAAAGATTTTTTTTTATTTTAGTTAATTTTATTTAATTAACACATGAGAATGGGAATGTTTTGGGTAGCTAAATTATTCTTATCACTTTAAAGAGTATTTTTTATAATCCGTGAACCGGATAATCTACACTCGGATAATCGAGAGCACAATTACGTACGAGAGACAGTGTACAATAAAATAAAAATATCCAGATCTAAAAAAGCGCAAAAAACAAATTTACATGGATCTCAAATAGTATTCAAAAATGTTCCTTGACCCCTAAAGGAGTACTATCCCAGGTCTTGGGATCCCCCTGCTTTCGATAGTGTTTATTTATTTAAATGCTTCCTTTTCGTTGCT
Organism: Stenopsyche tienmushanensis; assembly: GCA_008973525.1. NCBI lineage: Eukaryota > Metazoa > Arthropoda > Insecta > Trichoptera > Stenopsychidae > Stenopsyche > Stenopsyche tienmushanensis. The sequence continues at coordinate 922,655 of WACJ01000044.1, forward strand.
GCTTGTTGAAGTTATTGTCCGATTATCATTTCCTACTAAAGCAGGAGCAAATGAATCGATTTCTTGTGTATTGTTTATGTAAAAAAATGACGTGGTCTTGTATGCTATCAACAGTGCTTATTAACAATTGACTCTGCCTGGGATTGTCTTACGCTGATAAGAGTTCACAGAAAGCAATCGGTGTAAAGCTATTATGGCATCAACGACTTCATAGATTTTAAATTTGCTCACTCCTCAAAAGATTAATAAGGAAATATCGTTTAAAAAACATTTTATATTAGTCTAAAATTGATCTCACTATGGGCAGGTCATGCAACGCGACGGACAGATGAAATGAGTGTATTGTCTGTGTTATATTCTATTATAGCAATATAAGCATTTTGTTGATAATTCATAGTATTGTTGATTAGATAGAAGTTTTATTTAAATTATATTTGAATGGCTTATGAATGAATTTGAATGAGGAAAATTAAAGTCATTGATAAAAATAAAAAAAGTTGGAAAGCCCTTCTCTTAGCCGTCGGTAGATTTGCTCGTATATAATGTTTAATTGTCAGAGGCGTTAAATTTTTATACCCCGGAAGAAATTTTATGTCCATCGATTTTATCGCATTGGGTTCGAACATAAAACTTTTAATTCGGCCTCAGGATATAAGGTTATGCTTTTTATTCAAATTGATTGAAAACTTCTAAAGCTACTTAATTTTTTCAACGCCCCAAAGAGTGCGTTGAAAGTTTTCAATTAAAGCGAACTTTTTACATATCCTATTGAATCTTGGGACATTATTTTGTTTTACGCTGTGAATTTTTTCGCTAGTTTAAAATAACGAAATCCTGACTTGGAGAAACTTTTCCCGAAGTAATCATGGCTCCGGGTCAATGGATTAATTTTCCAGGGAAAACTAAGTGGATACTTACACTGGATAGAGTAAAGCGATGAAATAAAATGTCGACGGAGCGTGACAAGTTTTTTAAAATATTAATTTACTGCCCATAGTTTTCCTTGTTCATATTTTGCAGATTTAATTTTTGCTATATAATAAGGGATTGGATGATTTTCTGCTTCCGATGAAGATACGAAATTTAAATACGATACATTATCACAGATTCTATTCTAATCTTAATGCACTAAAAATGCAATGCAATTTAATTCTGATCAGTACACAGCATCAAAGATGAAGATGTCGAAAATGTATTCATAGTCATCTACATATACATCATGTTATGCATTTCTATTAATACCAAGACAGCGTCTTAATAAACTTGGCCGATACATGACAATATTGAATTTTGACGATGAGAGCTCCGAGATTCTTGGTGTATTATGGATGATCTAAGATCCACTTAATCCATTAGCATTTTAATGGAGAGGTTAGTGTATGACCTGAGGTCAATCTTGTTATAGACGCTAAGCAATTGATTAAGATGTTTGCATTCAAACACGATTCAATCACTCAACACATCACTCAATAAGTTCGTAGGATATTTTTCATTTTGCACTTCTTTCTTCAGATAAAATGTTGATTTAAACGAATTAATCGTCTATCTCGTAAACCATATCATAAAAGACGCCCTTGAAATATGATCGTATAAGGGCTTCTTTATTACATGAACGTGTCATATCCATTCAATTGAAATTCAGTATGAAAATGGGTATTGTTCGTGTAAAGATATTAATTAGGAGGGAGCACAGAGTCATGTTGAGCATAGTACGCGTACAGGCCCCGTGAATGTTTCAGAGCTCCAAGCGAGGAGTGATGATACACCTTGATATATACAAGTGTATTTAAAAGATATACGGGTGAGCTATTGTTATATTCGAGATTGTGATACTTGAGACGAATTTGGTTGGATGTTTGCCGAGCGTGTAATGCTAAAAGCATTGTGCATTTGGGCAATGCAGGGGCTAGAGTTACGGGCCTTGTCTATGCGGGACAAGATGGGGAAGAAACGTTTCAAGTGTGGGGAATCTGTATAAATAGAGTGAATGGTAACCCCGGGCACAATGGGGGAAAAGGGCCCAACATTATACGTTTTATGTCCCCTACAAATAAAAATGTCTGCGGGTTTAACGCCAGAGAAGATCCAAAACGTCTCCGGCCCACGTCCGCAATTTATCATCTTTCGTCTTGAAAAAAACTGAAGATGAAGATCTAGATGATTAGACTGCGGCGCAATCAAATGCGAGATCATTCGTGCGTGTTGGCCTTAATCCAGGTTTTGACATGAGGATTCATTTTCATCATTCAAAATATGCTTAAATCCATATTAAATCATCCCATCAAATCAACAACACAAACTCTATTATCTTGCATCATATAGACAATGAAAACTAAGGCTATGTTTAGATATTGTAGTTTATATCCTGGACTCTTATTTTAAAGGTTTCGATTTAAATCTGGATCATGGAAAAAAGTCATGTGATCATCTGGGAAATTGGAAATAAAAATCCGATTGAGCGTCTCGATCCAGAATATTATCAAAATACGGAAGAGAATATTAGTGGCTAGGATGTTTGAATCACCCTAATATTGTGCAATTTATCAATATTTCAAATTTCAATAAATACTTTTAGATATTTTCAGGTTTTCTTAAAATTTAAAAAAAATAATTAATGATAAGATAGATTTTCCTATAAGATTTAGATTTAGAAAATTAATTGTTTAGTCAGCAGCATTTTTTAAAAAGGATATGATCTTCATTAACGAGCGTACAGCTTCAATAAATTTAAAATATTCATCCTCATTATTAATGGAATCGATTCCCTTTATATATATTTTGAGGGTTGGTCATAAATCCATTAGATTTTTTTTTAAATCTTCCTTCTAGTACAAATTGAGGTCTAACAACAATATGTAATTAGCTTTCCTTAAGCTGTTTAAATGGAAAGACTCATTAACGTCAAGCATTTTTATGGCTTTTACTTATGTTAAGACTGTACTTGAAGCTCCTTAATGAGTAAATATTAATTAGCTGCTATATATGTCACAAGGGTCAAAACTATATTTTCTTATAAAACAATATTGTTACATAAGTATGCAGAATATTATCAATGTTTGAATGCATCTGTACAGATGTTCGAGGCAGACTACATCGATCCTTTCGTACTAAATAATAAATAGGGGTGGCCATCTCCTTGTTTTACTAATGTGAGACATTGAAAGGCATTGATGTTCGAGCTAAATCTACTGACAGATTCAGAAGCAAACTGAGAAGTATTCGTATTTCTTATTATTTAGAAGAAAAATATAATGTAGAGCCTAATAAGAACAATATGAGTTGATAACAGTCTCCATTTTTTTTAATTATGCTATTTTGCAAATTTTGGATTTGAAAGCTCAAACATCTAAACATAGACAAAGTCTTCATGTGTTAATTCACATGTGAGATAAATCTTCCATAAATGTTGGAAAAATAAAAACGTATCAGTTCTATAACAACTTATGTCCTACAAGATCCAATATGGGCAAAATCTCACATTTAAGCGAAATAAAACATGGCTTGAAAGAGCAATTGCACTCATAAATTTGTACTTGCTTATCTTTATAGAAGAAAATTGGAAACATTGATTGGGAACAGTGAGTGAGTATTTAAAAGCGAAGATCTTCCCAGATCATAGTTTGAGTCGCATCAATCGTCATGGGTTATTCACTTTCAACAGGTTTATGTCAAGATGTACATGTTATCTAACGGCAGAAAAAAAGTCTTGATGATGAATCTTATACCTATTACTACAAGATTTTAGTCTATTGCTACAAAAGTACTATAACTCGTATTCAAATCCATTAAATTTGTTATGGTTTGTAACATGGTGATTTAATCTAGGGTATTTCAATAGAAACGCTCAATTTTTTTAAATTATAGCGGTCAAGATATTAACGAAAAATCTATTAAATTTATTGTAAATTATTTAATAGTATATGGCAAATAATTATAAAATATTATAGTATTTAATAATGTGTGCAAATGATCAAATTTTATTTTTTAAATTAGTGCTCCATTCGAGAAACACTCGTACGTCACCAAAACACAAAGTCTGCGTCAGAGTCTATGATAAGCAACATATTGTATCTAAAATGGATGATAGGGATAACAAAAACATGTGATTCTAACTGAATGACGCTATGTTATACAGTGCATGCCACGATGAACATTCTGCATGAGTGATTTGAATGCATGATTATTTCACGCGGCGGCGTTGTGAACTGGCCACCGAGATTGTACGATTTAATATCTTTACACATATTTTTTGAAGTCATATTAAATTGTAGATCTATGCGTTTAAATTATAAACAATTTATGCTTTAAAAATCAACACAATGAATGCTATTCAGTAAATTCAGTCAGATTTATGCTACAAAGTCATCGAAAATTATACATCACAAATACGTACCACCAAGCAAAATTGTGGCAGATATTTGAAATATTTATAATTTTATATTAATTGCCATAAAATATTCTTTTAAATAAAATAAAAATTATGTAGATATCTTATATAAAATTGTTTTTATTTATATTTAAAAATTGAGCGTTTTTATTGAAAGACTCTGTGCTTATATTTAGTCTAATGTTTTGGCTAAGGCTGTTTGTTAATATGAAAATCAATTATTTAAAAGCACAGGATATTCACAGAAGCTTGACGAAGCATACGTAGAATGGTGTCACGTATATTCGTTGCATTTTTTCAAAAAACAAATTTAGAAGGATTCCTCAGTATTAAGTGAGACACGTTCAGGTGTAAACGAGATGAAATCTCTTCCAGACACGTGACTTTGATGCGTCCGTGGATATTGCTGCGAGAAAAGGAAATAAGAAAAACCGACGGGTTCGAATATTTATATTTCCTGTAACAGGATATAAATCACATAATATGAGAAGACATTAATAACGGGTCGAAATCAATCGGTTCACATTCGACCTAACACGCGGATATCCGATCGAGCTTCATAAAAAAGGATTTATTGAAACATATTCCGGTTTCCTCCGACGAGAGTCTCTTCAGAAGCTGAAGCTCGACTCTCACACCGAATTAAATTAAGTCGAGGGATAATAAGTTTTGTGGACTAGGTTCGTCCCCCGTAATCCCGGCTTTTTGTGGAGCTTATTCAAAAAACGTATTCTTATAGAAACTAAATCAGAGTTAATGTATCCTTTGTAGGGAGATCCATTCCATTTCGGTGGATGAATATGGCGCGGCTGAATTATCGAATTGGATTCTTGGTAGTGGCTCTGATGTATTTGAAATCATTTGATAAATCGCATTTGTGATTTCCGATAGAGCAGAGGTTGGTAATCTTTTTTACAACAATGCGATAAGAACTCGGTTCGACGAATGTGTGGGACATTGTCTGAAATACTGTCGGAGAAAAAAAGTATGATCTCATGAGCTCAACACCCATATTCTGAAGAACGGATTTTGGGATGTCCTTTGATATGAAATATTTATGAAAATAGACATTTTGTAGCAAAGATGAAAAAATATTTTTTATCCGCATTTCACATTGATGACATTATAGGAATGAATATCCGTATTTTGATAAAAATCTTAATATTTTTGGGAGGGTAGCCTCTCAGAAGTACCCGGCCTAAGAATGAAAATGCAAAAAAATCAATTCGCTTCGATATCCTGTTTATAATGAGAATCGTTGAGTTTCTCAAAATAGCCATCAATTGTCGATTCTACGTTTTCATTTTCAGGCAAATCTTTTACCATCAAGCCATTTATTCAAGTTTTTTTCAATCTGAATGGGCTAAATCTGACTAATAGGGTGTTTGAGGAAGCAATTCGAACTTTAACTCATTGATTTTGGCCATCACGATGTGAACTGATGTGTAAACTGGTACATTGTCCTGATGAAACAACGCTTTCTTTTGATGCAAAAACTTAGCTTTATTGCTGTGAAACATCGCCAAACACTGGATTGAAAAATTTTAACAATCCTAATTTTATTCAAATTATGAGCAAACGCGGCACTCATCTTAAGCAAAGCTTTCTCATGTCCAAGTTTTCCATGTCCAGATGTTCGTCTTGGGAACTCATACGGCATTGTTTAAACTCTGCCATCCAATAATTTATTATTGTAAATGATACACCCAGAGTAGATTCTAGCTAGACTTTAATATTGGTTGGACTGAGAAATTTTGAATAAAAGTACACTTAAAACTTTTTTTGTGCGGTAAATGTGTTCCGTGGAAAATTGCACAAAAAAAGTCGCACAAAAAAGCTATGACTTACGTAGAAAAATTGAAGATGCGTTCCGTGGATTTAAAAAACCGCATAACTTTGAAACAGCTATATAAAATACATTCAAAATCGCACAAAATAAGTTAATAAAAAACAAGAAAATAACAAGCAATTACAAAATAACATTTTTTGTAACATTTAAAGGACGTCCTAGATCATTGGTAAAATTTTAAGGATGTCAGACATCCACAAAAGATATACCAATTATTATTAATTACAAACTATCATCGCTGTATTATGATTTTTGTTGCGATTTTCGATATGACTCAAAATCACTCTCTTCTTCGGAAGATTTACAATAGTATACCCAGTGTCAATGTCATCATTGTTTTGTGTAAATTTTCTCTTTCCAACAATATAATTCATAATGATTAAGGATGTCGAAAATGGCGACTGCTTAAAAAAAAAATTCAATCAAGTCATTTTTGTTCTTATTTTGTCAGTTTTAATTTTTTTTAAATAGTTAAAAAATAAATTTAGACATAAATCTGGTAAGAATAATGGAGGGTTATATAGAAAAGATTCGCACCCAGTTTGAAGTAAATTAATTCATTGAAATTTGAGATATGATGTCAACCGTGTTGAAAAAAATAGTTTCGAGAAAAACGCGTTAAAAGATTACATTATGGTAGGATCGGTCAAGTTGCCAACGTCAATAAAATAGCTATAACTCCGTAAATAGTTGGGATTTTGGAAATTTCTTGGGAGAATGTATTTTTAAAAGTCAAAACATTTCATAGTATTGACGATTAATTTCCTATTTTATCCAAAATATCTTGATACGTACTCTTTATGAAATTAAAAACAAAGAAAAATATTGCTTCAACAAAACCGCATAACTTCGAAATTGCACAATAAAAAGAGGTTTGAGTGTTAACTGTATTGTATCACATAACGATGGCAAATTTTTTTCATGCTTACAAATTAACTGAGAATTTTCACTATTGATGGCTGCCAAACAAATAATAAACAACGAAGCTTCTTCAAATATGAAAATTAAGTTTTATAAAGCAGGTATTTTATACTACAGTATTTTATTAAAACAACAATTGCCATCTATGCATCAGATCAGATATTTATGGGATTACCCTCGTATGATACGTTTCTTTTCATAGCTACCATTTTTTAGACTGTATATAAATGTAATATAACACAAGTGTAATAGGAAATTTATTTATTTTTAATAATTTATGTAAACGCTAAATAAAAAGCACATTATTACATAAATAATTTAAAGATTTTCTTTGAAACCATACCCTTATTTTATTTTCATAATTTGCATATTTTAAATACTCTTTAATGATTAATTCCATAATTTTATGTCTCTTACATTTTATCATCAAAGACATCAAGTATATTAACAAATTAAAACTCGATTGTCAACTTTGATAATACATTTTTTTAGATTAAGATCTACAAAATCAGACCAAGTGTTAACCCAACTCAAAATAAAAAAATATATTTATAAATTCTCTCAGCGATGTATTATTCAAATGTATTCATATTAGCTGTTAGAGACATGGGCGCTCTATGCTTGTAAATAAGTTAGTTGGTGCGGGCGACGGCATTACTCTACGTGCTTAATGCTTTAATTGCTTCACAAATTCTCACTTAAAGTCCATTGAAATATTTCGAGAGCTCAATTTGAATAACTTTCAATTGCTTATAAAGCGCTTAAATATATTCATCCATTTTATATTATTCAACCATCAAGAACCAAAATTTTGTCTTGAGATAATTTTTAATCGCGATGGAAAGCCAAGCTTCGTACAGTATTAAAGCAAGATTTCTCAACGATGCATAAGCGTATGCATTCAGCGCTTGTGCATTTATCGGATCGTTTGAATGCATTTTTACCTTTTTTTCGATTATTTCTTCCCCTTTGTTGAACAAAGTGCATTCGAGCGCGTGTATTGGATCAAAAGGTATCCAAGCTTTCTAAGGAATTCTTGACGGTTCAATTTCGTTTTTATATAGTTGCAAAACGTACACAGGCTCTTTTGGGAGGGAAAGGCAAAGCGGGGAATGGATGTTTGTGCTATTTCTCGTACAAAAAGAAGCCCTCAAGATGTGACCTAATACAATGGGAACTGCGAACGAATATATTCATAGAGCCAGATAGCATTTTCACAAAGATGATTATTTCCATCAATTCGGTTAAACTGTCTTCGTTAATTTGTTTTTAAGCATTTCATATCGAGAAAAGATATTCTATGTGGTATCGAAATGGAGATCGTTTCTTTAAGAACGATAGAGTTTTCGATCAAAAATTGAAACTATCTCATCACTTGACCATAAACTGGAAAATTGAAATAGCATCATAAATTCACTTGCAATATATTTAATATAAATAAAAACCAATAGTTTAATCAAATATTGATACAATATGAATTGAATGGTTCTGAAGATGTATTCGAAAACGGCTAGGGATGAAGTTATATCCGCTGCTATTTGCGAATCTCTCTGCGCGTTTGGCCTTATTGACCATTTGAACGTTATGTTCTGGCAGACACGACGTAATGAAGCAACCGGCTACATCTGCGTCCTGATGGATGCCCTCCTCATCAGTGAGGGCATTTTTCAAGAGGTTCCCTCCCTCGTTTAGCAAACGGTTAATTATTTAAACGAGCTGGATGCAAGCCAGGGATTCAAATGTGTACTCCCTGGACCTTACTTTGACTCGAGTGCTTCGGGGTATCTCGCTATTTCAAACACTGGCATACTTATTTGTTTTGCTTAAGTAAGCCATTCAGAAATATTTCAATCATCTTTGATGCGAGATATAAAAACGATGATCAAATTCATGATTTATTGCATTTTTCCAATAACTCATCCCACTTCGATGGCCCAAAAATAAGGCAATTTTTAATAATTCACGGCAAATACATAATATAATGTAATAAATCACTTTGGGATTTATTAGAGAACTCTTAAATAATATACTCTTAAATTGTCATAATTAAAAAAAAAACACTTTTTTTGGGAATATTTTTTTAAGTTAAAGAAAGATAAAATAAACATATTGATTTGATTTTAGTTCGAGTTATAGCCATATATGTGTAAAATAAGCTCGTAAATTTTTTGATGCTTTGGTTTTTGAGATTTACATGCAAAAATGTTGTTTTGAAAAAAAAAACGCGTTTAAAGGTTTAACTCTTTGCGGTCCTATGTCGAGTCTGGCTCGACATTTTGTTTTTACATTTTTTTCCCACTGAGATTTAAAATCATGTGACATTATAAAGTGAGATTTATTATTAATTTCTATATTTTAACTCTTTCAGACCTGAATTTTTTTTTTCATCCGATGGATTTAGTAAATTCCATGTGTCAAAAGTATAATAAGGAGAATATTAAAAAAAAAATGTTTATGTCTACAATTGTGCACGCCAGGTCTGAAAAGGTTAAGAAAAAAACATAAGAAGATAGTCCCAAAAGTACCCGATATAACTTCTGCTCTATTCCATAGTAATATTTTTGGGGATCTGGAACGAATTAATTGCATTTCCATTATTCTTTATGGGAAAACTCGTATCGGTTTACGTTTTTCACCTTACGCGCTTTCATGTTCGTGCAGATGTCAAAATGTCGCAAAAAGTCCTAAAAGGAGAGGCCAGAAGGTCTGTGTGTCCAATTGGTCCATTTTTCGGATCGCTGTCATGACAAAAACACGCCTTGTGATCGGACGCCATACCTGAACAAAAAAATTAAAAACTATTTAATTGCCATTTTGATTAATGTTTATCCTACACAATATTTTAATTTGATTACAGTTTGTAATGAATATATTTTTATTCGAAATGGAAATGAAAAGCAAGCCTTCACTCGTAAGTAAGTACATATTATAGCATAATTAATAACACTTGGTCTGGCTTAATCAATCGCTAAAAATAAATAATGATGATTTTGCAACACTCTAATGACTAAAATCCGAACGAAATTCACACATTCAAATGACTCACAATTTAGCATTTATCATCACCATAAATGGTTGTTTCGACTTTTTAAGCAGGGTGAAGGAAGTCTCATTTTCCCTGCATGTATAAATCCTGGATACAGGATATTTATGATCATTAAACTTTGAAAAAAATGTTTCGGTACCTTAATGAGCAACTCCAAGTTGTCTCAACAACACTTTCAACAAGTATTCTTTTAAAAATAAGTCGACTTATTTTCAAACAAATATTAGACATTCTGTATTAGGATATATGCATCCTTTCGACCAAATTGAGTCAAAGACAGGATGTCCAGCATAAGGACAATTTTATAAACTTCTACCATAAATTCAAGTCACTTTTTAGCTTCTTATTTATTTAGTAAATGAGTAATTTATCTTAAAATTCTCTAACACACACGCTCATTTGGCATTCCATTATAAATGTATTGAAATAGGCATGTGTATACAACATGATAAGACATTCTTCCATATATTGTGGTGAATAAGTTAGTTATTGAACGTTCCTATTACATTATTCCTATTACAAGTGATTTGCTTAGAACTAAGTAACTCAATTAGTATTTTAAATCTGGCATTCCGAAAAGCTTCACGAGCAGATTTGCCAAGATGTGAGCATTTCCACGAATAACAGCTTCTGAGTATCATCGATGCCTTTGACTACCAACTATGTATTAGAAAACGGCGCTCGAGAAACACTGAGATTTGTTTGGATGTTATTTTCATTGCCATATAATGGATCCTTTGTAAGATAAATACTTCAGACAGCTTTTATGTGTTTCAAACGTGTTTTGTATCAATGCTACAGCATCGGCCTGATAAATTAATAAAACGATCTACACAAACGTCGGCACTATATGCGAAACAGACAGACGTATTAAATTTCTGAAAACACATCAAGAACTTAATTAAAATGATTTAATCTCGTTTATAATTAAGTAGATCCATTTAGAGTGCTCCTTGTATTTTTTTAGCATTATTTTTATATCAAGCAAGCATTCGGTATACTTTAAGACATGATAAAGATTTTGCAAATAGTATAAAAAGCAAAAATATATATGTAAAAACATGTAATAGACGTAATATAGTGGATGTGGAAAAATAAATATTATCAAATAAAATAAAACCCATCTTAGACAATTGCAATGGATTTAAGCCGAGCTTTCGAATAAGGCTTCTGAATAAATATGTAATAAAATTATTCTGTTAATGGCTTTTGTACTTTATAGGTTGACATTATTTGAAGGGAAGCAAAAGTCAATTCGTTCTTTTCTCAGTGTATTCGATCGAGCCTGTAAACGACATGAGAACATTTATATTGTCATAAATATACAGATAGAATCAAATTTAAAGGCATTGTAGATGTGATGAAGATTATTGCAGATGCAGATAATAAATTGTGAGTTATGAATTGTGGGCTAAAGACGCACTTGTGAGTATCTTGTCTATTGCTCATGTGCGTAGCCCAGCAGGACAACTGTGTGTTTGTGTTAACCTATATGGTAGTACGGTCGCGTATTTGCGAGCGAATTCCAGTGATTCAGATGAATAAACTTTCTAAAATACTATAACTCTATAACAAGCCAACGTATTAAAACTAAATTTGGAATGTATTTTTGTATAGCTTGTTTCAATATTTTTGTCTTCATATTATATGATTTGTGAGACTGACTAGAAATTATCCCACTTTTTTGTTTTAGAAAAATCGTAAACATCAACTTCTGCATTCAAATCTTTGAACAGCAGTTCCTAAACTGGGGTCCAAAGCCATTACGAGGGATCCACAGCATGAAAAAAACGTGATTAAAATAACAACCTTCAACAGAAAAGCTAGGACGTTCGTATGTAGAACATAGGCAGAAGATCAGAATTCAAAGACTTAAAATGCCTAGGGTTAGAATGAGGTCCGCAAAAAAGTTGTTTAAGAGGAGCTCCACAGACAGTATAAGTTTAAGAATCGCTGCCTTAGAAGATTGAGATTAATGTGTATGCGAAAGTCGATTGATGGCAGGTGATTAGGATAATTAGTAAAAGGGACTTTAAAAAAGGACTAATTTAGGTAGGCTGACGTTTGTATGCACAAAATACACTCAAATTATTTGCATAGAAAAATATGTGCGTTAATTTTAAGTCGCTATTTTGACTCAAAAACGAATTTTCTGTGTGCAAATTTTGATTCATTAGAACTAGTATGATATTGCTAATACCTATATTAGGGTGGTCCTTATTTGGGTCAAATTTTTTTTTTAAAAGATCTATACAATCATGCGATGCATGCAAGGAAGCTCTCCGCTAAGAACTGCGCTAAGTTCTCTCTGTCTCTGTCTGTCTCCGAGCTTCAATGTGCAAGAGTGCTCTTTCTGAATAGTGGAGGGGGTTACGGAGGGTCTCCGATAGTACTCCCGTAGGGGTTAATATATTCTGTGAATTTCAATTAATTTATAATATTATATGAATATTTCCCGATCCCACATAAATGTAGTAATCACTTAAAACTTTCTGGATGACCCTCGTAACATATCACATAATTCAATAAGTTTGTAGATTGATTAATTAATTATAATTCTTCTCTTGTCTTAGTGAAAAGACCCTTTTTTTCTTTTTAACTTGGGGTCGTTTTATCACAATTTCTTCCATCAAATGCACCAATAACGCCATATAATACTCGCCGCAAACCCCAAAATACGGAGGCCAAAACTTGGAGTCCTCGATAGTCTCATCGTATTTTTTCCATCTTCCATTTCCATGATTGATTAAAAACCTTTTGTTAATTATACTGTCATACGCTTGAATCAATAAATTAAAGGTGAATTTATGAGATGACCTAATATAAGAAATATGTTTGTTCATTACGCTTGATATATTTTGGCGGCACAAATAGAAAATGATACGCTGCGAGTGCAAATAAATTAAGAAAATAGCAGGATGATAAGAATTGGGCAGGGTGACATTTTGGACACGCGATCCTTGTTTGGTCACCCCTGAGCCCGGTTGTCTCGAGTCGAAAATTTAAGCGAAAGCAAATGAAAACAACACGCGAAAGCTTTCATGCCTCTCGCTTACTTTCAACGCACACACGAACTCGATATTAATTACCCACACCTGCCGAAAGCTCCAATCGAAGCCTCATTTCCCGGCGAAGGCTTTTGATTAATTGTTTCAATGTTGGTGCGGCTAAAAGCATTGTTTGACCGAAGATAAGTGGTTTCCCTAAAAAAAAAAACCTATTGTAAACAGGCAATCGATCCCCCAGATAAGAGGCCAAGTTCTCTCCCATTATGTGGCATCGGGACGAACAAAGTGTCTGGGCATTTTCCGTTGGAAAATGTTTGGGTGTTAATAATAGGACTTATCACGCTATGTTATCCGTGTTAATAATGGCGTAATAGTGAAACAAACTGTTGTTTTGTGTGCGATGATGATGTCGTTTTTGTAGTCGGCTCTGCCGCTAGGCTTACATAGTTTTGGCAACGAGACCATACATCGTCCATTTGGGGCGAAATTAACTGTTATAACTTCATATGTGTTATAACCCTTCGTGGACTATTGTTTTTATGAGACATAAATACGCCCCCGACATAAATTATTCTATTAAAGCAAGTATGGGAAGTTATCTGATACACTGACAATTTGATAACACATTATTTCGGAATTGAACACTACATATATATTATAAGCGCTGTAATTTGAAAGGGTAACTCATAAATGTGTGAAACGACTGTTGGTTAAAACATTTGTTAGATATTACTGCAATAACTTTCGAATGAGATTTTATATATATATTTTAAACAAAAATGAGGTTTAAATATGACCGGAGAAGATTCATGTTTTTTCATGATAAGTCACTGCTCCAAATTATGGGCGAAATATTTTATTTATACGTCTGCGTTTATTGAAGCATATTTTTTAATAACTAGGTAAGATAAAATCATATAATTTGACAGCCATATTAGGTTAAAGTTAGTAAACTTTTTAAGACCTTTTTTTTGTATTAGATATGAAGTGATGGGTCCATGTTTCATCAAACACTCGATTGTAATATCCTCATGAATAGAGAATCCAATCCCAGGATCCCGGATCCTGAGATCCCGGACAGTTTTATGTGCTCATGAATCCCGGGATTAGTAAACTAATAGAAATCGTACACCTCACCAGCGCATTAAAGGCTACTAAATCGAGAAATTCCCGCCGAAATCTGGACGCTCGGAAACAGTGGCGTAACTATTAATTGGCGAGCTTAGGTGACGCCTAGGGGCAGTAACTGTCTAATCTATGTATACAGTGCATATATGTTTTTCAAATTGTTACATTAACCTTTCCCTACCGGTGATGTATTTACTACACCTCGACTCTATTAATGGGAATATCGATATGAAATATAACAGATAGGGGGTTCAAAATTTTTGTATTCCTCCGTAATATAATTACGAATCACATTAAAGTATTATAGTATGTAAGTATTCATCTACAGCGACGGAAATAAATAATTTGTCGGGAAATCGGGAATTTTGCGAGTTTTAGTCTGTGTCTCAGCAGAAAGGAATTTTATCAGTCACATTGATGGTATTATCTATTTTTGAATTGTATTTTTATATTTTCTTAAATAAAAAAAATTATGTGTCGCCTTCAAATTATTTTTTATATTAAACAAATGGACTTATTAGAAATTTTTGATCAAATTTATCATTGTAATTTTTTAAACTATTGAAAATCCCAATCCCGGGATTCCGGGACTGAAATTTTGGCTCAGAATTTGATCACGACGCTGTTTTTGTTCCATTGTGAGCAATCGCGGCACCCATTTTGCGCATAGCTTTCTCATGCCCAAATTTTCAGTCAATATGCAATATACAGTACTTACATAGCTCATTAACTTTCAGTCGACGATCATTCAATACCATTTTGTAGGGTTTTTCACCAATTCTGGCGAGGTCATCACATTTGGTCGTTAGCTATGGTGTTCTTCTTGGCAATTGGTACGGCTTCGTTTAAACTCTGCCACCCAATATTTTACTATTGTAAATAAAGGAGCAGACTAAACAGATAAATGAAAAATTTTTTTTTTCCCGCATTATCCTGTTGCTTAAGAATTTGGCGACGGTTGACTACACCTGGCCACTTTTAAATGTTCTAATTATGAATAATAAATTTCCCTCGTTATGGTCTGACCATATGGTAGGACTTCATGGTAGATTATCCCTTTGAACTCCCACTCTACAATTAAAAGAGCTATTCTTACTGTTAGGCCCGATCGAGGGGTTGGTTTCTTTACCTGCCCCTTTGAAAGCCATTGTCTTTTGCGCTTTTGATTTGAGTGCAACACCCACTTTTCATCTCCAGTTAAAAGATAGTGTAAAAACATCAGTAATGTCGTGCAGTATCCACAACCCCTGTTTATGGTCTTTCCTATTTTTTTCCGAGTGTATTTGAATACTTCTCTGGAAGTATCCAAGCCTTTTTGTTAATTCTCGTATAGTCTATATTGGATTTGATTCAATTTCAGCACGCAGGATATCGTCATCCATTTTAAGCTTTCTCTCACTTCAGACCGTATTTTATAAACTGAATTTTTTACTTTTAAATTGTTTAAACCATCTCTGATGTTAACAAACAGATAAATATTCTTCGAGTGTATCACAAATATTTTTGGTTGCAGTTGTTGCATTAATTTTTTGAAGATATTCGTATGGTATGCAATTTCACGTAAACTGTTTATTCTGCAATAAATCCACCATTTTGTAACGCGATTTGAAAAAAACGTCATTTTTAAATGTACAATCTAATCTAATTAGCAAAGCTTGTGTGAAAATTATCTAAGAGTTTATATATTCATATTTTTATAGGCTTGCATCCAGAAAATAAGAAGCATTTCAAATGCCTAATGCTTTAATTGAGAAGACAATAGATTACCAAGGAAAGCTTTCAACGCATTGAATTTACGCATATATTGTTGAGATTCCCAATTATTTCTTGAGAGTTCTCAAACATAATTTATGCGCTCAATCATACGTTATTAGAGAAAATGATGGAAATTATATTGAAAATGATTTCATACTATTACATTAAACCCGACGATAAAAACTCCATTGTATAGGATATATTTCGATGGTATTTATTTTAAAACAATCTATTATTCCATTACTATATAATGTGATCCAAGTTCGATTTGCATAATCATCATAAGTCGAAATGATAGCAATTTTATATTTTCTGCGCCGATTTCTGAGAATTATCTCAATAGTAGTTTTCTAGATCGATGGGTAGGACGAAGGGGAAATATTGAGTAATCTCTTTTTCTACTTGATTTAACATATTTGAACACGCGAAAATAAAATATATAGAAATTATATAGAGTGAGAAATTCGCCTCGGTGCCAAAAGTAAGTCACGTATTGAATTCGTTGCGTGCCGTTCCCACAGGCCTACATCAGTTAATACTATTTTCCACTATCTGCGATTTTACCGATGCCAACATATCGGTATCAATTCCGCAATATTGGCTCAAAGCTCCGTTGTTAGCTCATTCAATCCAATCTAAAATCTTGAAGAAATAAAACATGGAAAAAGGCAGCAATGTGTTTGCGCGGCCGCAAGAAACTGAGCCAAACGGAAAATGGTACGTCATAAAAGATAAACATTAATCAAAAGAATTGTGGAAGTTGAAGCAATTTTGATGCAGTATGAAATAGTTTTGTACTGCCGAAGCAATATTTGCTTTGCCTCTATGGTGTCGTGGCAAAGTTTCGCAATAAAGAGACGGAAGCTTCCCAATGGAGGCGGGAGGATAATTTCTTCAAAAGTTCAAGTTTATTTACGCCCAAGTTTGCTCCTTCAAAGACACGTCTTTAAATTTCACCATATATGAATCCTTTCAAGCACTTGTTCTATGATTTAATATGTTTTACCGTTGTTGTTCTCGCCGTACTACACAAACATGTAATGCAAGAGTTGTCCAAAATCAAACAGAACGCTCATCCCGTTCAAAAATTACTATACACAGTTCCCGCGCGAATTTATTACAACTGAAAGAGCAGAAAATTGGATTCGGAGAATCGCGTTGAATTTCTATTATTAATATTGGCCATAGAATAAGCTCCAATTTGCATAACCATATCCGAAGTTAATTGTGCATTTCATGCAGAAATCCAATGCAGTTCGTCCTCAATTGCACGATACGACCATCTGAAAATGCTTTGGCTTAAAAAAATATCAACCAACCGCAAGAAAGCTCATTTTTAGATATTATGGCTTTGTGTGATTGCTCGAACTTCAGCGAATTTCAAACGCGATTTAATTTTTTCAGCGATGACATACAATTATTTTTTATGGTTTATTAATTATTTGACCATCCCGGGATTAGTCCCGGGATCCTGGGATTGCCCGAAGTAATATTAAAGCATCGAGTGTTTCGTCATTTAGTCTGGATCTGATTTTGGAAGCCTGACAACTTGTTGCTGAAAATGCACGCTTAGCCTCCATACTTGTTGGAGGTATCGTCATCAGATATTTAAATGCTAGACAGATATTTAAATGATGGCCGTGTGAGCATGCGACAAATAAAATTCCTTTCTGGTGAGACACGGAATTAAATTTCGCAAAATTCCCGATTTCCCGATCAATTATTTGTTTCCGTCGCTGCAGATGAATACTTACATACTATAATACTTTGATGTGATTCGTAATTATATTGCGGAGGAATACAAAAAAATTGAACTCCGTATCTATTATACTTCATATCAATATTCCCATTATTAGAGTCGAAGTGTAGTAAATACATCACCGGTAGGGAAAGGTTAATGTAACAATTTGAAAAACATATATGCACTGTATACATAGATTAGACAGTTACTGCCCCTAGGCGTCACATAAGCTCGCCAATTAGTAGTTACGCCACTGTTTCCGAGCGTCCAGATTTCGGCGGGAATTTATCGATTTTTTCTCGATTCCCGAATTTTTCGGGATTACATTTACTAGTCCCGGGATTCATGAACACCTAAAACTGTCTGGGATCATGGGATTGGATTCCCTAGTTACCCATTGAATTTATAATTTCTAAAGTCAAAAATCTTTCAAAATGTGTATGATTTTAAATGTTGTTGTTCAAATTGTATGCTGAATAAGCCATAATTCAATGTAGAAATCGTATTTTCATGCATACAAATTGAATAGAACTGTTTCAGCTGTTGACATTGCCGCAGAATTCCTTTCAGAAAAACAACTTTGTCCCACTTTCCATTGTCTCGTTTTTCAGCGCCTTGAAATAAATTAAAAATGTGGACTTTTTCGGATTCGAGCATACAAAATTGCATCCGTTGACAAAATCCATTGCAGCTAATTAATTAAAGCAGCTTAAGCACCGTGATAGATAAAGTTGGTTGCTCAAAACCCAAATTGCCAACCGGTAAATATGGGAAAACTGGGTCACGGAGAAGCATTATCTATTTCTGAAAACGCCACCAAAAGTCTAATTGGGAAAGTTTTCCGCGCACGATTTTCACTTTATTAAAATAGAGACCCTACAACCGGATGAATATTTTTGTCTTCCCGTCAGAGCTCGTTTTGGCATGAATGCTCATCTAGTTAGCAAGGATTTTGCTCCAACGACTTCCTTCAAAATTTCAATTTTGTACTCATGCCACACATGGAGATTTGTATAAATAAATTCTATCGATACGATGATACATTGTCGAATAAACTTGAATAGTTCGGCGGCAGAATACAACTAAACACACTCCAGCATCGAACGGTCAGCAATTTGTCTTCAGCTGCATTGTACCGTTCAGCAACTTGCGAATTTGTTGCGAACTCGGTCGAAAAGTTTCGCTATGCCATATTTTCAGAATTATCCGGGAGTTCCTATATTTGACGGTGTATTGTTGTTTTATCATTTTCTTGTTCATGGATCTCTCTTGTAAATATTCCTGTAGCTCGTTTTCGGAGGGTTGTTGGAGGAGGCGTTGACGGCCAACGTGACGGATCTTGGGCGCCTTGGCGTCATAATCTAAATTGATATCTTAATTGGATTTTGATTGATTACCTTATTTATTTAAGTATCACTGGTATAAGTTCCTCTTTTAGCCTCGATTCAAAAAATGGCAATATTCCCTTATGCTGCAAATTCTATTTTCTCATGAAAGATATATGAATTTCCAATCATTTTTTATATTTAATTTTCAATAAAAGCAAGCAAGTCTTTGATCAAAATTAATAATAGGATAGTTTTAATAACACTTTGAGATAATTTGTCTCGGATGCAATTTACTCTTATATGATAGATATTAGATATCTTTCAAATTCTTGGACGCTTTTGTTTCAAGGAAAGTTTTGCCGTTAAGGTTTCATTTTGTTTGAGAAGTTCGAAGAAAATAAATCATTGCATATATCTTCAAACACAACTATTTTTGTGGTTTAGCCGGGCTCAGAACTCAGTTGAAATTATGTTTTCCTATTGAAATAATAATTGTATTATACATTTGAATTTATTTTAAGCTATTCATTTCTTATGTCTAATTACATTTTTGATTAAAAAGAGATTTGTTCATCCCGACAAAAAACTTTTGAATGAATATTTAATTCTGTGGTGAAATTCATATAACTTCAATGATGACCCTATATTAGGGTGGTTCTTATTTGGGTCAGAATTTTTTCACCCTAAAAGCTTTTGCTCTTCTTCGATTGCCATCAATTTATTATATTCCTTCATTAAGGCAACACCATGCTCAGCAATATCATTCACTACCAGCATAAAATGGAGCATTTTCTTTGCAGCCTTAAAATCAGAGTCATCCTACCAAGTTTCAACATCTTTATTCAAAAACTGTGATGACAGTACCTAGTATCTGGAAAATTTTTAAAGAATTGCTATACCAATATTATTCCACCAAAATAAAGACCACTTTATTTTGGTGGAATAATATTTGTGGATTTTAATTTGGAATGTATTCAATTTTAAGTTAAGATACTTTTATTTTTAAATAGAAGCTTAAAAGCTTTTTTGTGCCAAAAAATTTGGCCAAGAACGAATATATTGTTTATATATAATTAATAAAAATTAAGCCTTGACTCATTTATAAATGAAATTGTATCGTTTCTATCAACAATAATTCTTTGGGCGACATTTAAATACACGCAAGCGGAGTTTTAGCTTAATTTTTGTATGAAAACGTTAGTCAGAGATTATGATTTCATAAGCGTTTTCGAGATTAGATGAAAAATCAATCGCCGCAGATATGAAAAATAGGAGCAATATCCGCCGATTTTCTAATAAAAGTACTCTCGGTCTGTATATCAAATAGATTTTATCCTGCACGATCAACTCTTGGCACGCTGCCTGGTGATTTTCGGCAAAACTTGGTACAGATTTCACCTAAGGCATTCGCTTTAGAAACTTTCTTGAACACTTTGAACAAAGTAGCACACGGAGGTGTTACATTTTGGAGGTATTGCTGAATATTTTACAACGGTTTCACCTCTTGAGATCATAATCGGTTTGCCAAATATGTATATATAAAGAATCGAATGCCAAGAAATCATAGCAAAGTTGCAGGGGTTGTTTGTTAAAGTTTCGACAAGGAATTATTAAACAAAGCAGAATAAGCTTCATGATAATATTATGTATGATTATTAACTATAAATCATATCTGTTGTTATAAATTTGTAATATATTAGATAAAGTCAAAAATAGTCAAAGTTTCTTCCATGAGCATTTTCACGGTTAATTTCAAATGTCAAAACTAACAATAGAAGTAGTGCAATTCGCTCAAAACGTCGATCGAAAACAAAAACCTCCAAAATTAGATGACGATAGCCAGAAAACGATGGTGGAATCAGATCCTCATCAAGTATTCAAGAAATGATCATTGAAGATTGGCTTTTCATAAATCTACAGTTAGGGATCATCTTCGTTACACAGGAAAGTTGCACAAACGAGGAAGGGATTAGGGACGTCCGATCTACGGTGTACAAACTGTGCATCATTAATTTTGCAGAACGAGGTCTAGCATTTTCTTGTTGAAGTATATTTTTTTATTGATTAAAAATAATCGTTATAATGAAATCCATCGATATCCTACTACACAGAGAATTTAATTGCTAATAACGCCTCAGGAATAGGATCAGATACAATCAATCCTTCTATAGTGTCGAGATGGGAATTACGTTATAGAAAGTTAGGCACCTATATAATATATGGGGTTAAGTTGGATTGAATTTTGGCGTTATTATGTTATTAGATAATATTATTATTGGAATAAAATTATATATACGCATAATTTAATCAATAGTTTAAAACCTCTGAAAAGTGCATAATGCATTAAAAAAATGTGTACGTCGATTTACTTGATAATAATTTGTTAAATGGCTATACAAATATAAATATTCACTAAAAACGTTTTGCAAAAATATGGTACATTTTAAAGTATACGCTATAGAAAAACACTCAATAGAAGTTTACGCTATAGTTGGTTATAGGGTTGACTGTATTTGACACAAAGTAAGTCACATATTTTTCTCAGCTACTATAGTGCGATTAGCGACAATTCATGTGAAACCCAAATTCTGTTTATATTGCGATTTTTAATTTTTATTTAAGTTTTTCAGTGAAAAATCAAAATACTTTTTCAAAAAGAGAATTGGAAAATACCTTTACGCTAGCAACAAGTGATAGAAAATTATTGTGTTGATTAATATTAAAGATTTTTGTTAATAAAAATGTTTTTCACCACCTTGGCTTGGCTTTGGATTGTTTATGCTTATGGTGCTTAATTATTCTATGAACGTAGGACATTCATCATATCAATGAAAAATATGTTGCAAATATGAAGTTGATGAAGCTAATGTATCTATGCTATAATTTAGCAAGCAGAATGAGTCTGATAATGAACATGACAACGCCGTCAATATTATCTGATTAATGCGATTCGTACGTGTCAATTTCTAAGGCACGTGTCTATAAAAATAAATAAAAAGGACGAGATTTATGTTCGCAGAGACGTCTTCGTATTAGTGAAGCAGAACGCGACGAAGAGATACCATCGATCATTTTCAAGTATCTCAAAAAGACAACATCTGAAAGTCTGAAACATTTACGCTGCTCAAAGCCTGTCTGCTTTGAAACCTTTCAAAATTGATCAAACCATGCATTAATGTGGATGAAAAATAGATTTGTTTGTCGCCTTTCTTGCAATACAACAGACGGTAAACAATGAACAAAGGATACGGCCATGAATAATGTTTAACTGGTTTTTTAAGGTGGAGTATTATTGGGTCACGAGGAAAACATCTATAGAGGTAGTCGTCGTGGGCTTCATTGTTCGTTGTGCGAACTTTATTCCATGTAAAGGTAATAGAATTTCATGGAGTAGTGTTTCGAGTATGGACAAAGAGTTGCAAAAAATACTTATAAACTTTCCTCTTTGTTTTAAGGCTTATATAGAAAAACAATGGTTACCGATTTCACGGAAGAGTTTTCAACTAATAACGTGTGATGGCAGCTAAGAATAAAACAATTCTACTGTAATTGGCTTTATTCCAAGCATGACAATCTTCCATTTGGCGATTGAAGCCAATTTTCTACATTTAAAGCTTTTGTTAAATATTAATACTCGAAAGTCAACTATAAAATTACTATGAAAATAACATTTATATCTATTACCATTTATCATAGAATAATTCAGTAAGAGAGATATTAATATTTTTATCATCTGTGTGATTCCCAAAAAATAATCCTATGAACTTGTTGAGTGGATTAGGATTAATTAGGATGAGATATTAGGATTAATTAGGATTTTTTTGAGGGCAACTCTGTCGCGTAATTTAACTTTTTTGCGGCCCTATTCCGTATCTTGCATGGTTTCCGAACCTGACACCACTGGATTTCTTTATCTAAGAATCTGCCCTATTCCGTAGCTTGCACGATCTCCAAACATGACACCACTGGATTTCTTTGTCTAAGGACGTACAAAAGAATTAAATTACACGACAGAGTTGCCCACAAAAAATATCCTAATTGTAGGAATAATCGTTGTTTTTGCAAAAATGGATGAGGAAATGCTACTTCAGACAACTACAGTTGAAATAAAAAAAATGTGTCGTGCGTGCATACGAAGCAGAGGTGGTAAATTTGAACTGATTTTATAAATAAATTTTATAAAAACATCCTAAGCATAAAAAGTATTTTCTTAGCCCTGACCCTGGAAAAATGATACTCCTTCAAGTTTAACGACTTCCGTCGGCGGACGGACACAGACTGCTGTGCATGCTGGATGGGTTGGGTAAGCTTTTGGAGAGTCTTATTCTCCAACGACTTTAGCACCACATCGTACTAAGCTACCGTGTAGGCCGGGCATAGTCCAAGTTGTAGACACGGCAAAACAGGCGTGGTGTGGCAGCGTTAAAGCCAGTAGACACACGATAATGATTGTGTTAGACGTCAAGAATGCCTTCAACTAGGCGAAATGGCACCTGATACTCAGGGCCTGGAAGGAAATTGACGCCACACCATACCTCACCAGAATGATGGAAAGCTACCTGCACGGGAGAATTCTTATCTATGCAGATGCCGACGAGTAACGGAAGGCGTTTCACAGGGGTCGGTGCTCGGACCCGCCCTATGGAACGTAATGTACGACGGACTGCTGAGGACGGAGCCAAAATGGTCGTATTTGTTGATGACGTTGCCATCCTAGTCACCGTCACCAAATCCACGAAAATCCTGCAAACAACCTGCGAGGACGCGCTGATGAAGGCCAAGAAGTGACTGACAGGAGCTGGTCTGGAGTTCACTGTCCAAAAACAAACAGGTGGCGACTCTACAACGAGGTAGTGCACTCGGTACTTTTCTACGGCACGCCAAAATGAGCCGAGGTACTACAAATTGAAAGGGCTAGGTTTAACATGGCCACAGCCCAGAGAAGAAGCACAATCAGGGTGGCTGATTCATATCGCAGTGTCGGAAGACGCCGTCCTGGCAATGTCATACCACCAATCGACTTGCTCGCTTACGAGAGAGGTGAAGATAAGAATAATACCAAGCAAAACCATAGCGGTGTGGCAGTCCCGATGGGATAACTCCGCTAAAGGTCGGTGGACGCACTAGTTAATACCGAACCTGAGAACTTGGGCAGCCAGAAAGCACGGTCAACTGTGCTACCACTTGACCCAGGTCCTCACCGGGTATGGCTGTTTTGGTAGTTAGCTATACAAAATAGGCAAAGAGACCGGGCTGGAGTGCCACCACTGTGGAGCGGAGTACGATGATGCTGCACACACGACATTTGTCTGCTTAGCATGGAGCATCGAAAGGGACATCTTACAGGAGGAACTGGGAGTTAGCTCTCTCTCCCCTAGCAACATGGTACTTTCAATTTTAAAGGATGCTAGGGCATGGAATGCGTTGTGCAAATACACAACGTGCGCTATGTAGCAGAAAAAGGATGCTGAACGTAGAAGACGACGAACAATAGCAGCATCCTCCTAACAGACACACAGGTGACATTCAAGAGAACAAATGACATGCAGGAGGACCTGGAAGGATAGCATCGCTGCCACTCTCGCGCAACACTTAGCCAGTAGCCGGATGGCAGCAGTGAATAAGGGGAGGATTTTAGTGAGTAGCTTCTTCGTAACCTCACACTACTGTCGGATGCTTTGTGACGGATTTTATGTCGGGCTTTGTATGACATGGATGCTTTGGTGCGTACCTGAAGCGGATTAGCAAAGAGTCATCCGGTAACTGTCACTACTGCCAAGCGGAGGTCAACGACGCAGAGCACACCATTATTGACTGTGAGGCTTTGATACCCCAGAGAAAACTGCTGAAACAAGCACTCGGGGTAGCCGAGCTCAACGTCGACAACATGGTCCACAGCGTGATGGAAAGCAAGAAGAACTGGGACCTTTGGCGCGACTACGTAGAAGAGATCCTGAGCGCCAAAGAGGGCAGTGAGGAGAGAGGCGCAGAGCGGCTCTCCAAAACTAGAATACGGCCAACTACTTATTATCCTGAAGCAATGTGGAAAACAATGCCAGGAGGATAGGGGAGGACAAGGGAGGGGTTTAGTTAGCAAGAATCTGACACTACCCTGGGATCAAATCCAGCCACACAAAGCATCTTCGGCTAGTATTTTAATCCCTGGGACTACTACGCGCAGAGCTTTCCGGAGTTTACCTCTTTCACTCCGTATTGTCTCATCTAGGAATTTTTGCACTCAAATGTGTGTTGAAGGAGAAAGAAAACTGTTATGCTAAAAGCAGTGGGAGAGAGAGACGCAGAGCGCCTCTCTAAATATAGAATAGGGTCAATCACCCAAGGTCAGACTACCTGTCCTCCTGAAGCAATGTGGAAAACAATACCAGGGTGACAAAAAAGACTAGGGAGGAGTTAAATCAGTAGAAATCTGACACTACCCACTATGGGTGTCTTGAATGGGAAGATTCCCCTCCCACAGGAAAAAATTGTGGTTAAACAATTTTCCCTCTTTACGAAAAAAAAGTTATTTGTCATGTAGAATATTGTTGGAAAGGGTAACATTTAGGATTCTTTTCAAAACTAACTTTTAAAATAGTTGTTAGTTTTTTAGAATAATTTAGAAGTTGACATTTCTCATTCGTTTTCATATTTTATGTGAGTTTGGAAGCTCAGAAGTAACTTTCTTTATAAAACGAATTGCATCAAATAATGATTTCTTTAGATTAATAATGCATTGCAAAATACAAAAACAGTTATTTTGTGCTATTACGACTACAGATTAAAAAGGATGATGGTGTGGAAATCATCATGTATAATGAAATAATCTATTCAAATTGAAGATGGTTAAAGTGATATGAAATGCATTTTAGTCTGGTCTGATGTTTCTGAGATCGAGCAATCCGACTAGAGAGTATATCATAGATTTTTATGAAGTGTTTTGCCTAATCGGATTCATGTACATGCATAGTTTGAAAAGATCACAGCTTTGCATTTGTAAAGTGTTATTACAGCATTAGTGCAATCCCTCAACGGAGAAACATAACGGCGAGCAGGAAGTGCAAAATGCAAATGAGCTGCATTAATGTTTTGCTGAATGTAAGAAATCTAGGAATTGTAGTCTCCGCCTTATGTTAGTTTCCAGGAATTATTTCAGAACGGTTGGAATTGTTAGACATCCTCGTACAATAATATTATGGCTGAAGTAAATCCAGTAGACTGGAATATTTGATGATGGTTAACTCGAGCGCCTGCAATGCAATGAAAATCCACTCAAATACGGAGCGTGCATGCGGAACTATTCACATATATCATTTGTGTATTTTTACTGTGCATTAAGGAAGCCATTAAAATATTTATCATTCCCATTATCGTCCAACAATTTGGCGCAATCTGATACGATCTAGATCTTTGAAAGCGATCCAGAGCGAAATTTTCATAGCTTTGCTCCACGACAATCGCCTCCAAAGCGATCGATCGAGGTCGCACTTTTTTCCAAGTGTGAAAACACGTTTTCATCATGCAAACAAAGCCTAACAAGAGATTGGAAAATGCTCCATAAATGCTTTTTATACGGGTACTGTTGAAGTTCATACGGTGGCAATGTGGTGGTTATAATACGTGTCGGTCAGTCAAGCCTCCATGTTAGAAACGTGGAATGGCTTAATGCGGTTCGCGTGTTTGGAAAATCGTATAAACCCCACCGAAATATCAATCGATATGAAATTAATTGTTTCCTTATATTTATATCAACAGACGATAAAGATAGATTTCTTATTCAGGCTAAATTTAAAACGGGCAATCTTTTCAGGAATCAATACGAATCGATTATTTAAAGAAGCGCCGCTGCAATAAAACAATGAGCACTTGCAAATGTACAACTTTACTTAGAAATCCATCACAGTTTCCAAACTGGAAGTTCTAAATAACAAAGTTCACTTAGTTGACAGTTGTTTCATACACAATTTAACTTAAATGTATTATCTGGAGGGCAATTTGGACCCACAGAATTATATCAACCATGTTATCTAATCCTGATATTTCAAAAATAATAAAATCACCCTTATTATTAAATATTTCTTATTGAATATAATCGAATGGTAATTTGAGGGCGCGATATCATGTTAATAAAGTGGATGCGATAAAATTTATAAGAATAAATAGTCAATCCTTCTATAGCGTTGAGATAAGGACTACGCTATAGAAAGTTAAGCACCCATATAAAATATGAGGCTAGGTTTTTTCAATTGAATTTTGGCGTTATTATGTTATTGGCTTATATTATGATATTACATACGAAACAGTAACTTTTTTATGTCCTTTCTTGGATAACCCGAGAATCTTCATGATGCTTAAAAATAATGAATTTTTCGTTCATAGTTAAATTTGTACTATTGTCTATTAATACAAAATGGCTTATATTAATTAAAAATATGTCACATGTGAACATTATATAGTGCTGACATATAAGCGTCATATTTGGATGGCGTTTTATGAAAATATAATATTTTTAGCCAAGATGAAGTAAAAATATTTTTTCATTTATATATAAGCCGCGATTGTGTTAAGCTACATAGCAAAATTAATTCGTTCGGATATGCAAAAAATGAAAAGCGACGGTAGCAGCTAATGAACTCGAAAATCCTATAGTATATTCTGGTCTTGTCGCAAGAGTTCATCCCCGGAATAAATTCCACCTCTGAGAAAATGGAGATACAAATGCATCACTTTAGTTTTAATTAGCTGAGAGTTTTTCAATTTATTATTTCTTTTAAGCGACTCACTGTATAAGTATCGGCAGTATTCGTACTGAATCGCTGGCGTCGAATTGTACGACGTTTACTATACAAATATAAAGTTTAATTATAATTAAATGCCATTTTATGTGCATTGTTATTATGAAGTGTGTTATTGTAAAGTTGTTATCCTTTGTAAATCACAATAAGTGGTTAGGCCGGGCTTAGAGGTCAAAATGGGTGAGCCTGTTGCTCGTTCCCATTTTTAAATCGCTCATACCAATTGTAAACAGTCTTCAGAGTTACCATACTAACGCCATACACTGATTTTAGCATTTCATGAGCTTCTTTGGTAACCTTTTAAAACTTAAAACAAAACTTAATGCTAACGCGTTGTTCAAAATCAATGATGCGCGACAGACGCGATAAACACGATCTCGCTCTAGTGGCTATGGAGACTGACCAATTAGTTATAACGTATACTATCTTGATACAGTCTGTCTCAGCGGATCAAACTATCGGACATATGATATGAAATAGATGCAACATTATCAGTTGCGGCCCTAATATTTTTGCATCGATACATTAAAAAAAATCTCCTGGGAATAATCAGTTCATAAAGACATAAAATACCATGGGATAGAATGTCCAAAGAGCCAACAAAAGCCTCGCTGAGATTATTTTATTGAGTTTTCCCCGTGAAACATCAACAATTTCCCGGCGAGGAAAACACGTCAGGGTGCTTATGATGTGCGCCCCACATTCAAGCATCCATCATTATTGATAAAACGAAACTTCAGTATTGACCAAACATCAATCTATTCTATACAAAGGCTTTCAACATAAAGGCAGCACACTTGCAAATAGTTTTTTCCACAACCTCCAACAATCTTGATGGTAATATGGGTCGGACCCGCAAATACTCGAGGGACGCTCCACGGGAACGGGACCGAAACGACATTATTTGAGGTCGAGGAAAGATAACGATTCAGTCCGAATAAATAGATGCGAAAACTTTTTTATGTCCTCCCCATAGATCGACAGGGAAACTATAAAATAGTCGATCTGGAGCCATGAAAAGCATGATGTCGTGTCGACGGCCGATTTATCGCCCATATAAAATAATTTCATTTTAATTGAAACATTAGGAGAAAACATAGTTCGTGCGAAATACTGATACAAGAAGAAAT
The DNA here is from genome assembly GCA_008973525.1 of Stenopsyche tienmushanensis. Lineage (NCBI taxonomy): Eukaryota > Metazoa > Arthropoda > Insecta > Trichoptera > Stenopsychidae > Stenopsyche > Stenopsyche tienmushanensis. The sequence goes on from WACJ01000044.1 coordinate 951,740, forward strand.
GCAAAATTCGTTATTGCTGTGAACAATATTATTAGAAAGCCTGTATCAAATGTAGCGTGTAGCTCCTTTGTGTTTGTTTCTTTTATCCGAACGCCTGTGTGTACATTTTTTGCTAGTTTTAACGACGTGGTACAAAACTAGCCTATTTTTTATTTGCATGTACATTTAGAGATTTTCTCGAAACAATTATGCGAAAAATGATTAATGAGGCAATTTTTCATTTTGCTGTTGTTGCTTTTTTTGGCGTTCTGTAAGCAAGGAATATAATTGGTTTTTTTAAATTTTACACGGTCTTTTGTGTAATGGCGAATTCAATGCACGAAACTTGTGTAAATCTGCCACTAATATGCTTAAAACTTAATAAAATAGAGCTTTCATTCTTTATGTACTCAGCCACGTGCCTTTATTTATCCACGAACAAACTTAAAGCGTTTAATAATATACTGAATGACCCACGAAAAGAGGCTTTATATGGAGGCATTGTAAATATGAATTTTGTAAATTATATATTTTTCGGCTATAAGATTTAATAAAATATTATAAGAATTTGATATATTTTTCATATAAAATATAAGAAATATTGCTTTTATAAATTATTTTTTGCATTTATTATCGCAAATCAATTGTCGTTATAATGGCCGATGATACAAGGTATGTGTCATGCTAACGACATTGACTACTGTCTGATGACACATACCCTGTCCCATGCTTTCGTCAATTATTAGCGACTTCCAAACATTCTTCAGATATTTATAATATTATATAATAGGCGTCATCTTGTTGTATATCTTTGGTCATGGATGATGTTTTAGATTCAAATTACTGAATGATCTGTGAACAAAAAAGGACGATCCTATAATATATATTAATTGGGCCTTTCGTTAAAAAAAACCATCAGTTTCTTCATTAATTTTTAAGAAAATAAGTTTAAAAAAATGTGATGGTACCCGTTCGTTTCATTCATTTTATATGAGTGCAAATCTATAATATTATATATAATATATGCGAGAATTCGCAGCTATAAGTGCGGCGCGGCGATATATACTCAAACGACTTTTTTTGTGCGACTTTTTTGTGCGATTTCGAAGTTATGCGGTTTTTTCAAAGCATTTTTTTCATTTTTTTATATTTCATAGAGTACGTATCGAGATATTTTGGATAAAATAGGATATAAATCATATAAATGATAAAATCAGGCCAAAAAATTACTTGACTAAATTTTTTTAAACAGTCGGCATTTTCTGATTTTTTTTTGAGTTATGGAATATAGTGACATCTTTATTACTTATATTGTTGGAAAGAGAAAATTTACACAGAACAATGATGATATTGACACTGGGTTTACTATTGAGAGCGAAAATTATCACACAGCGATGATAGTTTGTAATTAAAATAATTAGTATGTTTCTAGTAGATATCTGGTATTTGAGATGTCAGATATCCTTAAAATTTTAACAATGATGCAAGACGTCCTTTAAATTTTATTTTTTAATTACCTTATTGTTTTAATTTTTTTTAATTAATTTTTTTTATGCGGTTGTGTGTATATTTTATATACACGTTTCAAAGTTATGCGGTTTTTAAAATCCATGGAACGCATACAGTTTTTTTAATTTTACATATTACCAAATTTACCTGTTACCTGTGTCTTATTGTAATGATGTAGTTTTAGTAGCAAAAATTTTGTTACTTAGAAGACATATTAGATCATTTAAATAACATGAAACATGAGGTTTCAGTAAAAAAAAATATATGTTATACAGGATGCGACAGGGAAACTTCTTTTTTTAAAATCCGCACCCTGAAGCAGAAATTATTTTAAAAAAAATGAAATGGCACTTGTTTGAAAGGACAAAATCTAACGTTTTATTTAATGTAAGTTTGATAATTATTGTACAGTGAACAAGGGAGAAACGCGCGTTCGCCTTAGAGGCGTACTTTCCAAGCGGCCGTTTAATCAGAGGATCTCTCTGAATTTTTAAACCAAAACTTAAATAAATGCTGAGGATGTATAGTTTTAGCAAAATGTAGCCATGGCCCACATATTGATGAATTTTTTACGAGAATATTTCCCCAGATGCTTCATCCTCTTTGCGGGGTGATCTTCAGTGGCGCATTCGCCTGATTTAGCCTCGTGTGATTATTTTTTGTGGAGCTATCTGAAATTCCTAATTTACATCAAGTGTCCAAAAATCTTGGCTCAAATGAAACATAATATTAAAGTTGCTATCGACAACTCATTCGTCAATATGCTGGAAAAAGTGGAGAGAAGCTTCAAAACTCGACTGTCTTAATGCATTGACTAGAACGGAGATCATCTAAATGATATATACTTTTTAAATACAATTAATATAAACTTTAAATACTTTTCTAAAACATATAAAACCAATTAAATAGATATCTTGTATATTATTTGTTTTATTTATTTTTAAACTAAGGTAGTTTCACTGCCGCATCGTGTATAATATTGAGATAGAAAATCAGTTTCCTTGAATAAAGTCATCATTTCAAATGAACTCTAAGACTTGCATAAAATCATTGAGAATCTGCGTTATAATATAAACGTGTGATCCTTTTTGATTCATTGCTGTTGTGATTGAATTAACACTTGATGGTTGCTTTAAAGAGATCCGGATGTCCCCCAGGATGATGACCGTGTCCACTCTACGTCCAGACAAGCAAATGCCTTATCTGGCCTCATCAGCCCTATAATTATGTAGTTGTTTCTTCTGTATCCTCATTAAGAAGCACCTGTGCTGATGCTGCCACAACCAAAACAGGTTTCCACAAATATGCTGGATAACCCACTACAATTGATACGCTCACCTACATACCAGAGATGGCTTAACCGGTATAAACGTAACTATTCGATACAGTGTTTAGCACCGAATATTATTCAGTTACATCATACCACGTAGTAGCGATGCTATTATTTTTATTGAATTAGCTACGGTATCTTTACTCCATTGGATTTAATAAATTAATTCTGGATAAAGCGTCCAGTATTTGTCTATCCACACTTTAGACGAAACCGAATCCTAATGGGTGCAATTAAGAATAATGCCGCAATTTGTTTCAATTTCAACAGGATCAAATTTAAAAAATACAGTTTTATCAATGTCATGTTGATAAATAGATAATAATCCAATGTTAGGGTTTGCAGTTTTGGGTGACACTTTGATTATAGCTCTTATTTTTCACCATTCATTCTTCCAAAATTTACGGTTTAAAAACTATATTTGGTTAATAGTTTGGAACCTTTTTTAAACAAGATTTGTTGTAATATAATTGAAGGATTTATACGATTTCAATTTAAAGGTGTAATAAATATAAAGATTCATGAATTAAATTCGCACAAACGGAGACATTGTTATTCAGTACTTTTAATATTCAAACAATTATTTTTGCATTCCCACAGAAGCACAAACTTCAAGTGACAGATTTATGACGCAATGGCGTTTTTAATATAAAAATGAGATCGAATTATTATATATTCTGAAGGACGAGTCGGTCTTATTTTTTACCTTAGATAATACAATCGTGAATGGGCCCATTTTCTTTATAGACGAGTCCTTTACCTTAATTAAGGGATGGGCCGTACAGATTTCGTTTTTGTTCATTTTTCAGAAACCCATATATATGTTAATTTAAGACAATAAAAATCGAAATTGTACCTCCTTACCCATACATGGCATCGAAATTTACGTACGCATCCTCCCATTTAATCATATTCGGGACGAAGAGAAAAAAAGGATCAACAGAAACGCCTCCTGTATTGTATAACCCATTATATGCGTATGGATAATTTATATGATTTTTTTTCTCTTCTCGGTTATATTAAAGCCAGGCTGGTCCCTTTGTGAGCCGGTCACTAAAGGGATCAACATTCCAGAGGGTATTATATTTTTAACACGTCGGGATAGCCTCAACACCTGTACAGCTTCTGTGAGGAGGGATTCATAATGAAAGGAAAGCCCTACGTATTACGGTATTATACTCGATAAAAATCCTTTGGTTCAGCTAATTGGCCTAATGAACGTCACAAAGAGTGACGATACATTTTTTATTCGATACAAAGTCTTCTTTGGATGTAAAAAAATGTCGCTCGGGCCTGATCCGAAGATTAGTCATAGGGATTCAACAGTGATCCCTTAAATGTTTGAACGATGCGGGATTAAGAATATGACTAAAATCAACATATGGGCAGATTTTCGTCTGATTTTGTATCTAGATGATGTGCCCAGAAACATAAAAAGCTGTTTTTGGATCCAATTTGTAGGTATTGAATTATAATTTTCAGCATGTAATCCATTTGATGGACATAAATTATCATATTGTGTTAAAATACGCTGATTGAACATAAAAGCCATAAACTTTTTATTAGTTTATGCAGAGTAAATTAGAGCTGCATTAAATAGTAGGCTACCTGAATTTTAACAAATATGGCTGTATTTATAAATTGACGATCGTAAAAACCTGTACCGGTAATATAATAAAAATGTTTATTGAGCATGTGATGTTAATTTTGTTAATGCGCGATGCATCAATTGATGCGCGTGCATCGGGAATATGTTTATAACATGCTCATAGTTTTGATAATAGCATCAAAAAGGAAGCTTTATTGAATTATGATTCGGGTACGAAAATCCTTGTAACGACACTCTTACCGACCACATCAATTCTTGATCAAATTAATATTATTTCAAATAAACACCACCCCCACAATAATTTAAGGAAAGCTAAGGATACAAATAATTTCTTTTTACTATTATTAGATCTTTTTAATTCATTGGTGGTCTTCATAGAATCATAATAAATAGTAGAAAGCCACATAAATCAATAATATACTTAAAATTCAGTCTATAATGGGGATCAATAATATAATATCAACAGTGTTAAGGCTCACTTATTGATATACAAGCTGGGTTTATTGATACACAATTGCAGAGATTAGTGAATCGGAGACAGAGACGAAGAGTGTATTGCGTCTCATCATACACTTGTACATCGATGGCAAAGTTGTGCTGTAAAGGTACCTCTACACGTCTAAATATTTTATAAAATATTATAAAAAACGATCCATAACGCTTCATTTTCAATTCCATACTTCTATTTCTAATAAAGTATTTCTAAGAATCATAATAAATAATAGAAAGCCACATCAAACAATTATATATTTGAAACTTAAAAGTGATTCTATTTGAAACGCTATTGTATAAATGGGACCAAATTTATCATTATTAAATGTATTATTTTGTTACTAAAAATGAAGATACACAACTGTTTATGTTTATGATTACGCAAAGAAATGAACGAATATTTTATGCTATCAATAGTGTTAAGGTTCATTTATTGATATACAAGCTTTACTCACGCTGAGCGATCCTAAGAGCTAAGTGGATTTATGTGGATGATAAATGATGGACATATGAATATAGCATCTATGTTTACCTCAATTTAAAATTAACTCACCCCTAACAATTAAAATATTTTGGAAAAAGCGTAAAATAAAATAAAAACAGTAAATTTAACTCATGACGCGATAAAATGAGTGAAAGCCACTGAAATAGCGATTTTGAAATAATGGGGATAAATTACTCGAAGATGACGATGGCCCTGGCGGGTTAGATCATCGCTAAATCACAAAGCTAGTAGAAGTAATAGCTTCCTGTCTTGGGGTGGCATGTGGAAAGTGAGGAGTCGATGGATAGTTTTGGCTGCGGGAAGATGTCCTTCCCACAGTCTCTTAGCTGAAATCTCTCTCCGCAAATAAAAGAGAAAAATTAAGATGAAAATGTTTATTTCAGCATCTGACCATCTCCATCCTACCGCTCGTCTTCAGCGTGGTCTGAAACAAGAACAAACTTACGTACAAGTACGGTGATTAAAAGAACATGTAGGAGTAGGGAGCGGCCCGGGGACTCTGCCCTTAGAGCGCCTCCATTCCACGTTACACTGGTGTCAGAAACGACGGATCATTAAGATGCTGAGCTCCCATTTAGGCAAAGCTTTACCAAAATTTTGGCTTTCCGTAAGTGTAATAACCCTCAGGGATAGGGCTCTGAGAACGTTCCCGCTCCACGCTACGGGTTGATACATCATGCGATTAAACGTATTTATTTGTTGTGAACGTTCCATACTCCACCAAAATTGACATAAAAAACACGGATTAGATCTAAATCATGATCTGAACAGATTCTTATATTCACATGGCTACTCATTGTTCTATTTTATTAAACTGCATACAAGCGATCACTAATGTATTAGTTTGATACCCAATACCACGTTAAATGCATTCTTTCCTGGTTTTAAATAAAAATAAATGGAAGTAAGTTGAAAAGGTTTTTTAGAGTAGACTCGATTGAATTGTTAATGAAGATGTTGATAGTAAATATATATATTTAATTTATTTTTCAAGCAATTGCCCGGTATTCAACCGGTTAAAAGCCAGCACAAAGCGTCTCCTTCGCGGAGGGTATTATTTAATGCGCTTCGTATTATGATGATGCCTCCATTATCATAACGATGCGATCTTAAATGCATATTGAATAGAAGAGATGGCTCGGATTGAAGAAACTACAAGGTCGTTAGCAAAATTAAATTTGAGATATCGCTTAATATGAATGTTATAAGAGAGAGAATGGCTCATTGAATGCTAAACAAAGCAACCCTCGGGGGTATGCTATTTAAAATCCTATTCCTTGAAGAACGCCACATTTATATTGTTCTGAAAGTGCATGGAAAGCGCATTTTAGAATGCGAAAGGAGCGAAAAAAGTTGGCTTTTCGCTTTATTCTGAATATTACATTCCCGGCTTTGGTAGACTCAATACAGTTATATATTCATACGAAAGTGTGGTTGAGAGTCTTTTTTTAATATTACAGAAATTGCATACCTTTGTAGGTCTCTGATGAGAGGAAACAAAGTGCTTTTAAAATAATAGCATTTTAAAGAACAAAGCCAACTGCGAGATATGGCTTTGGTAGAAATCTTTTTATATGTTACTATATTATATAAACCAACCCCTTAGAATTAATTGATTGTAAAAAATATTTCGATTTTGCATAAATATCAATGATAATTGGAAATCTGATCATCATAAAAAATATATATTAATACTACGATAATTTTGATCCGATTTCATATAATATATGGTGTTACATTTTGTAACTTATAGTGAACTTAATGCATTAAATGTGCAGTCTTGCATATTTTCAGCTTCTTAAGAGGAACCCAAATTAACCCTCCAAAATTACATTCAGGTATGGTTTATTCATAATCTCCTTTAAAAGATTCAGAATGGAGTTGAATGAAAGAAAGTTGGTAAAGTACTCTTCATTCCTCTCGAGAATTATTTTTTATTAAAATTATACTTCGAAGGAATCTTATATTATAAAATTTGAGGTTCTATATTTCACTACTGGGATTTTATAGCCACAGATTTTAATGATTCTGAAAACTTCAGAAATTGAATGCTCGTATAAAGTTGCATCGGCGATAAATGGTCAAACTTGGGTTCCATAGAAAGTTTTTCAAGCAATTAATTTATTCGATCAACTAAGAGGTATTTAATTGAAAACGTATAAGGAATGTTGACAAATTATCTTCATATGAACAATAATATTAGGAAGACCTTATGTTTGAGCTCAGTTTGTATCCATATTGATGGATACATCTTGAAACTATTGTTAAACATTTTTTTTGTGCAATTTTTTTATTGTTAAGGGTAAAACGTCCAGATCCGAAACTAATGAAGTCCACATCGTGCTATTTTTTTATGATTTGGGTTGGAATTCCACAAAAATCAGTATAAAAAATGTATATAATGAAGTTGTAACAGTCCACAGATGTTAATATTGGTTCTAGAAATTTAAATTGTTATCGCAAAGATTGGGATTACATGTACCACTAATCAATTTGACTCTTGTGAAAATGAGGATTTCTTCAGCTATACTTGATTTAATTGGATGCAAAAGTGGCCTTTATATTCGATAAATTTAAATTTGATGGTCTTATGCATTAGAAGTACTTTCGGAAAGTTAGCAGACCAATTGTTGGTATAATGCTTGGGATCTTGAATTCTTAACTTGAATTCAAAGAAGGAGAAATAAATCATCATACCCTACTACTCGCTACTCACTATTTCTTTTTGTAGAAAAAATCTTTCCCTAGAAAAAAATGCCAACATTCGTAAATATATTTGATACCTTAACCCGTTGATGAGGAATCGCGCATATGCTGCGATCGGACTCGAGTGATACAGAAAGAGTATTTTTACCCATTTAGTGCGGAAATTTTTGAATCGGAGACAGAGACGGGTGTCTTGCGTCTCATCATACACTCGTACATCGATGGCAAGGTCGTTCTGTAAAGCAGTGTTCCGCAATTTTTCTCACTTACGACGCACCAAAGTTCTTCCTTAAATTTCGCGCAACATCGAAATCTAAAATAATATATATTAAGTTGATACACCGATTTAATAATACATTTTTATTTTTTATTTCATAAGTATACATACAAGGTAAATTTAGAAAGTAAGTGTACTAGATTTTATTTGAAAATAAAAGTACAGGATGTTATTGATACGCTAGACGCGCAAGAGATGGGAATCGGAAGAGTCATTGATTAACCTTGCCTGCGGGAGGACGTCCTTCCTGCAGCCAGATCTTTCTCTTTCGTGACTAATAAAAAATATCTAAAGAAGAGAGTGTTTCTGAACGATGCCTGTCTACCCCCATCCATCCGCCTGGCTACATTATAATCCGAAAAAAGAACAGAACCTATTTTTCCACATAATTGCCATCTCGTTTAATGCATGTGGTGAGCCATGGCACAAGCTTCTTTATTTCTTTCTTGAAGAACTCTCCCGCAAGTTTCTTCTCCCACTTCAGAACCTCTTTTTGCACTTGCTCGTTGATTGACAAAATTTAATTTTAACCATATGTGCCTTCAAAGAGGTGAAAAGATGACAATCTGAAGGCGTCTGGTCTGGAGAATATAGGGTATGATTCAAAGCATCCCAACCAAATGAGTCCAAGAGTGCCTTAGTGACTTGGCATTATACAACAAGCCTACTCTTCTTTTCAGCATTCCCTTCTTTGTGTTTTTTAGGGTTTCAGAATAAAAAATAAAAAACGGGATTTGTTACGGACATCTTTCACGCAACTGGACACTACGACGAGAATTCATGTAGTACCTTCTTTCCGCTAAAGTTGCTTTTTCAGGAGATCTTCCTCTACCACTCAGTGTTGCCAAACTTTAAAAAGCAAAAATCCACAGCTCGTTATGATCACAGTACACTTACTTTATGAATATAAGAATATGTCGTCGAAAATGGAGGTAGTGTTGGGATGGTTTTGCCAGAAATGTGGAGATATTATTTTTCAACGGAAATTCAGAAAGCATCTAACGTGGTACACCGGTTGCGGGTAAAGGTACCCCTACATTTTCAAATATTGCGAAAAGCGATCCATAGCGCTTCATTTTCAATGCCATATTTATATTTCTAATACGGTATTATAATGTATTCAGATCATTATTACAAACGTTACATTTACGATCTCTTTTATTATTTTGTCACGAATAAAAAATACAGCGCCATGGCATCAATCATCAACAGATGACGACAAAATAAACGTTAAAATTATATTGGAATTTGTCTGTATTCGGTTGATCGTTGGTGGTCTTTTTAGAATCATAGTAAATAGTAAAAAACTACATGGATGGCCGCGCTTATGCACGGGTCCGTTCTTTTATCGGACCGTGATGTTGCTGGACGAATGGATGGGAATAGATGAGTATCGAATAGAAAACTCTCTTCTCTAAATAACTATTTATTTCACACGAGAGGTCTGGCTGCAGGAAGGACGACCTCCCGCAGCCAAGGCTAACCGACTACTCTTCCGACTCCCGCGTCCTGCGCGTCATTCCCAATTGGCAACGGTGCACGCGCAACAATATTTTTTTGAGGGTTAAGGTTGCTATGTTTCAAATATAAGTGCAAAGTCCGGGTTGTCGAAATAGATTTTTTTTTTCAACATTTTTAAAAAAAATCACTTTTAACTTGTCATAATTTATTAATCTGTGATGGCAATAGTTTTTATTAAATTTATTTACAATTATTTTTTTTAAATTGGCCACTTCTACTTCGTAAACACACACGACATCCTTTTCTTATTTCAACTGTAGTTGTCTGAAGTGGCATTTTTTCTTTTATATTTGCAAAGGCGGTGATTATTCTTTCATTTAGGATTTCTTTTGTGGGCACCTGTGTTGTGTGAATTAATTCTTTTGACGGCCTTATTCTATGGCTTGCATGGTCTCCAGAACTGACACCACTGGATTTTTTTGTCTGTGGACGTCCCTATACCCGTGGATCACACGGGGTTCAGATCTGACACCACTGGATTTCTTTGTCTGTGGATGTCCCTATACCCGTGGATCATACGGGGTTCAGACCTGACACCACTGGATTTCTTTGTCTGAGGATATACCCTATTCCGTGGCTTAGTGGATTTTTTTCTTCTTCTTTTCTTAACTATTGTTTTAACGCATTTTTCTTTTTGATTCATTCGATATCTATACGAAACGATATGCGATAAATTAAATGGGTTCTTGCCGGAAAGCAATAAATACGATCGCAAGAAAATGTGGAAATTTCATGTGCTCGAAAAGCGCGGATGGCGCATATTGCGGATGGTAATCACATCCGATCTCAGTCATGGCACACATCGGGACGACAATGGCGACCAGCGTAATTTTTCGTTTGATGTGAAATATGGAGGATTTAAAATTATTAGCGCTGATTACGATCCGGAATGGCGGGTCCTCGTTTTGGAATACAGGGCCGCTCTCCAACAATGGGGTCCTGGCAACGCGAAGCCATATGGCGAAGGATAATGGCGCCGGAAAAAATGTTTTCCGCTGCGAAATGAGTTCCGCTGTCATGGCAGCTTTACGATTTTGCCTCGGAGAGTTACAGCTTTGACATTTGTGCGGTTTTCACGGTACGCTGCGATAATGTGAAGTTACTACATTCGCTGACGACCAATTATTTTCGAGGGCTTTCACCGAAATTCACCACCGTACACGAATGCTGTTTAGGGCGCATAATGTCCCGGAAATGCTATGCTTGTTTGTTCTTTCGAACGGTTCCCGATTCGAGGACAGTTTTAGATCTGTGTCGGAATAAAAGAATCGCGCTCCGATGAAAATAAGAGAGATGGAGTCGGAAGTAGATTAATTGATTCCGTGTGGTTGCAGTCGTTTCCGGATAATCGTACCACATAGTGGCTGACGACAACCCATTGTTCGTTGACTTGAGGCGTTCAATTGAAATTAACAGAAGTTTAACATGGTTCTTTTATAACGGTCCACAGGAGCTGGGATTTTTCTATTAATTCTTGGTAGCGATCAATGGATAAAAGCAAAAAATATCCAGATTTATTTCAAACCTTGTATAATCGAACGATTCTGCGAAAAAATATGATTTATTAAGTGTATCGATAAATTCTTGCCGATTTGCAAGTTTTTTCATTCATACTTACTATTCAAAAAAAAAATCGTATCCTAAAGAATCTTTTAACCGTCATAAAATTTAAGCATAATTAACTAAAATCGCTATCGTATCGTATCGGATAAACTATTACGCTCTTTCAACAAAGATAAGATGACTTTCGTTCGTGTTGTCTTGAGAGCAGGCGTTTGTTTTGATAATTAAAATATTCGCATCATTCTTATCGTTGACTAATTTTGTTATTCTTCCTTGACTTTTCTGGAGTGGCGTCATTGGTTGAGTATCACCACTCTTTTGCAAAATCTACTTCTTCAAAAGTAAATTGGCAGGCTTGCACGGTAATCCTGTCCTCTAATTTTTCCAACGCATAAATAGGCAAAAATTAACAACAGGAACATTAAGAAATATTCCGAAGAAATTAACGTATATTCTATGCTATCAACAGTGTTAAGGTTCGTTTATTGAGCTTGGTTTATAATCACGCTTGTTACACTTGTTGTCTTTGCATGGCAGAATATCCTTATTTTTGTAAAGCAAATCTTGTATCTCAGAATTTGGGTGGCTCAACTTATCCAAAATTTATTAAACTATCATTCAACTTTATTGTATTGTTTGTAAGAGGATGTTATGTTATCATAAATAGAATTATTTGTTTGAATTTAAAATTAAGTTAGTTTTTGATATTAAGTTTAGTTTCATCTAAAGATACGTATTTGGGCAGATCGTGGATTACATGGCTACTAATTAATCACGGCAAAAGGTGTTACTTTATTAATTAAATAATTATATCTTATTAAATCATATTTTAAATGCAAAGAGAGAAAAAATCTCATATGGAGAATCTCCAGAAAGAATTTGATAAAAATCACGAATCAGGTTTTATATCCATTTTATCATGATTTGTGACTGGAGATGTTTAAAATATAAATGAAACAAATTAAAAATGGATTAATAATTTTATGTATCTGCATTTACTATGATTTATGAATGAATATAGCTGTAGCATAATAGAAGATTAGCTATTTTCAATGATTTTTTTAGATATTAAAATTGTCTCAATTGCAAGAAAACTTGTGAAAATCGATCTCAGTTTATAAATTATGGTTTACGGTTTACATTTAATCCTGGAATACGATCATAGGCTTGATATTAAAACAATATGTGTGTGTAGGATGAAAATAGTTGTATAAAGGATAGACAAAAATATTGCGGAAAATTCTGAAACTCTATTATTTAAACCAACATACGAGGTGTTGTTTTCATTAGCTATAAAAGCTTGGAGGCAGTAAAAATGTATAAATTAAACTAACTGAGTCAATTAAAATTACTGAAAGGTTGAAATTGTAGAGAAATATATATTTGGGTGTAAAGATGAAAAATATACGAGGGTCATCTAGAAAGTATGGATATAAGAGTTTCTGAGGCCGGGGCATTTTTTGTTTGCTTTGAAGTTGAAAAACCTAGAGTGTAGGGGGGATTTTAACGGTCAATTTGTTTGGTCTCGCATGTTTGCCATTTTATCCAGTCACAGTAAATTCTTCCGATGGAGAAGTCGTCGCGCGATCCCGGTTGTGCGAGATCTGTGCGAATACGAAGCATGGCGTAGAAGACCAAAAGTGATTTATGACGAACTGCGATATGACCAAAGTGTGACACTTGATGGTCTTCGTTAATAATTTCCTGACATTTCTCAAAGTCTTTTAGGCGATATTATGTCAAAAAAAAAAATTATTATAAGAAGTTGTGCGCGATATGTGTTCCCAGAATGCTCACACTGAGAACCGTGAGTCTAAAATCTGATGGAGGTCGTAGAAATCCCCGGGACTATATTTTTCCCAAAACTGTTACAAAAACCCTAAATGTCCTAAAATGAAAAATAGTGGCCATAAGTTTTCCGTGTCCAATCGGTCCGAATTTCGGATCACTGACACATCGAAAGAGTGCCTTGTGATGCCTTGTCCGAACATGTCCATAGAACAACGTCTGCGTCCATGAACGGATCTCCACATAGACACCCTGAAGTCATTAAAAGCCCAAACCCAATCAACGAGGTCCAAAATCGCATGTGTCCTGTAATGATGTGTAAATTGAATATAAATATAATGTATGATTTGTGGGCTAAAATTTAATAATCGTTGGCATTCTGTGCAAACCCGTGCAAGTGTTTCGATTATGCGATGCAATATGAATTTTAGCAGTATTCCCGATCAAACGTCCTTCCCTTGATATGCAGGGTTTGTAATTTGCGGATTTTCCCAGCGGAGGAACGAATAATAAATACGCTTATTGATAATTTACATAATGAGGGACGATGCTGGCATTTTTTCTTGTTCCTGTTGAGGCACAGGGACGAGCCACGCGGACGTAGAAATCCTTGAATGAATAATACGGAAAATTATCTGACGATATTCGTTTCACATTTTCCAACGGCGAAATCTTAAATTCAAATTGACGCCCAGCTCCGTACAATAAATATTTACTCAAAAATAAAATGTCCCGCATTTCTTTCTGCTCGTCCCTTTGAGGCGATTTCGTGAATTAATTTGTGAGGATTTTTTTTAAATATTGTAAACACGTATTAACGAAAGCCCACCCCGAGAAACTTTTTAACGAGGCGTTTATCCTGCGGGACGAGAGACCGTTGATAATGCTTTCAGATTTATCGCCCAAAACTTTTCAGAGATGGACAAAATAAATATTATTTGTTAACAATGTCGAAAGGTATATTCCATCCCTACAGCGTCGCAAGCCTTCGTCTTCAACAAAGAATCAACGTGTCCTCTTTGATGGATGATACTGCAATCGGAACGCTCCAGAGACATACAAAACGACAATCACGTACACCCTTCTTTGAAAGCTTCACTCCCCAAATGCAAAAGTGCAACGATTGCGGTAAAATATAAGCCCAGGACATAAGCTCGCTTAACCACCCCAGGTCTCTTGAGAGTAAGGATCGAAGCGGAAAATGGACTGGAATATACATTTCAATTGAAACACATTGGACATGAAATTTCCATTAAAAACATCAGGATTCATTTTAAAAAGGGATGCATCAAATTTAGAGTACTTGTTAAAAGTGCCAATGTATCGCAATAATGCTACTCAGTTTTTGCTGAATATATATTTATTATGAACAACAAACGATTTTTAGACCGTTATATTAAGTGTTACAAAACGGATGTTTGAAGAAAAAATCTTAATCAAAAATTCATTAAAAAATCCGAGATTTAATCAAAAATCTGATTCATTACTGTTGCTCTAATTCTTGAAATATTATTTTGCATTTACAGGAAACCAAATTTCTTCATTCTAACCAATGTTTAATGAAGGCGGAATTAGTTGGTCTGAAAACAGAACTATTTCGCTGTTTCTTCTATCGTCTTAACTTCCATCAACTAACGCTAGTCTTTCCAGTTTAATTTCCAGTTCACATTCAGGTACAGGGTACGACAGGGAAACTATATTATTTAAAAATGAATAGCACAAACAGTATAGTAGATATATAGCCAACATGGGGATCAACGCTTGCAAAGTGCACAACATGGTGCAAAACCATAAATTTAAAATAGCGTGGGCGATTTACTATCCCCATGCAATAGCGCCGTTAATCTGATCAGATTTAATTCGTCAGATTAAGGCCAAATCCACACTATGGTGCCGTTGGCGGTTCGATCTCGCTCCGATCCCGGTCCGATCAAATATTCTTACACAAGAAACAATCAAGAGTGTTCACACTATCCGATCGTTCTAATTCCGTTTCTTTTATGAGAATATTTGACCGGATCGAGAACGAGAGTGAGATCGAACCGTTAACGGCACCATAATGTGGATCGGACCTAACAGCGACATCTTCCGTCTCTCTTTAGGCACAATGTGTTATTTGTACCATTTTCTGTGCCGCTGCGGATATATTGTACCTGCAATATCGACCGATCACTTCTTGCGCGTGCACCGTTCCGTTTGGGTGATGACGCGCAAGGGGCGGGAATCGGAAAAGTCGTCAGTTAGCTTTGGTTGCGGGAGGACGTCCTTCCCACAGCCAGATCTATATTTCTCTCTCGTGATGAATAAAGAATTATTTGAAAAGAGGTATTTCTGTTCGAAGCCCGTCCACACCTATCCATCCGTCTAGCTACATCATGTCTCTAAAAATGAATGGATCCGCGTACTAGCGTGGCCATCCCGACGGGTACGTGGGAGCGAGGTCCGAGGATTCCATTCCGACGATTCAATTCCATGTACGCCAAAGATTCTAATTTAACTTCAAATTTCTTAGAATAGGGCCTTCGGATACATTTTCCCTCAAAACTCTTACAGAAAGCTCTAAATGCCCTAAAACTGAAGGAACTGGCCATGAGGTTTTCTTGTCCAACCGGTCCGAATTTCGGATCACTGACACTTCAAAAGAGCGCCTCGTAATCAGACGCCACGTCCAAATTTAAGCAACGAGGCCCTAAACCAGGGGCGTCCGACCAGTCGATCCCGATCGACCGATCGATCTTTAGGCAAAATTTGGTCGATCCCGACGACTTCTGTGAATTTTGAAAAAAATATATTACTTTATACTTACAGCTGACAATGAAAAATAAAATCCCAGAGATCGAACTCTTTAGCTCGACTTGATTCGTGTTTATCTGCTAATTTGAGTTTTAAGTTTGAAGAAAGGAAGGAAAAAACAACTTAAATAAATTTCCTATAAGAATCACATTAGAAGTCGATATCGAGACAATTTTAAATTGAAAAGTAGCTCCCAAGACAAAAAAAGGTTGGACGTCACTTTAGTCACTACTTTTAAACTCACGTCAAGAGTCAATTTTAATATGTCAAGTGCTAATCCGCATTTATAAGAGATGAAACTGAATATTGTGAAGAAACGTATAAACATGTCTATCTGAACACGAGTAGCATAAAAAGTATGAGCGCACAGCAAACTTATATATTTATGAGAATTTTTTGCCAAAAGTGCGGCGTGGCGAATCATAGACGTCGAGCTACAGTCACAAATTGTATATTTTATGCGAGGTAAACACTTATTGCCCACACAAATCCACTTTTCTCTCAGGACCGCGCAGCGTGAGTTAAGCTTGTATATCAATAAATGAACCTTAACACTGTCGATAGCACATAATTTTCGTTTATTTTGTTTGCGTAAAACATAAAAAAAATCACATGTGTGTCATCAGCTTTAGTAAAAAAATAATGCAAATTCAAATATAATCACTTTTGTTACCACGCTGAGTTTTAATCGTATTATTTGAAAATATTTAGACGTGTAGGGGTATCTTTACAGTAGGAACTTTAGGAGATGCAAGACACCTGTCTCTTTTTACGATTCATTATACTCAATATGTGAGAATGCTCTTTCTGTATCAGGGGCTATGTAAGTACTATGTAAGTTCTGGTAGCATTTTGGTTGCATAAGATGTTTTCATGGCAAAGCATAACATTTTGAGAGACACTGCGAAAATGAGATATGGTTATTATCCGCATGATCAGCGGTAGTCAACAATTTTAACGGGCCGATCAGCCTGGCCCAGAGCAGACCCAGGAAACCGTAAAACCGAATGTGCAGGCGAATCCTCGCCTCCATGATTTCCGCACGATAGTGCATTTAGCTAGAGGGGCGAAAAGCCCCCACCGCAATTATTAAATGTCGCCATCCAAAGAGAATGGTGTTGTAAAACAACGACCATCAACGTCGTAACAGAGTTTGGCGGGCGGAACGTTCGGCCGTCAGGTCGCAGAAGTGACTCCATCTCGCTCTGTCGTACGACGCGAGAGCGGGACGGCCGCAGGAATAGTGCGCGACATCCTGGTATGTCGCACTTGCCACGGCCTACACTGCATCCGCTACTTCGCGCTCCGTGCCCATAAATACAAAGTGCTCTCCTTTATAATAACGTAGCTTATTCAGTGCTTATGTAAATTGTTCGACTTAAGAGGCCGGTTTCCTTTATTTCACCAGGACATATTGTCATAAGTGTCAAGCGCATGAGTCGTTAAAATGTATCCATGGTCGTCAAAGTGTACCGGAGAAGTTAGGGGAAGTATCTTTGATCCTGTATATTTCATGAGTGACGTTTATGTTTTCATAGCATTCGAGACTTCATTTCATATTACTCAATAAGATTTGTATTATTCCAAATATTGGTATTCCCCAAATTGAGCCACTCTCAAATTTTTATGGGGTCGATGAAAATACACAAAATCGATTTAAACTTCAAACGAATTACTATTCAAAGAACTTTATGCTTTAAAATTATATAAAATGTGCCATAGCATAACGATTGAAAATTTGCATAACACTAGGTTTACCGCACCCGTCAATTTTATGAAAATTGAATTTCATGAGCAAAATCACAAAAACCCTAAAATATAATTTTTTGCTGATTACTATTTATGGATTGATATGAATACAAACCCAGATTTATGTCGCTTTCAACTTTGTAATTTAGTTTTTTGTAAGTTGCGTATGGTATATGGCTATCTTTACTAATGCCCGTCAATTTGGTGAGTCGTCTAATTTTATACTTAAACATAATAAGCTGGCTTTAATCATGAAAATATTTTTCCAAAACCTAAATAATTAATAAAAATCGTTATTCCATGGAGATCTCTTTTACAATGTGTCGAACAACCAAATGCTAATATTCTGTTTCAAGACCGCTCCGGTACAGAGAACTGAACCGAAAACCGATAAAATCGTTATTTTTGCCGAAGCGAAAACCGAAACTGAATCGATTAAAAAATATCGGTTTTATCGGTTCGGCATACTTCTGACTGGGACTCCCAGATTTGAATTTGTTTCCTAGTGTCGTATACCACAAGTTGGGACTCTCAAACTTCCAGCCAATGAGCATCAAATCAAATGTCCGTTCGTTTAATGACTTTTTTATTATATACATTTAGTTCTAATTTATGGAATTGTAGCACGCAATAGCGCTGTTAATCTGAGCAGATTTAATGTGCCAGATTAACGCTTTCCTGCGCGCATATCGTCACTCCGTTCGTCACTGCAGCACATGAGTGCAAATAAACCTCGCTCAACCTAAACCTCTCGCGCCGGATTAGTCCTATGCCTGCCGCCTTCAGGGACACAATAACAAACCATTTACAAAACATGGATCAAAGACTCCCAAACTTTTCCGAGTAAGATAAATTCATTTTGGTTAATAATTCGATTTTTGTGATGCACCGACTTGGAGTAGATACATTTTATGAACATCGCCCACGTAAAAGTATTATGTACTTACGTTTCGGATTACCAATTTCGGCAAAATCACATAAAATAATGTTTATTCCCAAAATATTTTTACGTAAATACAATTTTTTTTCGCGGATCATAAGGCCCGATCAACACCATGCCGGTAACGGTTCGATCTCGCTCTCGGTCTCGGTCCGGTCAAATATTCTCATACCAGATTTTGGTTTTGATTTTACATCTTCAGGAATAAAAAAAGATATTGGAGATACACCTATAGAATTTTTTACAAGTATTTGAACTGGGGAAGTTAAGAAATTGTTGATAAAATGTACGAATGCTTATGGAAAAAAGTTTACTTTTACAATTTACCAAAAACAAGATACTGCATGGTGACCAAATTCAATGAAATAAATTATATGGAATTGGAAAAATTTTTTGGACTGTGTCTGCTCGGTGGGCATATAGGCTTTCCAACACTAAGAAAAATGTTTTCACGAGCTTCATTGTATTATCATCCAATATTTTCTTATATTATGTCGAGTAGAAGATTCGAAAAAATATTGAGATGTTTAAATTGCACGATAAATAACAATGACAGGATGTCAAAAATAAGCTCACTGTTGACATCGTTGTTTCGAATTTTCAAAATATATATTCTCCATCGGAAGAAATTTCTTTAGATGAATCTCTTCTTCGTCGAGGGCGACTGTGGTTACGGCAATACACGAAAGGGAAGAAAGCTAAGTATGGCATCAAATTTTATAAATTGTGTTCCCCAAATGGATACGTCCATAATCTAGAAATCTATAGAGGAAGGTTATTTGATAACGAACGTAGAGGAACCAAAATTGATGCCTTTGATTGATGATCGTACTTAAATTGATGAATCCATTTCTCCACAAAGGTCATCATGTTTTTATGGACATTTTTTTTAATAACATTTCATTATCTACTAAACTATTAGAAAAAAGGACGCATACAACAGGGACATTGCGTGCAAATAGAAGAGGAAATCCAGCAGAAATAACAAAGAAGAAGGTTAAAAAGGGAGAACACATATGGTTAAGAAGAAATAATATATATATTTCAAAATGGCACGATACTAGAGACGTACTAAGCATTACAACCAAATATCACCCTCAGCTCATCGAAAAAACTAACAGATATGGAATCATAAAAATAAAGCCCATTGAAGTTGTGGAATACAATAAATTTATGGGTGGTGTTGACAGGTCAGGCCAACTCATAGCATACTATTCTTGTCCCCGAAAAACAATTCGGTGGTATAAAAAAATTATATTCCATTTGTTAGACATGTCAGTATTTAATGCGTGGATTTTATACCGCATTAAAATGGAAAAGGTGATAAGTTTTCTACAATTTAGAGACAATTTAATAGAATCCTTATTAGGTATTGCCTATATAACAGATGGTAGAGAATTGGTAACTGTCACACCTATTCCAACAATAGGCAATACTCTAGTCATTTTTTTGGAAAAAAATCCTATTCCAAAAAATTATAAAAAGAAAATATGTTATTTGCGCTGCAGGTGGTGTTCAAAAAATAATAAACGCACTGAGACTTCATGGAGATGCCAAACCTGCCCAAAAAAATCCTGCTCTGCTTGTGTGCTTTCGACTCCCGTTACTCTAATACAATAACACGAGACAAAACGATCGACCTTTCATTGTGTGTATTAGCGATGGTTTAAATAGTTTTATTATTAAAGAAAATACAATGGTTGAAAATCACTGAAAAGTGTAAAGAACAGATTAAAAAAACGTGTCGATCAATTAATTTAATGATGAATGGTTCGACGGCGATAAAACTTCGGTCTTATCGCTGGAATGTTATCAATAACAACGATTAGTGAAATCAAGAGGCAAACACGAAACAGAATAACTGACTCATTGTTTGTTTTGGCGATTGCTTATAAGCACTAATCGGTATTCATGAATATTGTCGGCAATCGGATTCACAAAACCAATTAAAATGACGATACCGCGCGCGAAAGCGTTAACAGCTACATCTTCCGTCTCTCTTTAGGTTCAATGTGTTATTTTAACAGCGCCATCTCTTGTGGCCCTACGGAGACATTGCACCTGCATACCGACGATCGCTTCTTGCGCGTACACCGTCGCCCGTTGGGGAGTGACGCGCAGGAGGCGGGAGTCGTGAGAGTCGTCGGTTAGCCTTGGCTGCGGGAGGTCGTCCCTCCTGCAGCCAGCCAATACCCAAAATTTCACATTTAAATCGCCATACCTCTTTAATCTGTGGTCGTAATAGGGATTGGATAACTGGTTTTGTTTGGGGACGTACCCTATTCCGTAGTTTGCACGGTCTCCAGATCTGACACCACGGGATCTCTTTGTCTGGGGACGTACCTTATTCTATGGATCGTACGATCTTCAGACCTGATACCACTGAACTTCTTTGTCTAGGGACGTGCAAAAGAATTAATTTATACGACAGAGGTGCCCACAAAAGACATCATAATTTAAAGAATAAACACTACCTTTGCAAAAATGAAAAAGGAAATGCTACTTCAGACAACTACAGTTGAAATAAGGAATATGTATCATACGGTCGTCCCTCCTTCAGCCAGATCTCTCTCTCTCTCTCTCTCTCTCTCTCGTGTGGAATAAATAGTTATTCAATAAACTACGTTGACAGTATGAATTAACTATGTTGAACTCCCAAACCCATCGGTACTCTGTCATCAGACTGTCAAAATGATCTTCATGTATTAGATGACACTTAATTCATACTGTCAACTCTCGGTACATAATTTATTTTCTTTTTATTTTTTCTTTCTTTATATTGTTTTTAACCATTCCTTCGCCATAATGTATTTGATATAACTCGATTCTAACATTGGAATTATCGACATGAAATGTAGTAGATATCGGGTTCAGAATCATTCAAAATTTCATATGGTGTATGCCAGTTTTTCAGCTTGGTTAAAAATGCCCCGAGATTATCGTGAAATGCGATACTAATCGTTTTCTTTCCTTGAAGTTTCCGATTAATCCTATTTTACTGTTCCAATTTATCTGCTAAATATGTTATTCTTTTCAACTAAGCTTTGTTATTAATGTATATCGAAATGTCATGTTTCTATTGCACTTACAGGAACACCTAGATTTCATCTTTCAATTCAAAGACACGATTCACAACATATACCTCTGAATAATCTAACTAGCTTTGTGGCATGTTGTTGACTCATTACATCACTACCATAAATTGTTTGACCTTACGGATCTTGCACGGATGAGAAGTTCAAGAGTACGCGGCAACTTCTCCATCGGAATAATTTACTATGACTGAAAAAAATGGCCGACAAATACGTCGAAACAGACAGAGACGGAGAGCAATATTGAATGAAATTTAAAATGACCGAATATTGTTTGTTATCAACGGTGTTTATTTATTTAAATACAAGCTTCATACACGCTGCGGTGGTCCCAACAGATAAGTAGATTTGTACGACGATAAGTGGCAGACAGACAAATATAGCATCTGAGTAAATGATGATTTTAAATTAGCTCACTACTCAAAGGGTTAAAAAAAGAATATATACGTATTGGTAATTCTGCTGCATGCTAAAGATAATCGTTGCAATTATCTTATTAACAAGTGCTATCATGATGCATTTTAAGTATTCCTTTCAACGCAACGCATCACTCTTTATGTTAATATAAAAGTCACTTTGAACTAATAAAAGTATCAATTGATTAAAAGCAGAAATGATCGATACACTAATTGCACGAATGCGTTAGTTAGAGCTGGAAGACATGCGATAAGACAATTGGATACATTCGTTGTGAATAAATGATTGCATTTTAATCGTCCCGACACGTATTCATTGTCTCTTGTCTCGAACAAATTGCGTTGCTGGAATAATTTCCAGAGTAATTAATGCTTCCAGCTAGCTGGGAGCATTATTGCCGGAGACCTATCCCGTATGATAATGCAGTAGACCTTTGTTTCCTTGGGGTGCATACATTTTGCGAAAGAATATCGGGACCTTAATGATAAAACCCACGTCTGCCATGTTTACACTTGTCTAACGATGTGCTTCTATCTGCTGCAATTTCAAAGGAAGTATTTCCGAGACGCCATTTGTTTCTCTTCGCAATATTCACGCTAAATTAAAACGGCTAAGGTAGAGGGATGATTAAATTTCATCGGGATTAATTTTTTCAATTAAACTTTAACTTTCCTTGGGCGAGTTTCAGCTCAAAGAAATGGGGATGTAATTAAAAAAAGAATATTTCAAACTAAATTTAAACTTTTTGCTTTTAAGCATCATATATCATGAGAGTCTTCCCCTAGCTCTAGCTACATATATTTGCTCGACTGACGATCCAGTTTCCGGTGGAGAATAATTCTCATGACTTCTCTCCCGACCACATGTTCACAATATTACATGTTCTTATTGTATTAAGACATCAGACGTAAATTAAATTGTGTGAAAACGAATCAATGACAAACCAAATGATTGCCAGCTTTGAAAACATTTTTTTTTTAATTTTCGCTTTTTGATCTTTCAAATACTAATATTAAATGATAGATTTTTTTTAAAATCCCAGTTATAATATATGTGGAAGTCTGCAGATAACCGCCATATTAAAAATGTTCCTTTTCGGGAGAATGCCCCATGGAGATTGTCCACGTCCCATAATCGGATATAGCACAATAAGGAGGAATATGTGGTATTGTGAGCACATTCTTGATTCACGAGGGAATATAATTTGCAGCGGCTGATGCCATAGAACCCTACATTATATACCATTCCTTTAAAATAAATAAATAAAAATGATTTACATATTTATTTTCTATGGTCTGACAGCCCCATAATCGATCCATGAAATGCCATAAAAAGAAAGCCATTGGGATGATCTGAAATTACATTGAGATTTTTAAGTATAAGTGGAAAATTATAAAAAACCAGATGTGTATTTTTTTTAAAAATAATAATTTAGCTACAAAAACAGTGTTTTTCATCCAAATACACAGTTCTCAGACACGGATAACAGTCCCCCGTATATATTTTCTTTTGCTCAATATTTTCTAAAGCAATGGAAATATTTTTGATTTATTTGTGTTTATTTATTGACCAACAACAACAACAACATGGGGACTAGGGAAACCAATTCCGGGATCCCGCACAGTTTTAGATCCTCATGAATCCCAGGATTAGTAAACGTAATCCCGAAAAAATCGGGATTAAAATTTTTATCTAACAGAAATCATAAACCTCACCAGCACGATGAAGGCTACTAAATCGAGACATTCCCGCCAAAATCTGGACGCATGGAAATAGTGGCGTAACTGCTAATTGGCGAGCTTTAGGCGACGCCTAAGTAACTGTTTAATCTATGTATAGAGTACATATATGTTTTTCAAATTGTTATATTAACTTTTCCCTACCGGTGATGTATTTACTACACCTCGACTCTAATAATGGGAGTATCGATATGAAATATAATAGATACGGGGTTCAGAATTTTTGTATTCCTCCATAACATAATTACGAATCACTTCGAAGTATTATAGTATATAAGTATTCATCTGCAGCGACGGAAATAAATAATTAGTCAGGAAATCGAGAATTTTGCGAGTTTTAGTCCGTGTCTCAGCAGAAAGGGATTTTATCAGTCACATTTATGGTATTATATGAAAATGGAAGCTCACGCGGTCATCAACTCGAACTAGCATTTAAATATCTGATGATGATACCTCCAAAGAGTGTGGAGGCTAAGCGTGCATTTGCAAGAACAAGCTCCTTCTCCACTTCTTAAGGCGACTTGCGCTCTGAGCGCGGGGGGAAGTTAGCTAAAGGTTCTAATTTAACTTTGAAATTCTTAGGCTAGGATAAATATATAGATAAATACTGTTTGAACTTATGGAATAAATGAAAAATAGTTGTATAAATATATATTTTGTATAGTTTTGAGACTCACTCACGGCCCCGAAAAATGTGTTCTCAGCCACTAGGAAGTGCATCTACGACTCGGTGGATGTCATAAAAAGCCCCAGGGATGCATTTTTCTGTTAAACTTTTACAAACGGTCCTAAAATTAAAGGGGGTGGCCACAAGGTTCCAGTGTCCAAGCGGTCCAAATTTCGGACCATTGATACATCGAAGGAGCGCCTCGCGATTGGATGCCATGCCCGAACATGTTCACAGAACGTGATCTGCGTCCATGGACGGATCTCAGCATGGACATTGAGATTGTTGAAAGCACAAACCTAAGCAATGAGGCCTTAAACCGCCCGTGTTCTGTGAGAAACTGGGACGTCCAATTTTTGGTTGATTTCTTTAATAGGATTTGATCAATATATAAGCAAAACAGCGGCCTGAATGACTTGCCCAGTTTACTGAGAAATGTCTATATTGTTTACGAGTATATCAAAGGAACGCCAAGAAAGTATAAATATAATAAAATTCGAATACTTATTTTTAAGCGTTCCCACGGAAATATATACGACATTTGATTGAACAAATGAAAGCCATTTTTTTAATGATTCAAACACAATCACAAAAACACAAAAACAATCTCATTTCGGTGCAGATTGGAATAGATCTAAATTTTAAATTTAGCAAAAACTTTCAACAATCTCGCACGGGGAAGTTGTTTTAAATCAGCTCAAAGTTAGTTGGTATTTTCTAGTAAATAGATTTTTATTGAGGGTGTATCCCCAGCAACGTAAATACCCTGATCGAGGGGTAGAATGTCTTAGAACATGATGCAACGCGTCGATTCCACACCCGTCGATCCAGCATTGTTGCGTTATCGTAATTGCTTTCTGAACATGAGATGTCTCGTAAATTCACTTAGGATACTTGCATATATCGTCAACCATTGTTAAATTGTTCATTTTTCATCATGAATCAAAAAATGCTTAAAAAATATATAAATTTTCAATATCCAATGCGAATTTTGATTCAATGCAATAATTTCTCAGATTGCCGCCTAAAAATATATTATATATATTTTAGCATATATCAAAATTATACATGATTTATAATGCCTTTTCATTGAATATAATATTAATAATTGCCATGTATTTTAAATTAATTAAATCCAAATGCATGGTTTAAAATCCCTGACCTTTCACACGTTCCTTAGAGATGCTCCTCTCCCGCCTGTACACATTTCTTATCGTCAACTGCAAGACGAGGGAGCTGAATTGAGGATGATCTATTCAAAAATTGCACATGTCAATCTCTGCATAGGGATGCTCAAAGTGCATATTGGTACGCCCTTAAGCTTCACTTGATTGCTATTGCTTGCCATAACAAACATTTGCTTTAGTATTTTATCGACTGAACATACATAATGCCGATGACTTGTAATCTTATTTAATATCGTACGACATCAATCCATGTCGAAATCAAGTTTGTGATAGTATTTTAATTGAATTACCAACGTACGTCTTAGAATCACGCCACACTAAGGAATAAAATATCTTCTAATTATAGCATGCTGAGGAATCTCAAGCGTATATTTCTGCATAACATGTGCAGTGAACTAATGCGTTTAAGGATGCTGTGTGTGGGATGACGTGGGAGATCTGCATTGATGACGTTTTCAAAAGACACCAGCATCCGCCCATATGATCCTTTTCGTCTACAAAAGATTTTTTATTCCTCTAAAACATATTAAACAACATGATTAAAATCATCTCCAAATATTTTTATTATTTAATATATTAGATATTTTGGAGAAAACTTATACATCTAAAATAATGCCCTCTTAAGACTTTTTCTCCATTTGTAAAAATAGAAAACATCCGTCGCAAAGCTTATCATTCTTCTGTCGGATGCTGAAGAAAGAGATGACGCCTTCAACGAGATTTTTTAATGCAGCTTCCTTTTGCTGACGCTCGCGGATGCATTTGTACAGTGCATTCAATGGAAGTGCAAGAGCGCAATAAGATCCCAATTATCAAAGAGAGAACCCATACAACCCAATCAATTGGATGGATAAAATCACTCTGTTCATAAAATAAAAATCAATAATCATGCCGTTGTTTTTTGTGCATCCATGGGAACGCTATAATTATAAGTATATTTAATATGTAAATTGAAACTTGGATCATCGTACTTAATTGAACCATCCTGATAAGCTTATCTTAGTTGCACCATACATGGCAACGGACAAACCGACGCATTAACAACCCCTTGTGGAGATTGAATACATCCTATAAAAGAAATATATCATAAGCATATTTCTCAAGGGAATATGATTTGCAGCAGTTATTTTATTTACTCCAACAAACCAAAAGTCATCAATTTAAAACATGATGGTTTGCAATCAAGTTACTGAATTTTAATATTATCCACTTTAATCATTGAGTTGTTCACATTTACTACATCTGTGTTGCGTTTATAGATGTATTAGGTGTAGATAAGTTGAGGCGATGGTGCTCTCGGAGGCGTCGAATGGAAAGAATCTCCGCTAGGTAATAATTTATTCCACACTACAGATAGAGAGATCTGGCTGCAGGAGGGACGACTTCCCGCAGCCAAGGCTAACCGACGACTCTCCCGACTCCCCCTTTCTGCGCGTCACTACCCAACCGGCAACGGTGCACGCGCAAGAAGCGATCAGACGGTAAGCAGGCGCAATGTCTCCGCAGGGCCACAAGAGATGGCGCTGTTAAAATAACACATTGCACCTGAAGAGAGATGGAAGATGTCGCTGTTAACAGCGCTATACGTGGAGATGGTAAATCGCCCACACTACAACACCAAGGCTACAAAAGTTATAAATTAGCCCATAAAACTGGAAAACCCTTCAATTTTTATGACGACATATTTGAGAGCTATAGTGGAATCAGATCCTCAATTAATTATCGAAGGACTATTGCAGAGGATGCATTCACCATAGTCAATAGCTTAAGAGCATTTAAAACGTGTTCGTCATTATGAATTTATGAAACCTGGAAAATGAATAACTGCAGATGTGTATTGTTGGCAATTGGAAAGGATGAACAGAAAATTAAGACTCAAACGTCGATAATTAATCAGGAATAAGTTAGTGATTCTGCAAGACGACAATGCACGACCTCTTAAGGCTTAGAAGACAAATGAAAAAATCAGATAATTAAAATGGGAAGAACCTCCACACCCTCAGGACCCACCCAAGGAAATCATGTTTTGTAAATAAAAACGAAAAAACTAAATTAACTCTTTCATTGCTAAACAATCGGCAAAAATATTTCGATACACGTAATGTAAATAATTAAAAAAATATTTTTTGGTTGAAAACAACCGGCTTTTTATTACAATTTCTTTAATCCGGAACGTGTGCACTATAAAATTTAACTCACTAATAAAAGGGTTAAATTTTAAAATATTCATATTTGGATATAGCTGCATCTTTTTTTGCGAATAAGACCGTTTAAAATATCGTATTTTAGCGCGATTATGTTAATTTATTATATAATCCGATGCATAATTATTCATTGTTAAATCATTAATTTAAAATATGCTCCATGGATCATTGAGTACATCCTGGAACATGAGACTGGAAAAGAGCCTGAAGCAGCTGACGCTCTGTCGTGGAACAAGATCGCTGTGCTTTTGAACATGGACTTTGAAATGGGGCATTACATCGAAATTTTGCTAATCAATATGCATTTAATTTTAATTTAAAAATGAATATATTTCCATATACTTAAGGCAAAATTGAATAAAATGCTTTTAACATTAAAAAAACCCATTTAATGTGAAACCATAGTCGTCCAGATTCCAGGGTTACTTCCGGTTGCTTTCACGCAGTATTCGGATAGATGAGGAATAAACGATTCGAAAGGAGACCGGCAGCCTGTTATGGCAACCCGTAGGTAGCTCTATCCCGTAAAGGTATACACGGTTTGCAAATAACAGGGAATAAGCAAACCTGCAGACTATAAAGGCCATGCGCCTTATCTTTGCATAGTCTGAAGCCAGATCTCGGATTTTATTCCATCCCATTGCTATTGCCAGTACACTTTACTGCCAGATTTTTATTTCAGGTCATTTCAATGAGCAGCGATAATGCCTTATTGTCGCAAACACAATATGCGGATTTAAATAAATGACTTTTGCCATGTAAATGTGGCCATATTTCTGTTATTTATAATGACTTTTGTGACTTATACATTTTCCACAAGACTGAACCGAACTATCTTGTAGCTGCTTATAATAAATATTATGTGTATTTAATATTGCAATGCTTTGAAATATGCAATATTTCAATTAAGTTTCCGCGCTATAACTTTAGCCACGTCTACCGAAGCCCTAACCATTTTATATCAAAAGTAGACGACGTTTAAAAATAATTAACATAAACTGTTTGTGGGCAAAAAGACATTTTTGTATAATATTAATTTAATGCGCGGTATGTAGAGTTATTAAGGTTTTGCAAATTATTATTGAATATCAGCAAGGTTGAAAGTTTGATAGATTGTGACTTTCCTGATTTACATTGTATAAGTTTTACCATATAGAATAATTTTACTCTATGAATATCCATTGTTTGAAAGTGTAACGTGGGCAATTTACCATCCCCACGTAATGACATCTTCCGTCTCTCTTCAGGTGCAATGTGTTATTTTAACAGCGCCATCTCTTGAGGCCCTACGGAGACATTGCACCTGCATACCGACGGATCGTTTCTTGCGCGTGTACCGTTGCCGGTTGGGGAGTGACGCACAGGAGGCGGGGGTTGGGAGAGTCATCGGTTAGCCTTGGCTGCGAGGGTTCGTCCTTCCTGCAGCCAGATAATAGAATAAATAGTTATTTAGAGAAGAAAGTCTTTCTATTCGACGGCCGTCTATTCCCATCCATTCGTTCAGTAACCTCACGGTCCGATAGAAGAACGGACCCGTGTGTAAGCGCGGCCATCGCGACGAGCACTTGGGGATGAGTAGCCGCCTGGGAACCCCGAGAGCGCCCCCGCCTCAGCATTATATACATATGTATCTTATACTCCTATAAGACCTTAAAATATTGAAAAGAAACGATATGCTTCTTACATGAAATAGATAATCTAAATTATTGTTATTTAAGCCTTTGATTATTTTCGTAGCGCATACGTTCTGGGGGCAAGTTTAACACACGCACAAGCTGCTGTAACATCGGCGAAATATCATTCCCATGCAACGGTGTTGTTAATCTGTGTAGATTTAATTCGATCTCACTTCTGACACCAATGAATCGTAGGAGCAATCTCACTCGCACGCGGGTCCGTTCTGATTTCGGACCATTATGTAGCCAGATGGATGGATGGAAGTGGATGGATGTTGAATAGAAAGACTCTTTCGTCTTAAATAACTTTAGTCATGAGAGAGAGATTTGGCTGCGGGAAGGACGTCCTCCCGCAGCCAAGGCAATCTGACGACTCCTCGTAATTCCCTCCTCCTGCACGCAATGGTATATAATACTGATATTGGTGTAACAATTTATGTTGTTAAACAAATTTTTATTTTGAAAAACCAGAAAAAACTGAACCTTTGATAAAAAAAGAATTAAATTTTTCTTAAATATTTAATTGTTGGTGCTAAATAAATGTATTTAAAGTACAAATTTAATTGAAAAAGTCTGCCATGATTGAACCAGAGCATGCCTCATGCTTATTATATTTGTACCGATAAACGAATCATGCCTCTAATTTGTGTCTTGTATCTGTTATATACTTATTATTCTTGTATATCGTATTAATTATTAAAACTAAACATTTTAGGCAATCTTACCATAAGATAAAATTTGAAGTATTTTAACCCCTTGTACATTCATCGCAATCATCCGGCACTCTGAATTGCGTTAGATAATTGTGCTGCCAGATTATTCTTGCATCGTTCGATTCCATCTATTTAAATGAAA
The DNA here is from genome assembly GCA_008973525.1 of Stenopsyche tienmushanensis. NCBI lineage: Eukaryota > Metazoa > Arthropoda > Insecta > Trichoptera > Stenopsychidae > Stenopsyche > Stenopsyche tienmushanensis. Next base: position 982,338 of record WACJ01000044.1, read on the forward strand.
TGCACTGACAGGAAACGATTATTGATTCTTCGTGTTTATGGCTTGTGGAACATTCGTTCGGGTACTCTTGGCTGTCGGATTGCATAGTAAAATAATGCATTTGGTTTATTCTTAGATTTGCCTGTCCAGACTTCTTTTATATGCATCCGCTTCGGCCGTTTATAATCTTGTTTTCGTTCCTCCGGCCAAAATACAGGCAAACATTAAATAGAATTAGATCGTAAACAAATTTATTTGCACATCGGCACGAGTCTCTGGGATCAAAGATTGAATTATTCGTCTGAATGCTGGATATTCTTGCGTGGAAGTGATTATAATCGTCCGATGCACCCACAGGAGCGGTTGCATTGTTGCATCTGGTTGGTAGGGTTCCGTGAAAAAGGATATGCAGCTCGTGTGTGCCACATGTCTGACGTCCCGTTTTAAATTTCTCCCAGATGATTGACGCTTCAATTTGCTCATGCAGTTCCCCCTGCATCTTGTTTTATGGATCGAAAAAATATCCAGAGACAGATTTACACTCTATCCGTCCATCTTCCATTCAAAAGTGATTTTCAATTACTGTGATGGATTTGCAATTTGAGATTGACGAAACGCCCTTATTTACGCTCATTGTTCGGATAAAATGCACATTTGGAGATTAAAAAGACATCCAGGCATCCTTCGGTTCAATAAATCGCTCGAGGGGTCGAATGTTCCCAAACTTTTTCGACCGCAATCCTAATTTACCTAAAAATAAAGCTCCCGGGGAGAACTCTGCTCTGACCCTATAAGGTCGAACGAGATGTTTGGTAATATAATTTATTAAGAGTCAATAGAGGGCAAATGATATTTAAAAGGTCGATAAAGGGTTGACTGTATATTTATGATCGCACCGATCAGATTATGGATATTTCCATGCAAATTTTACATAATATTTAACCCCTCGTCCGAGGTAAATCATGCTTTTTAATCATCTATATAACATTGTCGATCTTTCATAATTGAATTAACTACAAGAGTAGGCAAAAGAGGGAGCAAAATAAATATTTTTGTAAATTCAATTCACCCTCGTAATAGTATTCGAACCCAAATCCCTATGTTTTACGGCTGGATTCTCTACCAGTTGAGTTATGTTAGGGTTCAAGCCATCCAATCATCCCCCCCCTAAAATGAAATAATTATTTATACCTTAAATTCTTAATCACAAACCACAATGTTTGTGAACACAAATTTATTAAATTTATCTAAAGAAATACAAATACTAAATATTCTTATTGTCATATTATAATTCAAATGATCATTGTTAATCAAGTCGGTCTTATAATTAATTTTCATAAACATCTTTTTAGATACATATTCTCAATTTAATCCACAAACAGAGATATTAATTATTAAGTCTAAATTCAAGACCTTAATCAATTCATATTTCCTCAAAGACACTGACTGTTTCAAATATATGATAGCACTTCGATTGGTTAGTTAATTTAATCAAATTAAACATAGATGCTATATTCGTATGTACACCACTTATCGTCCGCATAAATCCATTTTTCTCTCAAGACCGCGTAGCTTGAATCAAGCTTGTATATCAATAAATTAACCTTAACACTGTCGATAACACACAGAGACAAAACAACAGAATATTTAGACGTGTAGGGGTACCTTTACAGCATGAACTTGCCATCGATTTGCGAGTACATATATGATGCAACACAAGACACCCGTCTCTGTCTTTGATTGACTAATCTCCACACTCAATGTGTGAGAATACTCTTTTTGTATGCATATATGTGTGATTACTCATCAATGGGTTAATATGTTCGGACGATTTTTAATTTCAACAAATTTGCCCGAAAATTATGGATTTTTTAAAAGATTAAACAATATGCATATGGTTAATATTTTTTTGAAATATTTTTTTCCCATTTAATTCTTCTTGCTTGCTGAATTCCATGAGTGTGAAAATTTTATTTGAATCAATATTAATTATCAACGTGTATTTATAGAGTGCAAAATATTTAAAAAAAAAAACAGCGGTGGGGACGCGCGACGACCTTTCCATCGGAATAATTTACTGTGACTGAACAAAATGGCCGACAAACACGCGGGTCAAAACAAACTAATCCTTAAGATCCCCCTTATATGCCAGGTATGCCAACTTTGAAATTTAAAAAAATCCCCCGACCTCATGAGCCTTTGTAATATTAATTTCTTGATAACCCCAGTAAATATATAGGTTTTACACCCAATTTTGAAGAATTGCCCACCTTATTTAATTGAAGGGTTAATATATTCATAATTTGAAACAGGGAACGGCCATGAGAAAATAAAATAATTTGTTTAGGTCTTGATTTGAGCCATTTTGTTGTAATAACTATACTTTGAAAAAAGAATGCATAAATCATATTTAGAATAATTTGTCCTTTTGCCAGCGCAGTATTTTGGCGCAATTAAAATACCCCAAGCGATGCATTATTTTAGTGAAGACGTGAAGTTGAGTTTGAATGTCATCTCTAATAAAATGCTTTTAAATTCTCATTGGTTTTAGTATGGGGTTTAGTACTAAAGCCGAAATTTTCATCAAATGCGTTGCAAAATAAGTTAATAGCATGGCTTGAAATATCGCTTCTAATTTGGTGCTTTTGTCGGGTACACTTTAAAATCGTCCTGGAATTTGATTAAGTTTTCATAGAGTAGTTGCGGCTGCAGTTCTTTTGGCAATATGCGAATACATGCATTTTTAACGGACGGCAGAGCGTGAAGTGCAGATCACTCAATAATGCATTCGCGCTCTCGCGGCAAAGGGGCCCGCTGTATTCCGCCACTAGTGCAGTGCGAACTTTTTAATTAAAAGGCAATTCTAAAAATTGGGCCCAAACTGCAACACGATCCTCCGAATGCAATCATTGCACAAATCAATTATTTATTACGCCGAACTTAATTGGTTCAATGAAAATCCGGAGCGTTCCCAAACGACGGACAATGGATGGGAAAATAATTGATTTCTGGTGAAATCAATCAAAGCTAATTTTAGATAAAGCAAACCTTTTTACACAATTGTAATTTACTTTTGGATTTTTTTTGATGATGAAATACTGCTTTTTACAACAGATTATGAAAGAATCCATCGAAATAAACAAGGCATGGAAAGTCTCTGAGTTTTTAGAGTGCATCAACTTCATAACTTCATCTATCAAAGAAATAAGACCAACAATATTGAATGGATGCTAGAAAAACTTATGACCAGACTTAAAGTTTAGTGTATAATTTTACTCGAGGAAATTGAATACAGATTAGTTGCAATAACAGGATTTGCTATGTATATAAGAGAGGAAAGTTTTAATCCTTTGAATAGTGAGCTGATTTTAAATGATGCTTGATGCTATATTTGTATGTCCACCACTTATCATCCGTACAAATCCACTTGTCTATCAGGACCGTCGCAGCGTGTATGAAGCTTGTACACAAATAAATAAACACTGTTATCATACAATATCACTGTCTTACCCTTTTAAGGGATTAACAAATTAAACACGTACAAGGTAATTTTTAAAAAAATGGGAAAAATAGTTAATTTAATAATTTCCTTTAAATCATAAAATACAATTGAAAAAACCTATCCCCATTTTTTTATAAATGCCTAACTTTTTATAGCTTTTTTTTATATAGCGTGGTTCCTATTTCGATGCTATAGAAGGGTTGACTATATGTCGGAAATCTAATAATATAACATTTTTAAAATAAAAGCATATATCTGCTAAAAAAATCAATTTACATTACATAAAACTAATTTTAGATACTTGTTCTATATTCTAGTCTAGATTTCGGAAAAAAAGTTTTTTGCATGCATGTTTTCAAAGCTTAGACTTTTAGAAATATATCCTTCAAATACATTTCTAAAAAACCTTTTTCTTCTCTTTCTGAATCACTGGAACTCGGACATAACTCTAGAAAGAAAGAAATATATTTTTTATGAAAATTGTTCAATGTTCTTCTGTTAATCGAAATTGCAGCAAAGAATGCCAAAAAGAAAAAAAACCTCTAACAATGTTAAGATGATAACTGCAGAAAGTGTTGAACATTTTTTATTTAAAAAGATTACTTAACACATCTCCATCGGGAAGGGTATTTATACCCGTTGCGCCGGCTGGTGGTTACCGGCGGGAGAGGTATTTATACCTTTTGCGTTGACTCCACTTTGACGGCAGAAAAGGTATAGATACCAGATATTTTTGTATGTACATTGAATGTCTAACGCTTTAAAAAGGTTCAAACTATATTTACTTCAACAAAAAAATAAAATATAAGTATGATATACGCTTTTAGTCTGAGTTTAAAATTACGTATAAATAATCTCATGTGGCTGACATCAGATGACTGCTCTAATGAAATAAAAAATTTCAACAAGATTTAAACACTTCAAAAATATGTCAGAGAGACAATTTTTTGTTTATTTAAGTCAGTCATTAACCCCTTCTGGTCCAGTGTCCACAAGTGTGGACATTTCTTTACAGGTACTTTTTAAAATATTCTGTAATGATTTTAGTATTTTTTTAAACTGTGGAATGAATCAAATGTTCTAGAAGGAATACTATTGCTTTTCTACTAATTAAATAACCATTTAAGGCGTCTTCTCACTTTACAAATTTAAAAAAATCGATTTTTATTTTTTTTTAAATTTTGAAAGTACATATTTTCAAAAATGTTATATCGAAATTTCATAAAGATCGGACGAGTCTAACTACATTTTTGGGCGACCGTTAGGTGACTACCTGAGAGCACCCGGCTGCATACGTATTGTTCAGACTCATGGTGCAAGTACAAGAAAGTGGTGAAAAACAATCAGATTGAAACTTTTAAACATCCTCCTGCTCTAGCTGAGGATGTTCACGAGGTTTTGAAACCGATTTATGAAGATCTTCGGAGGAAATACCCAAAATAACAACGAGTGTTTCAACAGCTGTGTCTGGGCAATTTTTCTGCAACCAAAACTTTAAACGCGTTTATCTCAAAACAAGGTTTTTCGGTGGCTTGTTGATGAAATTTCGGAAACTATCCGGCCGATTGTCATGAAATTTGAATGACATATTCTTCATACTTATGGCTATAGCACATATTATCAGATTTTTGAAATTTTGATTTTAAGTAATTTTTTTTACAAAAAACTGCAAAAAAAAACGCGTTTTTTTTACTTTTTCGAAAAACGTGCGCCATTTTGTTATTTTCGCGAATATCAAAAATCTGATGATATGCGCTATAGCCACTGATATACCGAATCTAAAACAGTTTTATTTTTTTTGTTTCAAATGACCCATCACGGAGATACCATCAACAAGCCACGAGCATAACATTTCTACACGAGTTTTTTCGATGCTACTGTTTTATTATAATAATTGTTCAAAAATATAAAAAAAAAAATTTTCATATACTTAAAAGATGTGTTTATTACATAAGATCCGTTTTAATCCATAATTTTTAGCGAAAATCCTCGGAAAAATTCCCGAAAATAGCCTATTTTTGAGGCGCCTAAAGTGAGAAGACGCCTTAATAGAGTAAAGGTGTTGATCTCGCAGACCAATACTTATCGTACTATAGTCTAATACGCATAGAAAAAAATGGACAAAAGGAGTAGTGTTGTATTTGTTGAACTGTGTTTTTTTTAAATTCTTTTATAGTTTAAAAAAAGTTAAATTTAAATAACAAACTAAGTTACAAACAATTTTTATTAAGCATCGCGAAGTGTTGGAGTTTCATTCGCGCCACAGTTGATACCGTATTGGATGTACCAGAACCAGGACCAGTCGAAATTATTACCCAAAATATGTAAAAGAGATCCCCCAAACGATTGTTAATGGAAATGAAACAAAATCAAGCCATAAATATAATGACAAACGGTAAAAAAAAAGAATCCCCAAAGACAATGTCGTGTGTTCATAAAAAAAATCATTGACTACTAATGTGTAAATTTTGTGAAATTCCTTCACATCCAGGCCAATGTTTTCATAATTATCATACAATGCCTAGATATTAGAAGACGTTTTACGAATATTTACGTAGTTAATTATTTCTGTATAACTTTTATAAATATATATTTATATCTTGTGAGTGAATAAGTAAATACGACTCTAAACATTATCATTTGTCTTAAAAGGTTTACTAAATGAAGAAGCACTATTTGGTAAGTGATTATTTAAAATTTCATTAGAAAATATGCAATACTTTAAGAGATATATCGATTTTTGTAAAAAATAGTTTTTACGCAAAATGCTCTTGTTTATGCCCGCCGTACGTAGCAGCGGCCTTGAACGCTCGCCCGATGGTAATGTGTTAATAAGTACAGTCGCGTATTTGCGATCGAATTCCAGTTATTTAGAAAGAGCACTCTTGCACGTTGAGTTCGGAGATTATGAATGGGACTGAGATTATCGACTAATAATGATAATCCTAATTAATCAATTTCAATTGTATTGTTTATGTTTACGCGAAGAAACGAAGAAACATTGTGTGCTATCAACAGTGTTTATTTATTGAAATATAAGCTTTATACACGCTGTGCGGTCCTGACAGATAAATGGATTTGTAGGGACGATAAGTGGCGGACATACAAATATAGCTATTCAAAGGGTTTACAGTAGAAACATTCAATGCATTTTTGATTGTAATAAAATTCTGATCTTTTTTATTTTGTTTGACCTCAAAATTTCACTTGATTTCATGGCTTCGTGACGCTACTTCTTGCCTTCTTTCTTCAGTGACGGAATTAAGAAGCTTCCTATCCGATGGAATTAATGTATTTCTAATGAAGGGAACCATGTAGAAAAATAAGACTCTCTATTTGTATTTTTAAATATCACTAATAAATTTGTACAATGAAATTCCGGCTCATATTTGAATCAGTGATTTCTGACACACTTGTGCAAAATATTGAAAAACGAGTGCAGAATGATCACCGTGTGATGCTTGGCAACCTTCAAGAAGACTTTCCTGACATTTTTCGAAGTCTTCTCTGTGATATTGTGTGGGAAGAACTTGATTACAAGAACTTGTGTGCGAGATGTGCCAAAATTGCAAGAATTTTGAGATCGTATTTTGGGTCGTTTTTTGGGACCTTAAAGGAGTTTTTTTGGTGGATTTAATGCTTAAAAGAACTACTATTAATGCAGAGGCTTATGGTAATATCCTAAAGAACTACGAAGAGTCATTCAACACTGCAGAAAGAAAATTCTCACCCTGGAACACCGCGCGAGTTTCACAGGAGCTACAGACGTCGTTTAGCTAAATGTTTTTCCAGCGACTAGAAAGTCGAGGATGCTGTGAAGAAGTGGCTGAAAGAGCTAAAGACGAAGGGTCTATGACACTAGCATACAAAAGCTGGTGTCCCGACTATAGAAATATCTCAATCTCGATGGCGTTTACGATGAAAAATATATCCTGTAAATTTCAATTTAATACAAGCATTTTTCGATCCTACATAAATGTTGTAACCTTAATTTCTGGACGACTCTCGAATTGTCGTGATTCTTAACTTCTACTCAAGATTACAGTATTATTGGATGAACACAGTCAAACAAATTCTGCATAAGAATGGTGATTGAATCGAACGATTGGAGCTATAAATGAAGATCCTTCCACTGAAAAAAGCTTAAAAATTAATAGAAAACTTCACGAAGATTAAGCTCCATGCAATATTGATTTATATTATATAATAACAGTTATATATTCCACATTACTAATCAGATTTATGCAATTTCAAATACTTTAAATGGAAAAGGATTCCATCGACATACACTGCCGATGCGGAGGACCTAGAAAACCTAATTCAATCACAGAGTGGCAAAGAGAAACATGAAAATATGGCAACGGAAGAGAAGTGAATTTTGCTCTATGAAATATGAATGGATGAATGAAATATAAATGAATAGGATTAAATACGGCATTTCAACATGGTGATCTGAAAACAGAGCGAATTTAAATGTATAACGAATTTGACAAAGTTATTTTGTTAAACCGTACGTAGAAATTTAGAAGTTGCGACTGACGAATTTTAAATAAAAAAAATGATACAAAATAAATAGAATATTTTTCAGGTATAATTAGTAAGCATTCATAAAATACAAAACTCAAATTCGCAATTTTATATGAATGCCTGATAATAAGCTTTCTTTTATCGACTTTCTACACGTGGATTTGATTTGATGATTATGATGATGATATCTGTATTCATTGCTTCAATTATCACTGCATGATCTAATATAATCGCAATCTTGATGAAAATAACATCTCTCAAGTAAATTGCATTATTCAATACCAATTAAATCATTAGAGTCTATTGAAAATAATATATTCTGATGATGGCTGAATAGAGACTAATTATATAATTTTATGAAGATCAACGGATCCTAATTAATTTTATTTGTCGACAGTCCAAAAATAATTTGGAACAGCGAGTGGCTATGAAAAAATAAATGTACGACTCAAAATAACATTACTCAATAAGTTCGTAGGATTGAATGTTTACTGGATATCATGCGTTTTTTTAATAAATCCAAAATAATTATCGAGTAAGTTGATCTATTAGTTGAAATTCATAAATTTTAAATAATTTTCTGCATTGTCTGAACATTTTAAGAAAAAATATTGTAAATTGACAAGTCCATGGCAATTTGAATTGGTAACACTTGACTTGGTGTTTTATGTATAATTCATGACGTGTTTAAAAATATGCAATTAAATATGAAAAATATGCAATTACATATTGTAAATCAACATTATAAGTACTGTCATGTGTTTTTATCCGAGCATATGCATTGAGAAAGCTTGTTCGTCTTATGAGTTTTGCTTTGTTTCTAAGATAATGGAGTGTATAATCGGACAAAGTTAAGTTCCTCAAAGAGCAATTAATAAAGTTTATTCTTGTCCGACTAAAAGCATTCCCGCTGACCTCCCGCTGCTCGACGACCCGAATGTTCTGCCAAATTTGACATTAATTATGGCAAACATTCAGATTCGTCCACGTGTCGTTTGCATATTGAAGAGCGATCACACAGAATGTTGTTGTAAGTCGGGAACGCGTAATCTGACGTTGGATATGACATATGACGTGAAAAATATTATGAAAGTTTGACGTCGAGTCTTGAGAGAATTGAATAATGTACTTTGCGAGCCGAAATCGAAACGAATTACTAATTTTTGCGAGTCTGTATTTGAATTTGAAGCCAAATATTTTGCGGGCGTAATTCAAATTGGTACTCACGAAAATTGTTTTTCCAGCGCACAATACATATATATGGCAGTTGTTATTAAAAAAATAATACTATGGTAAAAGTCTCTACCGTATAAAGCTTATATTTCAAGTTTGAGGCTACGTTGTTTTGTATTTGTTTGGCAGCCATCAAAAATGAACGTTCTCAGTGAATTTGTAAGCGTGGAAAAAAATGGTCATCGTTATTTGTTACAATACTTTTATTTGAAAGGTCTCAGTCTAACTAATATCAAAACTTAGGTAGATGCTTCTCTGGGGGAGTTTGCTCCATCGTTTACAATTATAAAATATTGGGTGGTAGACTTTAAACGAGGCCGTACGAGCTGCCAAGGCGAAAATCGGAGTGGTCGACCAAATGAGATGACCATGCCAGAAATGACAAAAAATCCATATAATGATATATTGACTAAAAATTTGGATATGAAAAAGCTATGCGAAAAATGGGTACTACATTTGCTCACAATGGAACAAAAACAGCGTCGCGAGGATGTTTCAATCGAGTGTTCGAAAGTCAAGTTGTTGCGTTGTTTGGATGGTTTGATTAGAAAATTTAAGAATCTGACGAGGTATAAGGTATTGACGAGTTCAACAGCCCCAATTCAATGTTCCGGACTCTTCAATAGGAAGTCAGAAATGTCTGCCGCCGGGGGGGTAAGATTTGATTATGGCGGGCTTACATTTTTTAGGGATGGCGAGGTGCAGTCAGCACGGACTGGAGGGTCGGCACCTGGTCGCGTGTGGCGACAAGACTTGTCGTTGATATTTTTCATTATTATTAATTGCAATGTGCCGCCGAACGAAGCCCACCTACATTGATTTTCGAGCGAAGCAATGTGGAACGTGCTATTAAAATTCCACTTACGAGTACGGCACAACCTGACTAAGGTGTGCTCCTCCTCGTTGACACACATTCGTCTTCGCAGCCAGAGATATACGCGCTCATTAACGGTACCTGGGCTGTGTCTTCGCCTCGTCGTCAGAAGAGGCCTTAATTGAAATATAAATTCAAAAAACATGCTCATTTTCTCATCCAGCGTGTCGTCTGTATATCCGTAGTAACGCTCATTTGCACCATTCAAAGATTTAATATACTGTCTTCCAAGCGTATATATATAACATAGTTAAAATCATTGATTGAAATTCACATCAATAAAATGCATTTGAAAAAATGCTAAAATTATATTGAATTGGAGGGGGGGGGGGTTTAATGTTATTTTGATTATTTAACCCTTTGAATAGCGAGCTAATGTAAAATCATCATAAATTTAGATGATATACTTGCTTGTCCGCCAGTTATCGTCGTACAGATCCACTTATCTGACAGGACCGTCGCAGCGTGTATGAAGCTTGTACATCAATAAATAAACAATGTCGATAGCACACAGTATTCGGTAATTTCTTTGCATAAACATAAACAATACACATGAAATATACTTGAAATCGACGTCATTCACATATCATTATTAGTCGATACACGTATAGCGCTGTTAACAGCAACATCTTCCATCTCTCTTCAGGTGCAATGTGTTATTTTGTACAGCGCCATCTCTTGTGGCCCTACGGAGACATTGCACCTGCATACCGACCGATCGCTTCTTGCGCGTGCACCGTTGCCGGTTGTGACGCGCAGTAAGCGCGAGTCGGGAGAGTCGTCGGTTAGCCTTGGCTGCGGAAAGTCGTCCCTCCTGCAGCCAGATCATTCTATCTGTAGTGTGGACTAAATTGTTTTCTAGCGGAAAGTCTTTCAATTCGACGCCCGTCTATTCCCGTCCATTCAATCCCATTCATGGGACTTTGCCCCTGAGAGCGCTCCCGCCGCAACGTTACATCGTATAAAAATAATTTTTCATCACAAGTAATGATATGATCCATAAATCCACTTTTATCTCATGGTCGCATAACGTGAATCATGATTGTATATCAATAAATTAACCTTAACACTGTTGATATTGATGAACCCTATAATATTATTTCAAATAGTATCAGGCTGAGCTTTAAGTACATTTATCATTGATTTAAGAAGACCCCATACTTGTTAGTTTCCAATCGGATACGGACAAATCCATTAAAATTTTAATGTTTATTTTATCATCTGTTGATGATTGATGTATTGATTCTCTATTTTGTATTCTATTTGAAAGTATTTAAACGTGTAGGGGTACATTTACGGTATGAATTTGCCATCGATGTACGAGTGTATGATGAGATGCAAGACGCTCTATCCATCTCTGTCTCGGATTCACTAATCTTGGTGCTTAATATGCGAGAATTTTCTTTTTGTATCAATCGAGTCCGAACGCATATATTTATCATTGTTTTTTTTTAACCAATGATCAATGATCACTTGTTCTAACCAATGATCAATGAATATAAAATACAAAGTATTTTAAATATGCTAAATATGTCCTTACGTTCAATATTCTATTGAATAAGATGATATCCAATCAGTAAATGTGCTTCATTCTATTCACATTTCAATCGATGTAGAACGATCTGAAATTTATAGAACTGCTACTAACGCTATATTTTACAAATTATTGATGCAGGGGAAGATGAACAAATAATGTAATAAAATATAAAAGTGCATTTACGAGATGAAAATTCCACGTAAACCAAATGATTTATTCCGTGGCTTGCATATATGGGAATTCAGCGTGGGATTTTCTTATCGCCCATGGTGATATAGGTAGATTCTGCACACTTACTATACCGGGAATAAATCCACACAAAAAGCCTGCAGTCTATCTAAAGGGCTAGGGGCAAAACTAGCTCTATTATGAATTGAAATTTTGACAAGCATCAGAATATAAATCTCATTGTTTGGTGAATGTATTCGCTTCTATCAATCATTCGAGCTCAACGTGTCACCATTCGCATAGCAGAGGCCTTCTCCTCGGCATCGCTTCATCATCGCAGCTCGTTAATGCCGTTTCCGAAAAGCATTTGATTCAGCACAATATAAGAATGGCAATAATGCTGAAACTCGCTCCTGAGACGAAGCTTTAGTTTCGCGTGCCAATGCGACGGAAGACGATTGATGGGGGAGACTGAAAGCTCAATATGTACGGCTAAACTTCGGAAAATCCAACTACAATTTTCTTTTCGACGCCCAACTTGTATTTGATCGAGTTTTCCTATAAAATATACATTCAACACGAGATATCCACTCAAAAAGTTGACGAAGTCGATTTGTTCACAATCAAATGCATGCTCGAAATAAGCCTTCTGTCTCAAGATTTGATTTTTAGGCACTTGAAATAAATGGCGACTGAAATTGTCAAATTAAACATTTAATTGCAATCGACTGTATTTAAACAATGCAGACAAGCCTGAAGCATAATTAATGTTTTCAAGCACCATCGCTGAAAAAGATGCTTGAAAAAGTACAGACTGTAAAAAAATCAAGGGTATATACATTCGATATAAATTAGGATGAATAATAAAGGGGTCATTCAAATATTTTGATTATCAAACGCACGAACGATTCAAATCATGACTTGAACAAATACTCGCTTTTTCATGGAAAGTCGTCGCTCCAAATGATTGCATGTTGTTCATTGATGAACTGTAGGATTGTGATTGTGGAAATTTTGTATTTTTACCGAGATAAAAATTGTTTATATTCATTATATTATAATTAAATCTAGAAATTCTATCAAATATTCTGTTGTATTAATCTCGACTTCGACTTGTCCTTAAATTTGATCGGGATGATCCACGTGGTTCATTCGGCTGAAAAAGAGACCCCGAAATAAAATAATTCGGCACAAGGTATTTATATTAAATGATTTCCTAAAGGAGATTTCAATAATGAATGTCTGGAGTACAATGATGGAACTGCCTTCGCCTTTTTGTAGCCGATTTTCCCCTTTCAGACTATTGTTTTGACTGTTCCTTTATTCCAGATGTGAAGTGATGGATCCATGTTTTATCTATGATTATTAATCGATGCAATAACTCGGCTTTATTGCTGCATGAAACATCCCCAAACGCTCAATTGAAACATCCTCATGACGCTGTTTTTGTTGCATTGTGAGCAAACGCGGCGCCTATATTGCGCACAGCTTTTTCATGTCCAAATTTTCAGTCAATATGAAATTTACGCGCGATCGATTTTCGTCTCCAGTGATAATTTGCGGGAAAAAGGTTGCGTTTGCTTTGATTAAAATTATTTTTTTGCAGTATGTTTACATAAAAATTTGAGGGGCATCCAGTAATTTTAAATCAACCGAATTGAATATTCTAATCTAACATATAAAAATGCATTGGGTTTTGTTCGTTCGAAATGCGCTGCCATACCGTTCATCTGATTGCAATAAAATTTGGTCCACTTATTGCCAAAGATTCTACAAGTAATATGAGCATAGTCTAATATATAAAAATTAATGTTTGTTTGTTCGTATTTAATGCGCTGCCATACTGCTCATTCGATTTCGATAAAATTTCGCCAACTTATTGTTTGCACTTTCTTAAATAATATAGATATAGTACAATTAACTTACAGTACATCTTATATATACAAATCAATGTTTGTATGTTTTTTTCATGTTTTTATTATTTATTATAATGTTTTTTATTTAATTTTAATCTGAGAGAAACATTGATAAATGCGCTTTTGTTCATAGATCTTCTCCATTTTAAAGTTAATACTTAAATTATCACATCGCGTTTAACCCTTATAATAGTGAGCTAATTTTAAATTGAGTTAAACATAAATACTATGTACCTGTAGGTAATCTCGGAGTTAAGCGGTCAGACTTGTAACTCAATCATCTTGGGTTCAAATTCTACAGGAGATGTGGTTGGCGACCACATTTAAAAAAAAAATGGCATTTCAAATTCAAATAGAATAACTTTCGTTACCACGCTAAGTTTTAAGTATGCAATTGATTGACGTGGCTTTGTATTATTTATTATGATTATAAGAAAACCACCAACGATAAAAGATGACCCCTGATGGTTTTCAATCGGAATCGGACAAATTATTTTATAATTTTAATGTTTATTTTGTGATCTGTTGATGATTGATGTGATGACTCTCTATTTGAGAATATTTAGAAATGTAGGGGTACTTTTACAGCATGAACTTGCCACCGATTTGCGAGTGTATGAGGCGACACAATACATCCGTCTCAGTCTTCAATTTACAAATCTCCGCATTCAATGTGCGAGAATATTCTTTGTGTATCAGTCGATTCCGAACGCATATATGCGTGATTACTCATCATTGGGTTAATATGTCCAGATGATTTTTAATTTTAACAAATTTATTAGAAAATTAAATGAAGTCATCGCCCTTGAGTAACTGAATTTGCAACAAAAAAATATAAAATTTTATGACTCGCTATGTTTTTGCACACAATTTGCATCCTGCGATTATATATATTTGCGTGAATATTTTATTTGAATTAATAGTAATTATCAACGTGTATTTATAAAGTGCAAAATATTAAAAAAAAAACAGCGGTGGGGACGCGCGACGACCTTTCCATCGGAATAATTTACTGTGACTGAACAAAATGGCCGACAAACACGCGGAGCCAAACAATTTAATCCTTAAGATCCTCTCTATACGCCAAGTGTGCCAACATTGAAATAAATAAAAATCCCCTGGCCGCAGGAGCTTTTGTAACATTAACTTCTTGATAACCCTAGTAAACATCCGTCTCTGTCTCTGATTCACTAATCTCCGCACTCAATGTGCGAGAATGCTCTTTCTGAACGGATATATGCACGATTACCAATCAACGGATTAAGCTATATTTTGGAAGGCTATAAAAAATCATCAAATAAGCATATTGTAGTCATAGGAAAATAATTTATGCGGATTACTAAATTAATTGCTTTATGGTGTTGATTATTCAAAGTCATATTCTGGATCATTAATATCCTGGATGTAATTCGACCATAATACCTGTGGTCATCGAATTAATCAAAGCCAAAGGTGGTGCGCATTGTTTCCCGAAACCACGACCTTTAATCGCAATAATTTTCCATTCCCTTTTCCATATTCACATTTTCCGCCCTGTCAACAAAGGACAAAGAAAAATCGTGGCGTTACAGACTCTTCAATAACAATACAGCGGGTCATTAATCATACGCCGAACGCGAAAATCTATTTTAAAGCGTCCATGGAAAAGTGTTTAGGAGATGGGCTCTAAATTTCCCTGACAGGTAAATCCCGCAGATGCTGCTTCTTCTGCAGGCGCTCCTGCCCGATGCTAACCCGTTGCCTTTAATATATTTTTCATTTTGTAAGCATTCATTTTCGATATTCGTTCATTATCGGAGATTTTCAGTTTGCGACGAATAAATAAATACGAAGGTGACAGTAATAATTTATGAGCTTTCGTTTATGGCAAGACCGTGTAAAAGATGGAGATCCAGATATTTTCATTAGTGTGACATTTTGTGCGCCGTTAAAATTTCGCTCCAAACTACTATGACACTTTCGTTTTATGAAAACTCTCGGCTGAAATAATGTTTTATTCATGCTTAATTTTCGCTTCAATTTTTGTTTATCATTTATCATGGATTAGCTACCCTTTGTGCTGTATTAAAATAGTTATGAAGGCCAAAATATTTCATTTTCAGCACTTCGCTACCGAGCAAAAATGAGACATACTTAATGGCGCCATGATTTCAACATTTGATTTATGTCTATTCAGAGCATAATATATATATATTTTTATTCAGCTAATGATCCCTCATTATCCAATTATATTATTAAAGAAACTTTCTGAATCACACATAACAAAATAATCTAGAATACCTTTCATATGACATTGATCTGAAGAAAAATAATAATTTAATTAGAATAAACGAATAAATATTAACCTACAATATCGTATAATATAAGCGATGATCAATTTTTTGCATGAATTTTAAAAATCGACCTAAATGAAGGAAAAAAGTTAAATACAACAAAATACTATGAACTTATTGAGTGATGTGTTACATGTTCAATATTTTTAGATTAATTTACAGTACAGATATTAGCATTTTGGAGTGCTATTTTAAGCTTTTCAGCATACTTACGGAAGTACAGACGAAGTTTGCAAATTCGATGTTGCACGAACTTCACGATCTTTCAATAAGAACGCTCAATATTTATTAGATTATAACCGCCATATTATTAAAGCAACATCAATAAAACTTATTGTAAATTATTTAATATTTAATGGCAAATTATTATTAAAAAATATAATGTTGAATAACGTGTTAAAATTGTAAAATTTTATTTTAAAAATCAGTGCTCCGTACGATAAACGTTCCGCATATTATGTGATTTTTATCGTCGCCACAATTATTCTGTTGACTTTCGGTGGCCAAATTAAAGTTAAACGATTAGACAAATAATTAGCCAATATTTGTAAGTGACCGATTTGCTAGGCCTATTGAAAACATCGCTGCTGTGCTTGAGTGTGTACGGAAACTCAAAGGTAATAAATTTATCGTCGTTCACAAGAATTCGGCCTTTCTGCGATTTCAAATTGGCGAATTGTGCATCAAGACTTAAGTCTGCACTTGTATAAAATCTATGTTGGGTGCAGATTTTGGTTTGATGGAATCATTCAAAACGTAACTGGCACTTTCATAATGGCGTCAACGGCGAACGCTACAGATGGATGATAAGCCACTTTTTGTGTTTTGGTGTCTGTAGGTGTAATCTTGCTTTTATTGGTGCGTACAAATAAAAAATAGATCTTCTCTAAATAACTATTTATTCCACATGAGAGATTTGACCGCAGGAGGGACGACTTCCCGCAGCCAAGGCTAACCGTCGATTTTCCCCGACTCTCGGCTCCTGTGCGTCACTTCCCAACCGGTGCACGCGCAAGAAGCGATCGGTCGTTATACAGATGCAATGTCTCTGCAGAGTCACAAGAGATGGCACTGTTTAAATAACACGTTACCACTGAAGAGAGACGAAAGATGTCACTGTTAATCTAGAGAATTAAATGTGCTCAGAATAACTGGGGAGTTAAATCGCCCACGCTATATAATGTTTAACCCCTAAAGGAGTACTATCCCGGGGCCTGGGATCCCCTCAACTTGTTCGAAAGAGCATTCTTGTACATTGAGCTCGAAGACAGAGAGAGAACGTAGCGCAGTTCGGGAGACAGTGACGGAGAGCTTCCCCCCATACATTGCACGATTTTATAGATCGTTAGCCCAAATTTATCGATTAATAATGATTTCGATTTCAAGTGTTTTATTTATTTAGGCAAGAAAATTACCAAATATTTTGTGCTATCGACAGTGTGCATTTAAACTTCCTATATCCCATAATTTATGACTATTAAACGAATATTGCATGAATATTGTTATCATCATCATTACAAAAGGTTATAATAAATTATGTCAATATAATTTTGAAGCCAAATATTCATGCAAAAATGGTCATTGGAATTCATTAAATACCGTGACAATCGTCCGTTTCCATTGATATTAAAATCGAATGTCTTCTTCCACCAAACCAGCATCATCTAAATTATATTTTTACGGTATTATTGTTTATATGGTGACATTAGTGTCTGTCATATATGTCGCTTTGTGACAATAAAGGCAGGCGATATTCGAGGCGATTTCCATGTATCATGAGTCCAAATCAATAGCAACAAACAACGCATAAAAGGACTCATTACCGACGATCCTGCAATGCAGACAAATCCGTTTCCGACGTAAATAATTCATTATGTTTAATAGCAAAGGGTCAAAATGGCATTATGTCACGTTGATTTTTATTCTATCACGTTTTGACATGACACATGGCCTATCATTTCGTGTCACGATCCCGTTGATTTATTCATTTAATAATAACCCGTCGCTGGATGTTTATAACATTCGTATTATAAAATCACTAGCAAAATTGCTTTCATCACGCCATGCGAATAAATTAAAAATTTATCAGAACGGTTATGGTGAGGCCTCGCGGTCCGGTAGCTTTTCCGGCGGATCGGGTGTTATCGGCACAATTTGAACTGGAAGGGACATTTAATCGCAATTAGTATTAAAATCTCCGTTATGTGTCTAATTTTGATCCATAAAATGGCCATTAAACATAATATTTCAGCCGGGAACGGATGCAGGCCGTGTTTCGCAAAAGTCTAGGGAAACTCGCATAAACCGCGGATTTGATGGGCTTAAAGGGAAAGTTAGCAAAATGGCCGATTCCTCGGCCAATACTTTAATTAACAATTTTAGCCGATAAAACGGTTTTAATTAACCTTTATAGCCGGCTTTATTTTCGCATTAGAAATGTATTATTTAGTAGTTTGTATCCGTAGGCGCATAACGATAGAACGCGACGCAATAATTGTATATTTGGCCCGGCAATAAAATTTTATTGCCCGGCCTAAAAACGTAAACAAATACATTTTTTAACATCGACATTAACAATAAGTACCATATTAAATAATTAAGGATTCCGATTAATTGCCGGCCTAATGGTTGCTTTGATAATTACCAATTCAATTTGTAACTAACGATATTAATTCCATGCCCCACTTGTATCTACGAATATCTAACATATCTAACTATGCGAATAAAACAGTCTCAGCCTTGTCAAATCAAATATTTCAATTATTAATAATATTTTATGAATACACAGGAAAATAGTTCAATTTTAAGCTTATATGATCCATATGCATTTAATGAAATATCATGAATTGATCATCATTAACAATGTTTATTACAAAGTTGCCAAGGACCAATTAGTCAATGCGCAATCACTATATTGATTGGATATATTTTACAAGTATAGTCGAAGTATCTGCGTGCATGATTCAATGCAAATATTAATTCAGACGATTAAGTGAATTTTGTTTAATTACATCAGCACAAAAGCACACAGTATTTATGTTAAAGGTATAGTAGAAATGTTTATGTATTTAATTGTATATATATTGGAAGCAAACAGATTGAATTTATGGTAACTCGAAGTGATATTCAGGCGTATTATAAAATATTATAATTTTCTTTTAAATAGAAAAAAAAAATGTACACTGATGTCAAATGAAACTTGAACAGTTGATAATTTTGCAAAGTGATTTTTTTGTTCAATGGCATTACCATTTATTATTAAATCGAATATTTATTATTTTGAGTGTACATTTTTAAACTTAAAACTCTTGTTGTTAATTAGTATCGAGACATGGTTCAGGAGACACGGCAATAGAAACTTCATCTAAAATGACCTAGGGTCCTAGGGTCATGATGAGGAGTAGAAGTCCTGCGCAAGAATCCTCGTCGGTTTTCTTATCAAACGCTGCTAGGGGAGCCCAGCCAACATAAGTTGGGTATGCAGCTCCACCCTGTGCTAAGCACCCATAAAAGGGTGTGTGGAACTGCTGATTACAGTAGTGGTGGAGTCTGTTGTAAAGACGTCACCGTGGAGTAAGTCGGACCAGACCATAAAGCAGCACCGGTAAAAGGGTCAAACCCATAATATCCACATATATATATATATATAGGAGGGATTAGGTTAGGTTAGCTTACATGAGTTGGGTGCGCAGCTTACTCTGGATAAGAGGAGGAGTAGGAGGATTCTGTGCAAAAGACGATACCACTATCATTAACAGCCTGGTATGTATAGGAGAGAACGGCTACAGCTGCTCAAATGGCGACTCATCTCCATAAATAAGTACTACAAATGACCGAAACCAATAGGAGTATGATTGAGAAGGAGGAACCCCTGCATTTTGACTGTTGCAGTTCCCTTCAAGCTGAAGTTGGACTCGTAGTGGCAGTAGCCTCACATAGTAGTTCCTTTGCTTTTAGCATTTTAGCATTGGTCTTCCTCGTGGAAACTCACCTAGATGGGACAATACGGAGTGAAAGAGGCGGACTACGGGAAGTTCTTAAAGATTAAAAAACTACCCGAAGATGCTTTGTGTGGCTGGATTTGATCCCAGGGTAGTGTCAGATTCTTGCTAACTAAACCCTTCTCTTATCCTTCCATATCCTCCTGGTATTGTTTTCCACGTTGCTTCAGGAGAAAAGGTAGTTGGCCGTATTCTAGTATTGGAGAACGCTAGAATACGGCCAACTCTCCTCACTGCCTTCTTTAGTGTTCAGAATTTCTTCAACAAATTCGCGCCAAAGGTTCCAGTTATTCTTGCTTGCCATCATGTTGTGGACCATGTTGTCAACGTTGAGCTCGGATACCCAGAGTGCTTGTTTCTCTGGGGGTCCAAACCTCACAGTCAGTTATGGTGTGTTCAGCATCGTCGACCTCCGCTTGGCAGTGGTGGCACGCCGCGGGTGCTTCCTTGTCAATCTGCTTTAGATACGCACCGAAACATCCCTGTCCAATGAGCATCTGAGTCACCTTAGTTTCACCATGTTTTCGGGCTCTCCACCGGTTTAAGACCGGGATAAGTCGGTGGGCCCGTCTTTCCTTACTAGACTGATCCTATCTCTACTGCCAGGCTTTCTTCAGTTTCTGGTCATGCTTGTTGTGGTTTTTGCGATATTCGAGGTTCTGATATATACCATCTTTTGTTGCGGACACATTGCGTTTAAAATAACGGCATCTATTGCTCCTTGCGCTTGCACGTTGTTGGTTCGTACCCAATCAACTCCATCCAATCGCTCAGCTTCATTATGATTCGACAGCAGATCTCGAAGAACATTTGGCAGCAGGGAGTGCCACAGGGACTCTGCTCTGAGAGCGCCTCTACTCCACGTTACACTGGTGTCAGAAACGATGGATTATTAAGACCCTGAGTCGTTCTGAATGGAAGTGGTGTGATTGGGAAGTGGCTCCCATTTAGGCAAACCTTCATCCAAATTTTGGCTCTTTGCAAATGTAATAAGCCATCTAACACATAGTGCCTATGTAGGTACTTACGTATTACTTTCTTATTATATATTAATACATATGCATTTTCTTATTATATGAACACCTATCCATCTAAGTATTAAACAATGACATTATGAAATCATCCAAGTTGAAAGACAACAAACTTCCGTCTTCATCAAAATATAATGTAGATATTATATTAATAAAAAATTCATGTAAATGGAAAGATTCTCTTTGGTTGATTCTCAAAAGGAAGTAGCAGAATCAATCTAATTACAGGAATAATATGGATCGTATGGTATTACGAATCTGACAGTGATTTCGTGTGAATCGTCATTAACAGGAGCTTAAGCATATTACAATGGATAAACAGGACGTTGATGGATGTTAATTGCGGAAATCGTATCTGGACCAATACAAGTGATAATACCCAGTGACCAGTCATTGCATTTCAAAATGGGATGACACCAATGGCGTTGTTGTAGCTTATGATTATAATTTTCTAAGCGCTTTATTTGCGGCCCTCAAACTGTGTGTTCGTCGGCAATTCCGCATCGATCGACACATTGCAGGCCTGTTTCAATTAATATTTATCGATCCGAATGCAACTGGCGGTGCATTGTTACATGCACGTCATGTTCCACTTTGGTTCACATTGATTTGTAAACTGCATTGTCGGAATGATTATCGATACATGGAAAGAACGTGGGATGGAATGGCGTGAGGTGCAGCCCCATTTTATAATGCGATGCTGAATGCACTTTTTGCATCCAACATCCTTGGATGGAAAATAAATTTCCGCAGTGCTCGTTCGCTCTGACGGAAGAAACGTTCGGACGATATAAGAGTCGTGAATTTTTCAATTCTTGACGTGGCGATGTATGTCCATGGAACGGAATATGCACTCCTCAGAATGGAGATCTTACAAGGAGCATGAATTTTTTGAATACTTCATGAGATTAAAAATGTTATTTATTTGCTACATTTCGCGTTTGGGCCGTGTTTATCGCGCTTAATTCGAATTTTCACACGTTAAAATGACCTGGGGTGTAAGGCAATCCTTCACCTACATTACATTCCGCCGACGATGCCTTCTTCAACGCAGCAAATCGCTGAAATATTAAATTTTATTATCCGGATCCGAATCATTTTTATTTGATTCATAAGGAGCACACGACGAAGAAATAATTTTCAAGGATCCACCCTTGAAATGCACAAGAGGTAAGAATTGTTTTCGTATACTTCGCAGTGGAGATATATTTGTCGCAGGAGTACTACGTGACATTTTCAAGAACACCCTTCATCTTCATATAAAAGATGTGACAGCCACTTGCTGAACATAATACATGGTCCGAAAAAATCTTTTCGACTTTAAGGCCCCAAAAAAAGAAAATAAATCAATCAAGCTGGCTTAAAATGTCGCTAATAAAAGTCGAAAAATGTTCGTAGCAAATCTGAGCAGAATCGATTTTTTTAGAACCGTTCTGAAACATTTATAATATATATAAAGTTATAATAGACGAATAATTCTATTAGACATAATTAAGTGAATATTCTATAAGCATTTTTAATGATTTATGTATAAGGACGAGTAGCTTGGTGCGGATGGTGGTTGAAGTATGGTACAGGGCGCAGAAAGGAAATATTTCGGAAAAGGGCAAATTTTCAAAGGCTAGACTCTTAAGAATATATATTCCAAAGTAATTTTCAAAATTAAAATTATTTACGGAGTTATAGCTATTTCAGTGATGTGGTAACTAAGCCAGTCCTAAATTTGCTCAAATCTTTTTTCAACATGGTTGACATGATATCTCAAGTTTTAATCAATTGAATTACTTAAAATTTAATAAACATATTTCTTATATAATTATCTATCGTTCTTACCAGATTTATATCAAAAAAATTTGATCATCAATCAAAATCAATCAGTCAAAAGGGAAAAAATAAAGACAATAATGACTTTGTTTTAAATGGTCGCCATTTTGCGAAAAACATTTTTTTCTCTGAGTTAGGGGCTCTAACGATATTCTTACTTATTATGAATCTTTTTTTGTTTCAGGTGACTAAAAAATTTGGGACCATAACCAGGACACACCTTTTTTATCCCTTACACTTTCAAATTTTAATTGTAAATTCTGAAAATGTCAGTAAATATCATGTATACTAAAAATATTTATTACTTTTTTATTGAGCTTGTTAAAACGTCCAAAATTTGTGCATCTATAGAATACCCCCTTAATATAGGATGCGACAGAGATTCTAACTTATTTGAAACTTGAAAGGTTGAAAGACACCCCTAAGACGAATGCGCGCTCATCTCTTATATATTGCATAATTATTACTAAACTTACATTAATGAAAAACATTAGATCTTAGTCTTTTGAATAAATGATATTTTATTATTTTTGGAATAATTATCGCTTCAGAGTGCACGTTTTAAAAAAAGGAAGTTTTCCTGCCGCACTTGTGCTATTGATACGTGAATAAAGTTTTTAATTTGAGAGTTGATTAGAAATAGTGGCGGATTTAACACTTCAGAGGCCCTTGGCGCAATTTAAGTATGAGATTCCCTGGATCTATTTGTTTTTTAACCTAGGACAAATTCTGATATTTGACCCTCGATACGTGTGGTTTCTTATTACGTAGAATCAGGGCAGAAAACGACCTAGTTTTTCAATTGAAGGTTGAATTTTGAATTTCAACCACGATTTCTACATGTTATTTAAAAGTACTAGCACATAGAAATCGTAACTGATTAGAAATGTCGCTTCAGGATGACCGTTACAAATAAGGAAGCTTCCCTGCCGCACCTTAATGATAAGCTGCAAAACTCTAAAATCTCAATGCATTGACCAGAATAGAGATCATTATGATGGTATAATTTTTTAAATATAATTTATAACATCTTTAAATGTTTTTCTATAATATAGAATAGATAATTGAACAGATATCTTTTATATTGTTTATGTTATTCATTTTTAAAATAAGGTAGTGTAACGTAGGGGGCCGCTGACTATGGGCACCCCTGCGTTCCTTCGTAGCTGCAGCGGATGCTGCGTTATCCGGATCGCGGAGCCCGGATCCAAAGGTCACTCGAAATTAGGCGTTTCGTAACGTTAGTCTGGACCACGAGGACGGCGCCGGTGAACTACGGATGTTTGTCAGGATTCTCTAAGGGGATGGGGATGTTCTGCTCGTTCTGATCGTAGATGGGGATGATGAAGTAAAGACTGTATGTCAGCTCAACGCATTTATTTATATAAAATGCGGAGCGCACAGTCGTGGATGGCAATGGCGTGTGATGAACTCTCAGTCAGACGAAGTGCAGCGAGAATGGCGATGTATGGAGGCTTCAACGGAACAATCTCCGAAAAGATGTTCCTCGGGCAAGGCCTGGAATCGAACTGACGTCTCTGTAATATTTCTACAGAGCGTCACATTTATACCTGGCAATTGAAGCCAGGCCACCCTTTCTTATCTATGTAACCGACGCCAGCGTCCTTATCTACATGGAGCGCGTCGATCCAGCCCTTATTGCGGTACTTCTTGTTTCTTGACCGTGTTTCTTGACCGTAAGGACTGGCAACGGCGAAATCCCATGGATTTCGCCGCATGTACTCTATATTTAATTATTTGATTATGCCTCCACGCTACACTCCCCCCGACTTAAGTTTGATCGTCCCGATCAATTCAACAAAAGATGAACGTGTTTAATTGCCTTGATTACCATCCATAACCGTGCGTCTCCAAAATCACATATTAACAATAGAGTACACAAGAAATATTTATACAAAATCATCAATCAGTAAATAGTAAAATACACAAAATACAATGGAGAAAAACAAATGCAAGTCATTATATATAATACAACTAGGTTTGTATCATCTAGTTTTTTTTTTTTTTATTATAAAATTACGCCTTATAGAAAAAGGGAAACCGTGCGTTTTCCGCGTTTATAGTGCCGTCCGTAATCATAAATGCTGCCGCCGCTGCAGTATCGGGATTTTTTTTTCATTTTCTTACTGATTTTCGTTAAATTATTCTTTTCGTAGGAATTTTTGCAATTAACTAATTATTATCGCGAGCTAATCCGGTACCCGGTGAGTACAAGTATAATTATTTTTCCCGGCTTCTCGTAGCCGTCTGACGCAGGAGTCGTTCCTGGCCGTTATTTTGGTGCATTTTTAAATGATCATGTATCTATCCTGGCCGAAGAATCAAAGCCGAAGGATGAGATCAAGTGCCCACTAGGAGCTCAGCTGTAGTCACGTTCCTCCCTACTAGACGTCGAGCTCTCTATCGACGCCCACCGCGATTAAACCAGTCAGTCGCAACAATTGCTCACTGATACTGGTGCTCTTATGAACGTACGCGAATGACTTATTATTATTCATTATTATTATTGTTGTTACCACTTCGGCCTCCGTGATGCTCGTGCGATCTTTCCTCGCGAATTTAACAATCACTGTCACAGATTTAGTGATTGGGCATGTATGCCTTATCGCGAGAAGTTTTTTTAAGAATAAATTCAATTTACTAGACAAAAATTATTTTTAATTGCGCGGTTAAGAACATCGCGCGATGTCGAATCCATCCGATACTACGAAAACAGCGGCAAACATAACGAAACGACACTTACCAGAGTTTTGCGGGTCGTGTATGCTTACACAAACCCACTTTTGGGTTTTCCACTAGTTTCCGCATCGCGGCCAACGCTCCAGGCGCAGCCTGCAATGCGGATGTAGCTCGAGCTGATTGTCGAAACCACGCACAATCCATCGGGTCGTAGGTGCGGGCTTTCAGCGAGGCTGTTGGTGGTCGGCCATCATCAATGGCGAGGCATCGCGGCGCATGCTGCGGGTGCAGCGGGAAAACGGCGCCGCGGCGTCGCCGCCGTGCGTTGGTGGTTCCGGTCCTCATTCCTTGTCGCCGGAAGTGCTTGTTAGGTCCAATTCCTCCTCCTCGGTCGGCTCTGCATCCTCGACGATCGGTTCTGGTGTTACCGAATTGCTGCCGTCGTCGGTCCCAATGTGGTCGTCTATTGCGACATTGCGTTTGCAAATGGCCGCGTTTGCCGCACAATAATCGTTGCAGCAAGGCGCGGTGGGTGGTCGGTCCTTCGTTGTTGAGGGGCGGCTGGCGATGGGCGGCTTGAGCGAGCTCGTCTGGAGCGGCGAGCGGTGGATGCTCTTGAATTGGAGCAAGCGGCTGGAGATGAGCTTTTTGAGCGGGCTCATCTGCAGCGGCGAACGAAGGGCGCTCCTGAATTGGAGCGGGCGGCTGAAGATGAGCTGTTTTGACAGGCTCATCTGGAGCGGCGCGTGATGGGCGCTTCTGAATCGGCGCGGGCGGCTGAAGATGAGCAGTTTGAGCAGGCTCATCTGGAGCGGCGCATGATGGGCGCTTCTGAATTGGCGCGGGCGGCTGAAGATGAGCAGTTTGAGCGAGCTCATCTGGAGCGGCGCGTGATGGGCGCTTCTGAATCGGCGCGGGCGGCTGAAGATGAGCAGTTTGAGCAGGCTCATCTGGAGCGGCGCATGATGGGCGCTTCTGAATTGGCGCGGGCGGCTGAAGATGAGCAGTTTGAGCGAGCTCATCTGGAGCGGCGCGTGATGGGCGCTTCTGAATCGGCGCGGGCGGCTGAAGATGAGCAGTTTGAGCAGGCTCATCTGGAGCGGCGCATGATGGGCGCTTCTGAATTGGCGCGGGCGGCTGAAGATGAGCAGTTTGAGCGAGCTCATCTGGAGCGGCGCGTGATGGACGCTTCTGAATTGGCGCGGGCGGCTGGAGATGAGCGTTTTGAGCGGGCTCATCTGGAGCGGCGCGTGATGGGCGCTTCTGAATTGGCGCGGGCGGCTGAAGATGAGCAGTTTGAGCAGGCTCATCTGGAGCGGCGCGTGATGGGCGCTATAGAGATCATTATGATGGTATAATTTTTTAAATATAATTTATAACATCTTTAAATGTTTTTCTATAATATAGAATAGATAATTGAACAGATATCTTTTATATTGTTTATGTTATTCATTTTTAAAATAAGGTAGTGTAACGTAGGGGGCCGCTGACTATGGGCACCCCTGCGTTCCTTCGTAGCTGCAGCGGATGCTGCGTTATCCGGATCGCGGAGCCCGGATCCAAAGGTCACTCGAAATTAGGCGTTTCGTAACGTTAGTCTGGACCACGAGGACGGCGCCGGTGAACTACGGATGTTTGTCAGGATTCTCTAAGGGGATGGGGATGTTCTGCTCGTTCTGATCGTAGATGGGGATGATGAAGTAAAGACTGTATGTCAGCTCAACGCATTTATTTATATAAAATGCGGAGCGCACAGTCGTGGATGGCAATGGCGTGTGATGAACTCTCAGTCAGACGAAGTGCAGCGAGAATGGCGATGTATGGAGGCTTCAACGGAACAATCTCCGAAAAGATGTTCCTCGGGCAAGGCCTGGAATCGAACTGACGTCTCTGTAATATTTCTACAGAGCGTCACATTTATACCTGGCAATTGAAGCCAGGCCACCCTTTCTTATCTATGTAACCGACGCCAGCGTCCTTATCTACATGGAGCGCGTCGATCCAGCCCTTATTGCGGTACTTCTTGTTTCTTGACCGTGTTTCTTGACCGTAAGGACTGGCAACGGCGAAATCCCATGGATTTCGCCGCATGTACTCTATATTTAATTATTTGATTATGCCTCCACGCTACAGTAGTTTCCCTGCCGCACTTGAACTAAATAAACAATTGTTACATATTTGAAAATTTCAGGATTTCATCCAAAGATCTAAAGCAGTCTAATGATAATTACCATGCTATACAAACTGAAATATATATTATATCAATTGTTTATCTAAAAAATATATTTGTGCTGGATAAAAGCACTATGAAACTAAGATGGATGTTGGCACATTATGTAAAATGTTTATGACCCTTCTGGAATAATGTATTGGATGGGATGAAATATTACACGAGTGTAATATCTTAAAATGGTTAAGATAATATCAATAAAGTTTGAAACTGTGTGAATATTCACAATATTTTACAACTTTGTTCGGATAAGTTCAGTGTCTATCATAAAAATTTCCATTGCACGGGAGCAACTTTGTAACAAACACACCACTTATATAACACCTAGGGTAGTGAAAATTTATTTTCGCTTCGGGACGCTTTTTCTGCTTCTTTATTGATATTGTAGAAAACATTTTTTGTCTCCGCCAAAGGATTTAAGCCGATTTTAAAGGATGCCCTCCGCGAATCGGAGTAATTCTAAGGGCACACTTTGAAGTTGGGGTGTACCTTTGTTAAAGCAGCCCCGAAATATTTAGCAAAACTACATTACAAGTTCTGAACGAAACTCCGGATAATCTGATTAATCGATTAACCGCCGCCCAAATTGGAGTCCTCCCAATTGGAACTTCTTTGTGTGTGTCCTAACTCGAAACAATTTTCCATAATTGCTTAATTACTTGTCCAAAATGTGGACTGAAAGCCCGTAAAAGTTTGCACAATCGACCAAATCAGCCAGTGTTGTTCTTTAAGGCAACGATCTGCTCATAAACAACCGGTGTTAATGGGATTATAAAAGGATTCTTGGAGATGTTGAGCGTCCGACGCCGGGACGAAGGGGAGCTTAATTAATAATACAAACTTTCCGACACGAAAATGCTTTCTTGTTTAAAACAAATCATTGTCGTTTAATTTATTCAAATTAATTTTAAAAAGTTTTAACGAACGCAGAAAAAAATTAACCGTTCGGTATAATTAAAACGCCACGGCCCGCTTTACAAGTCCCAACGGTTTGGTACCCCTATTTTATTATTCTCGCCAAAGTGCCTACTATTTTTTCATATTACCTCAGCGCATTCGCCTTTGTTTAACCTTTTCGGCGCTTATTTAGCATTTAAGGGTCGCAGTGTGGGTTCAACCTGGCGCTGAATTTGTTTAATGAATCAATTCATCATGCGATGCTTTTAGGGGTTATCGCTTTTACTTTATCAGATGCACTTGAAATTCTGACCACTCTTAATTTATTCAGAAAGAGAACTCAATTTGTCGGGCGACTTTTCGTTCTGGCCCTTGACCATTTGCTTGAACCATGCCCATGAAATTTGATGTTAATCAATACCAAACATGTAGATCGTAAAACTTCGTTGGAATTTAATCGAAACGTGACGAAACAATAAAAGAGACAATCTGAATAAATAATAATATTATATTAGAAATACAAGACGACATTAATAATAAAACCCTCAAAGAGGTAAAACACAATGTTGTGTCCGAATTCCAGTGACTCATAAAGAGCATTCTTATACGTTGAGCTCGGAGGCAGACTGGAGATTGTGAATGGGAAACAGAGACGGAGAGTGTATCTTGTGTACATCGTACGATTGTATAGATCGTTTACCCAAATTTATCGACTAATAATGACGCGTTAATGATAT
Organism: Stenopsyche tienmushanensis; assembly: GCA_008973525.1. Classification (NCBI taxonomy): domain Eukaryota; kingdom Metazoa; phylum Arthropoda; class Insecta; order Trichoptera; family Stenopsychidae; genus Stenopsyche; species Stenopsyche tienmushanensis. The sequence goes on from WACJ01000044.1 coordinate 1,011,827, forward strand.
AATGAATCGATTTCAGGTGTATTGTTTATGTTTACTTGAAGAAATTACCGAGCATTGTGTGCTATCGGCAGTGTTTATTTATTTATGTACAAACTTCATACACGCTGCGATGGTCCTGACAGATAAGTGAAATGATAAATTAGCTCACTACTCAAAATGTTAAAAAAGAATATACACATATTGGCAATTCTGCTGCATGACAAAGATAATCGTATAATAATCGTAGCAATTATTTTATTAACAAGTGCTATCATGATGCATTTTAAGTATTCCTTTCAACACACTGTATCACTCAATATGTTGACATAAAAGTCACTTTGAAATAATATAAGTATCAATTGATTATAAACAGAAATTATCGCTACACTAATTGCATGAATGCGTTAGTTAGAGCTGGAAGACATGCGATAAGACAATTGGATACATTATTTGTGAACAAATGATTGTCTGAAGTCTAATAGAGAGTTGAACAACACGTATGTGTTCATACTCTTTCTCTGAATCACTCGAGAGTAAGTAATCCAATCCCGAACCAAAATTTCAAAATTGCATTAGATCATCCCGGGATCAGTACCGGGATACCGGGACCGGAATTGTCAATAGTTTAAGAAATTACATTGATAAATTTGATAAAAAATTCTGAACCCCGTATCTATATTATATTTCACATCGATATTCCCATTATTAGAGTCGAAGTGTAGTAAATACATCACCGGTGGGGAAACGTTAATATAACAATTTGAAAAAAACATGTATACTCTATATATGTATACATAGATTAGACAGTTATTGTCCATAGGCGTCGCCTAAGCTCTCTAATTAGTAGTTACGCCGCTGTTTCCAAGCGTTGAGATATCGGCGGGAATGTCTAAATTTACTAGTCTCATTCATTTTTTCCTCTAATCTGGATTTAAGTCCAGTCACTGGTCATATAATATCAATTTTTCTGAAAATCTTTCCTGGATGATGAAAGTTAGATACTGAAATTTATTAATTCAAATCAAAAGGAGTCATATAATGATTTAAAACTGCCAATGCCTATGGATACAAAAAAAACTTACTAAGATCATGATTTGAGTCTCTCTCTTCTCTCTCTTTAACTCTTTCGAAACTCTTTCGAAAATTTAGATTTCTTTGCAGGTTCTGGATTCATTTAGATGTAAAAATTACCTTAACTTCCATCAGATTTGATTTTAATGCCCATTTTAACCGAAACTTATACTATAAGAGTCTTAGAACTAGTTCATCGGATCAATACTTGGTCACAATTACTTTGTGATCAAGTATTTGAACCTGTTATTTTGTAATAGAAGTCTTAGAATCAAGATAATTTACTATATATTTAATTGATTTGAGAATTCCTAAAAAAGAAAGATGATTTCCTAATAAAGAATCCCAATAAAGATTAGACTTTTTCCAAAAAGACGTTCAATGATGGTGTACTGTCGAGAGAACTTGGCGTGCAGACTTGAAATTTTTATAAAATACTTGGTGACAAAAGACGAAACTTGCTATATCAAAGTTTAAAAGTAAAATAAACGAAATAACAGAAGAATATTTCCATAAAAGTCGAAACATGTTATCCAATATGAAGTTCAACAACTAAGCTGCTTTTCATATACAGTAGTATTTGCTTTTTTCAACCAATTCCTATAATAACATCCAAAATTGCAAATTAAAATTGATGCGTTGATTGAATTCTCGCCATCAGCATTTCATTCTGAGACAATTTCCAGCGAAAACGCTCAAATTTATGGCCACGATTATTGTGCTGTTTATGTAGAAGCAATCGACTTTCATGGCATGCTCTAGTTTTATATCAATAAAGAAATACGCGATGGGAATTGTAGCAAAACGAGGGTAATTTTGCTTTAATTACGATTTAAAATTTACTCTCATTTTTGTTGTTCAAAGCAAACAACCCCGAAAGTATTCGTGTAAATAGCCTATCGTGCCAAAGAACTGTATTCGAGCATAAACACCAACATTTTCGAAATAGTAATAATGAAAAGCGAAAATAGGTCCCGTCGCCCATTTTCCGCTGTACTTATAACCTACTTTTATTGTGTGTATTTTTCCTGGAAAATGCACTGCAAATATAACAGTCGATTTCATTTATTGTGATATCAAAAGTTGATTTCTTTGGAAACTGCACCACCGTGCAGACTGCGTATATTAATCAACGCATTATAAGGATTGTCAATGACAATTATCTCGATTTAAATTAATTTTGCTGTGACTTTAAGCATAAAATATTGGAGTTAACGCGTCTAGCAAATGAATATTATTCAAAGTACGAGTCGGATTAATTCTTCTTCTCAGACACCTGTGCAAACAAGAATTGTAGCTGATTATGAAAGATATTCTCCCCATTTAAATCAGAGGTGGATTTGCCTTTGTTTTAATCTCCATTTAAAGCAAAATACCTACTACCCTTTTGTAAATTCACCCCTTTGCCGATTAATCCTTTGTACATGTATTTATATATGCAAAAAATAAATACAGCCATGATTCGCATTAGTATGGGAACATCATGAGGGATAACATTGGCGAAATGGATAGCTTCCGTATTCTCACCCGACTGACTTATTAATATGGCATTTTCCACGAAATACAATCAAATAATCGGATTTTCCGATTGCGGATTCGCGCTACAAGGGCGGAAAACCCTTTATAATCCTTTTCCGTTCTTATCAGATATCAGTTACGGAAAATTGTTATTCAACACTTGGCTCCGACGAAGAGCGACACGGAAGAGGTAAAGAGGAGAAAACGGAACATCCACGTCACAGATTCTTGTTTGTACAAATGCTCCGAACGAGATCCTTTGGAAAAGGCTTCGCTAAAAGGAGTGAAGATAAGATTGTAAAATGAAAACTGCAACTCCTCGTAAACGCTAGATTTAATGCGGAAAGAGAGTGCATTAAAATTCAAACTTTCTAAGTACTGAATGGAATTTCAAACTTTATTACGTGCCGGCGGTGTATTTTTAGCTCATCGTACTGCATAAATCCAATAACGCTGTTGGAAACTCCATGTTGTTGATTTTTTTAAATTTTAGGCCTTCAAATACTAGATATTTATGAGGACTGATATTCATAAGTCGTGTTTCCGTGGGAATAGCTGGATCAATTCAAATATTGTATATAATTGCAGTATCAACCCCCAAATTGGCGTGTTTGTCGGCCATTTTGATCAGTTACAGTAAATTCTTCCGATGGAAAGATCATCGTGCGCTCCTGTCATCTCCGTTCCTTGTGAGTGTTTGAGGCATCAGTGATTTTTTAATGAAGTTGTTCAAAAAATTGAAGAACAAATGCGAAATGACCACTGTGTGATGCTTGACTTGAAAAATAGTTTAATATATTTGTGAAGTATCCACTGAATTTCAATTGAACACAAGTATTTTTAGATCTTACATAAGGGTTGTAACCTTATTTTATGGATGAACCTCGTGTGCTTTAAAATCTGTCCACTAATTATATTTCTTGTAAATTTAAATAAAAAAGGATCGAGTTACGATATCTTAAATGGCAGGACTGTTATTAGTGTATGCCACATGAAGATTCGGAATTTCAGTTTGTCAAAGATCGACCGTTTACCTTTTCCCTTTGAGCTTAAATTTGGGACAAAACTTAGCGAAAATAGATAGAACTGTCAATATACTTTGGAAGAAATTTGTGAGAGGACAACGGTTTTTATGGAGTATGAATTGTTGGTGAATTCTTCGTTGATGATTCGTAATGCTTAAGTCTCATTTTTGTCCTAACTTGCGACAAAAAATGAATTCTATGTTACAATAGAAAAATATCGTAATAATGCTCATCTATAAATACCGAACGCTCATGTGATATATCCTAATAATGGGTGAATTTTGAGTTTGAAAAAGTATTAATATCCTTTGATGAATTTGAATAATTTAAGATAATTCAATATATAAATAATATAACAAATCTATAGAATCGTGTAAAGCTTGGAAGTTTATTTGGGTAGCATCAATTTTCGATGCAGCATGTCACTAGATGATTGCTTCAGCCGCACGTGAGGCTTACGTGCTTTATTATGTGACAAAATGAATTGGTATATAATTTATTATAAGCACCAATATAAGGCTACTGAAAAACGATACGCTCAAATCTCTTTTTGTGCGATTTCGAAGTTATGCGGTTTTATTTTAAGGAGTTTTTTATTTATTTTTATTTCATAGAGAGTACGTATCGAAATATTTAGCTATTTACCAATTACATATCGAGCTAACCGAAATTTGGAAAAAAAAATTGGGACTGTGTAAAAATCATATTGCATTAGATTTTTTTTAAAAAATGATTTCTTTTTTTTGCATTTTTCTTATGTTTCGACTCTTAGAAATACATTCTTCAAAGAAATTTCCAAAATTTGAACTCCTTACAGAGTTATAGCTATTTTAGTGATGCGGAAACTTGGCCGGTCCTACCATAATGAAATCTTTGAACGTGTTTTCCTTGAAACTACTTTTTTCGAAACTGGGTACGAATCTTTTATATATAACTCTCTATTATCCCTACCAGTTTCCAGTTTTTTTCTTAACTTTTTTTATGCGATTTTGGATATATTTTATATAGCTGCTTCAGAGTTATGCGGTTTTTAAAATCCATGGAACGCATCTTATTTTTTTTCTTTGTAAGTCATAGCTTTTTTGTGCGATTTTCCGCGGAACGCATCCATCGCACAAAAAAAGGTTTGAGAGTATTCGATTTTAGTAAATCAATGTTCAATCGATGTTGTGACATTATTAGATTGACCTGTAGGTAATTTTTAAATCTGTAAATAAATATGGCTGGTGACCATATTTTTAAAACATATATTCGCCATGAAAAACCATATCAAAATATACTGTCAGGAATGACATTCAATTGTCAAGAATATACAAATGATGATTTTTTAATGGATAACCAGAATATAGTATTTTAGAATGGGCGAATTATCATCCCCATGCAATAGCGCCGTTAATCTGTGAAAATTTAATTCGTTAGATTAACGGCGCCATCTTCTGTGATCGTTTCTTGTGCGTGCGCTGTTATCGGTTCGAGTCGTGAGGAGTCGTCGTATGGCCTTGACTGCGGGAGGACGTCCTTTTCGCAGCCAGACCTCTCTCTCTCTCGTATTTAATAAATGAGTTATCTAAGATGAAATATTTTCTGCTCGACGCTCGTCTACCTCCATCTCATCCGCCCGGCTATATAGCAGCCCGAAAGCATACCAAATCCACGTGCGAGCGCAGCCATCTCGAAGAACACATAAAAGCAAAGCGCCGCTCGGGGATTCTGCCATGAGAGAGCTCCCGCTCCTACGCTTCACTGGTGTCAGAAGTGGGTACAGTATATTATAAGAATTAAGATATACCGTTAGTCTCGTCATTTTATTGCCACGCTGTATTTGTTATTGTATTTATCAATATATCTAAATTATCAACATAATAAGTTGGATCACGGATCACGTCGGGAGAGTTGGCAAATAAATACAACTCGATGCTTTGATAACAATTTTAAAACGGATATGAATTTTGCATTTGCATCCTGTTTGGGATTCCTAATGCGGTTCTTCGCATTGACTAGACGATGAATTTTATATTCTGTACACTGCATCATCCAAATGGAAAAGAGCTCAAACATATACGATATTAAATAAAACGTACGGGGTTCGTTTCTTTTGGTAGAATGCAAAATATTTAACTTCATATACTGATGCAAACAAGGATGCGGTAGCACTCACTTGCTTGCATCACACAATGTTTACTTGCATGAAATGCTTTTATAAAATCGGACATATTCGTTATGGTTTCATTCTGCGATATGGGGTGGCAATTTCTTCATCTTCGGCAATGTGAAAAGCCATAAACGAATTTCGATATGAGTTTATTTTCCAGCAGCGGCCCGATGTGGGCAGCCAGGATGTGTCTTATAAAGAATTTATGTTATCTCGTTGGTTGTAGGTCTCTTGCATTTGGCGGTGCGAGAAATTTCCTCCCCAGAGAGGAGGAGGTAATATTCAATGAGACCACGAGGCTCTGCTCGAGGGCTCCCTCACATATTATTGAGTGCCTCTACTCTGCATGTCATAAAGAGAATTTACATTTCGCGCCGTTGTGAACTTCAACCAGAAATAGAATGTGGTAGGTCGTAGGCCTTAAAGGATCACCTACCAGAACTTCCTCAATTAAACTGAATTCCGTTGAGACGCAAACGTCGAAGAGCGATAGGCGGCGAATAAATGGAGGAAAAATTACGAAATTCAAGACAAATTTTCTATTAAGTTGGCGTTTCTTAAATTATAATACGTGGATTAAGCCACGACAATATGGAAAATAATAAACATGATCAAAAGAATCACACTCATCAAGATTTATGGAAGAATGTTGGTATTGGCACAACAATTTAATACATTGCTTCCGGGAAAAGTAAATCATCATACTCTGTGTCACTCACATATCACTGGAGGAAATATTAGGTATATCGATAAGTCGTTGCCAAATTTTGATTGTGATCCTATATTGTGGATTTAGACATCTATTGGAACGTTAAATGTTTAATTTTATGAGTATTTATTATATTAATGTTTGGGTATTTTTTCGACTTGAGACTCAAACACACGTCTGATTGATATTTATCATATATTTTCAACTAAATTTTGATTCTTTGGAGCCATCCGATCTGTATTTGCATCGTTATTATTTCCTTATAATATATTGATTTCATAAAAGTTAAACTATGTTCATAAAAGTGCAAAAGAATCGTTAATCTTAAAAGCCCCATTGTATATTGAATTTATATATTTTTTATGGTAAAAAAGATTACGGTCCAGATTATGACCTGAGCGGCCTCTCGCCTTTTTGTAGCCACTCATTGCTTCAAATTATTCATGATTTTTTTCCTCAATCAAACGCAATTATTCTATATATATTAATATTTTCTTATTTCCAGAAAAATATTTTGATCAATGAGTCCTAAATGTACTTCTACAATAAGGCACAATTTTGAGCTCATTATAACTAAAATCCAATAAACTCCACAAATAATACATAAGCCTCTTTGCAAAACATTATGTCAGGATATATTAAATCAATATCGTCGGAAAATTTCAACATAAGTGCCTCCGTGAAAACAGTGTCGCTTAAATTTTCCACATGGCGAGATTCCCAATAATTTAATTCGGTAAAGTTTCTCTGGAATCGAATGATATTTTCGTGTAACGTCAACCTGATCACTGTTTTCCATTTGAGCCGCTTGTTTTGGTGATTATGTCTTTTGCGAAATAGACGAACTCAATCAATCATTACGACTAAGCTAAATAAACACGATTATCTAATAATCTATCTTACAATTTTTACACAATAATTCTGGCAAAAGATTAAGACAATCTTCTGATATTTTTTTTTATTAATTTATATAAAAAAATAAAAATAACAAACATATTGATCCATTAAAATTGTGGAGGATGCCTAATTCCACTGTTCTGCAAGTTAAATTCGTAATTTACACCGGGAAATATTTCATTTGGAAACAATTGGAAAATGCGGTGGTTTGTATGTCAGACTCCTACTCGTTGCAATTTTAACGTATAATATATGTGTTAATATTATACCAGGATGTTATTTCATAGTTTTTATTTCTATAAAAATATTTGGAAAGATATTAGCGTTTTTTTAAATGGTTTTTAAAGTAAAGCGTATTCGGGATAAGATTTAAGTATCTCTTGTGAAGAAGTTTTCAAATAGCGTTGTGGATACATCTCAGTATTAGATGTATCGAAAAGTCTTTGCCGATTGTTTAACAATGAAATAATATATTACTACCTACTATTTCCCATAGGTTTTCACGATTTTCAATTTCTCTTTTGAAAAATTCTTCTGGTTTTGAGTCAAAATATGTCAGTTTTCAGTCATCTTCTTCGCCTTATGGGGTCGTGAATTTTTGTGTAGCAAAATCATTAAATTGTTCCTGATTAGTTCTCGAGGTTTAACTCCCAATTTAACAATACACATTTGTAGTTATTGTTTCGTCAGGTTTCATAAATTCATAATGAATAATTCCTTGAATATCCCACCTAATGCACAAAAAATCATACGGGTCATAAATCCAGGCTACAGAGTCGGAAATGGTTTTTATTTCAGCGAAACCCATTGACGTTTACGATTTATGTTATCTTAAACAATTCATTTTTAATCCCCAGACACAATTCGGAGCAAAAAGGAAGGAAATATTTGTCATGACAACAAAACTTTGCACGAGTTTCGTCGCTCTCCTTTGTTATCGTCGGACAGTTCGTGCGGCATCCAAACTTCTATTCGATTCTTCAAGATCAAGAATCTGTTTTCAAAATGGCTTTCAAATATGTTGTCATCCAGTTTTAGGGATATCTTTTAAACACCAGTTACCTGATTTAAATTTTGAAAACCAAAATCGAGGCACCGTAATGGTTACACTTCAACGTAAATTTAATTTATGGCTTTTGTGACCTTCGTGGTGTTTACCCCCTGGTCGAAAACAACAGAATATAATGCCGAATGTATGATTTTACCCTCAATTAAAATAACATTTATTTTCTTTTCAATATTACTGAACAATGATTCTTAAAATATAAACTTACAGAGATTCTGTCTTTACCGTGTCTGGACATAATTTGAGCTCAAATAGATGCTGTTTAGAAGCGACGAAGACTTATCGATACACCTAATATTTATATAAGAAATGCATAAAATAAGTAAGATTCTTTAAGAGAAATAAACATTTAGCAGAAATAATTAAGTTGAAATTATTGAAAATTATAGTTTTCAAAGGCATAGAAAATAGTTAATAAAATCGAATTTCTATAAATATTTGGAAGTTTGTCTTGAATTTTAACCCTTTGAGTAGTGAGTTAATTTTAAATCATCATAAAATTAGATGCTCTATTATCATCTGTACAGATCCACTTATCTATAAGAACCGTCGCAGCGTGTATGAAGCTTGTATATAAATAAATAAACACTGTCGATAACAAACAATATTCAATAATTTCTTTGCGTAAACATAAACAATGCACTTGAAATCGATTCATTATATCATTCACATATAATTATAATTCAATAAATTTGAGTTAATGATCTATACAATCGTATGATATACGCAACATACTCTCTCTGTCTTCGTCTCACATTCACAATCTTTGATCTGCAAGATACTCTCTCCAGCTCTGTTTTTCTCTAAATTCAACGTGCAAGATCCGAGCTCAACTTGTAAGAATGCTCATTCTGAATCACTGGAATTCGGAGACAACTCTGTGTCTTACCTCTTTAACGCATTCGCGGACACAGATTAGCGACGCAATTCATGAACACAGAAATTGAGTTAAACCATCAATAAACACACTATTATTATCCCTTGTTTCGTGTCTTTTCTCACGCCTTAAAATTCGAAACAACGATGTTAATAATTGGACTTATTTTTGACATTCTGTCATTATTGTTTGTTGTACAATTTAAATATCTCAATATTTATTTGAATCTTACACCTGACCTGATGAGAAAATATTATATGATAATACAATCATTTTTCTTAGTTTGGAAAGTTTAACTGCCCACCGAGCAAACACAACCCAAAATATTTTTCCAATTCCATATAATGTATTTCTTTGAATTTGGTCAGCCTGCAGTATCTTATTTTTGGTAAATTGGTTTTCGTTAACTTTTTTCCATGAACATTTGTACATTCTATTAACATTTTTTTATGTTCCTCACGGGGCCCGGCCGTTTTGCGACAAACCTGGCTCTCCTGTGCCGCGTCAGAGATCCTTTTTATGGACCTCTTGGCCACAGGGGCTTGGTGGCCACTCCCGGTGGCTTTTCGGCGTTAAAGGCCTTCTGCCATAGTTTTGGAGCCAAATGCGCCCGCGTTGGACGGATACTATTTTTAGTATCCGTCCTTTACCATAACATGCCACTACGGATTGACCATATACTTGTATCAATCTAGGTGTGAATTAGATTAATTAAGGTTATGAAGCAAGATTATTTTGATTAGGAGGTATATTTTTAGCTTCAGAATCATTGACGTTGGTATATTAGTAATTTTTATCGACATTAGACTCATTACCTGACGGATCCACGTTTGCTTGGTTAAATTAATTGAAATTAGCTTTAACCTCATTATTATCTATTTCTGTATGTTCACTAGAGTAATCATCGGAATTAACATCAGAATATGGAACATATTCATCAAACAAACGCGCGCCGATATTCGCAGACATATCCGGCGCAATAAGCACTTATCACATCCGTCTGCAATTGCAGACGTGTCCACGAATGCGTTTAGGGGTTAATAGAGTTCTATGACTGACATGTTGACATTGATATTAAGAGAGTTTTTATATATTTTTTATAGTTTTTATAGTAAAAATCCGTCTATATTCAACGAGATTTATTAACCCTTTCAATACATGACGCAATAAAGGTTTGCTGTGATTTTTTTTATAAAATAAAATAATTTAAAAACCAAGTAGTTAACGTCAATGATTATTAAATAAACGTCGTCTTTTTTCGATACAAGGTGACTAAGGCTTCTGTAGACGTGGCTAAAGTTATAGCGCGGGAATTTGATTGAAGTAATTACAGATCTCAAAAATTGTTATACATGTCGGCAATAACATAATCGCAGTTTAGTTTATATACAGTATGAATAGTTACACAAAAATTATGTCGCTTCCTTTCGTATTAATAGGAGGAAATCGACATGACTGTCAGTAAACAATGAGTGCTGTTGGTGTGTTTGAAATCCATTCGCAGAAAATAATAAACTCCAAGTCTGGCGAAGAACGAAATATTTATTCAGGTGGAGCTGCGATGGACGGCCATATCCGTGTTTGATACTTAGCAAGATCGGAACTCACTTTCGCACTTTGGAGAATTAGTTCGAGTAAGCCGATTCGTAGTTAGTGCGGTCGAACAAAAAGTTTATTCAGCTGAATAAAGGCGAATAGTTGAATTTTTATCCGAGCTGCGTACCTGTTCCGGATGTTAAAAATAGTGGAGAGCACGCGAGAGTTTAGCACGTCATAACGAAAGCACAAAAGTTACAAAAACAACCGTCGCTCCGGAAGTTAATTAAAAAGCGGAGGTAAGTAAAGCCTTCCGGCGCAGATGTGACTCATATAAGCCACCCCACAATGACTTTTTGACAGATTTAACTGGTTCGGATTAACTCGCAAATTTTTCACGGGAACCGAATTTTCCTCCTCACGTACCATTAATTACATCCACACCTTCAAATTTTTATCCCAGCTAACGGGATTAAATATGAGATTTTGCACTCTAACGAGATTATCACCGTGAAGCTAAATTCCATCATTTTTAAAGTCTAAGTCTGATCTTCTGATCTTTTTTCTATTTATGTCAGAGACGAAATATTTTAAATTCTGCTGGAAAATGTGAGACGATTTGTAAAAAAGTTTCATTTTATAGATGGTACAACATATGTACCGAGAGCACTTTAACTACTTATTACTGATGATACTACATATGTGTCATGCTTCTCATACAAGGTGTTTTACACATGGACCGACTGAGTCTTTTGTAACGTTTCACAAATGGGTCTATTAACGAAATAATAATTAAAGGAATAAGCGCCCGTTTTACAAAAATAAAAGAGGAAATGCTAATTCAGACAACTACAAATTAAATAAGGAAAAGCTGTTGGTTGTGCATACAAAGTAGAGTTGGCCAATTTGAACAAATTTTGTAAATAAATTTAATAAAAATATCTTAAGCATAAAAAGTATTTTCTTAAACTTGATCTTGGCAAATTGGTACCTCTTCAAGTTTAACGATTATTGATAAATTTGTATGACTTGTATGCATATCGTTGGAAAGGGTATAAACTAAAAAAAAAATTAAAACTAAAATAAGGACGTATGGATGGGAATAAATCGGCATTGAATAGAAATACTCTCTTCTCTAAATAACTATTTATTCCACACGAAAGAGAGAGAGAGATCTGGCTGCAGGAAGGACGAATTCCCGCAGCCAAGGCTAACCAACAGCTCTCCCCGACTCTTGCGCATCACTCGCCAGAAGAGATCGATCGGCATGCAGGTGCAATGTCTCCTTTGGGCCACAAGAGATGGCGCTGTTAAAATATCACATTGCCCCTGAAGAGAGACGGAAGATGTCGCTTTTAAGACCAACAGCGCCATTGCGTGGGGATATTCAATCGCACACGCTACAACGACTATAGATTCAAAATTTAACCCTGATTTATTTTTGTGTGTGTAACTATATTTGAAAAATAGCAAAAGATCTCCCTATTCCATAAGAACATTTTGTCGGTTTATATACCAAACAGCCATGTAACCATTTGAATTCAAAATGTTTGAGCTTGCGAGTTCAATCGTTAAATTATGTGACATATTACAAGTAAATTATTAATACAATAAGATGTTGGATGATTTTTGGTCTCTTATGATTTTTTGTTGACTTTAAATTAAATTTGGGATCGAGGATTATCCTGAGACAATTTATATGAAAAGCAATAGGAAATCATCACATTAATATCTCTAGAAAATATCTGAAGAACGTAGATTTGTACCAACGTGTATTTGCTCGCATATCTGATCGCATATATGCGCGATTACTAATCAACGGGTCAAGAAGAACAATACATATGTAAATGTTCATATATTTAAACACTCCATTTAAGCTCCATCAAAGTTGTTAATAGGGACATTCGGAGGTGGATTGTGTTAACTAAATTTTCCTCCGGATCCTATAGCTCAATGAGTAAATTTTAATTAATTATTTTTAATACAAAATTATAATTTGGGGTCGGTCATTTAAATTTAACTAAATGTATAAAAATAAATATTGTTGTAAGTTGACGAAATTCGCTTGATGTATAATTATATAAAGAACAGACAGACGGATATACAGGGTGCGGCAGGGAAACTTCCTTATTTGAAATGCGCGCCATAAAGCGATATTTATTCTAAAAAAGATGAAATGATTTTCATTTGAAAAAGCATGATCTAATGTTTTATGTTGCGTATTCTTAGTAACATCATGCAGTAGATGAAAGAAGAGCGAGCATTCGCTTTAAAGGTGTACTTTTCATGAACAAAATAATTAAACTGATATCTCCTATGCCTATATAATATTTATTTGAAGCCTATAATAGATATTTTCAATTTCATATTTGAACTTTGACTTTATTCACTATCGATATAAAATGTCTATTAAATCGGAATCGGAAAATATCTACTCTTAGATGTACTTAAGCTCTTAAAATATATCTTCGCTTTTTGTTCTAGCTTTCGAGTACATTAGAACTGTATAAAGTTTGTCATTACATGTGATCAAAATCGCTACATGTCGTCGAAATTTCCTTATCGCAGGGTAAGTTTTGCATATAAGCCCTGTTATGTCTTGTAATTTTAAATTGAATTTGTCGCGATACCTTATGAAGTTTGCATGCAACCTGAATTTCAGAAGACTTTCAGTATTTCATTATAATTATGATGCATTTGCCCAATTATGCTATTTTCTTACGAGCAATTTTCACCTTAATTAATATAGATCAAAGTAAAATTCCCGGTTATTCTTTTGGATTTAAATTCTAACTGCAATGCACTAATGGCTAATAAAAGTCATTTTAAAATTGCAAATAATATTTTATTCATATTTGTATAGTGTAATTGGCCCATGGGTTGTACTTTGTCGGACGTTAGAAGAAATTAGTCACAATTAGCCTCAAAGTAACGATGAAGGCTCTATTACACGTACATAGAGCTTAATATCTACCCTTTTATATATTTTCATCATTAAAGTTCAGTAGTTTTAAATTTGTAGAATCTTGAATGTATTAAAAAAATGATTAGAATCTGAAAAAATGATATTATTAGAAAATTTGTTCAAATATTTGCTTTATAGGATCAATCCAAATTATAAATTAAAACAAGATGATCTTTTATAAATATTAATAACTTCCATCTTCTAAATTTATCACCATATTTGAAGATTTGAATCTAAATTATAGTAAAGACGATCCAATTATATACAATGATGAATAAATTTAAAAAAAAAAGTTTTTTTTATATCTCTTTTGAACGAAAATATGTGATTATTTATAATTCGATTCCGTTGAATCCAAATCTGAACGCAGAAAAGCTGTATCATGTAACGTTTTCCCAGAATTTCCCAGAATTCTTCTTAATAAAAATTTGATTCCCTTTATACATCGCAATTCGACATTTATTTTTGTCTGTTTTCTCATAAAACAAGCTTAAAACATTGAAGCGAATAACTATGAAATATTAAAAACATATATATGACAGATTTTGACTGTTTAATGCGAAAAACACATTTTTAGTCGCATTTTGGTTTTAGTGACGCTACATTTGTATTATTCAAAACAATGGAAAAATCTAAATTTCAAATATATCGATAAAGCATCGCATTTTAACGCATTCCCGGACACGTTTCCAATTGCAGACGGATGTGTTTATTATAGTGTAGGGGCGTCGCATGTAAAAAATATCGCATAAAAGAGACTTGAACTACATAGAAAACTGAGGGATAATTTCCATTATTTTTAAAAACCGCATAACTTCAAACAAATGCGATAGAATGTATTAAAAATCGCATAAAAATTGACTAGCTTCTTGTATAATTTTTACAGTAAAGGGAGACATGTTTTTTTCCCCACTTAAATATCGTCTTTTGTTTCTTAGCTGTCATATGACATCAAACCAATAATATCATCGTCGTTCAAGGTAGTATTCTCAATCAATTCATCGACATCATTTTGAGAAAATGAACATTTATAGTTGATTTTTCAAAGTAATGATTTCAACTGACAATGTTGAAGCTTTTATTATTTCGCCATCTGTAAAGAATGCGGGCTAAACTGCCTTCCAACAAGAATTTAAAGTATATGGAGTTATCCGTGGTATTAATTTGGATTGTATAAATATTATTTATATAGTCCAAAATAGAAAACTTTTTTCAAGCATTTTCTAGTTTATCTAATATATGTTGATAAGTGTTTTTAATATAACACTATTTTCACATTTGGATGTTCTGAGTATGAGTGACTTTAATGATTGTAATTTGCATTTGTGTTAATTTTGGATTTTTTTATGCGCATTCGCATAAAAAAAATTGCCCTCTATGGAAAGATGAAGGATAGGTTTCATTATTTTTGAAAATAGCATAACTTCAAAATCGCATAAATAAGATCTGCCTAAAAACAGACCCAAGTGTATCTAGATATATTAGGTTGTCCCATAAGTTTTTTTCGCTAATAAACACAGATCTAATCATAGCCATGGTTGAAGAAAACCCGCGATGTACTGTTCGCAAAATAGCTAACAAGTAAGAAATTCCACGAACATCCGTCCATAATCATCTGAAAAAATTGGGCTACATCAATCGTTCAGATGTGTGGCTTCCTCATGAACTGACTTACTCAAATAAATTTCAGCGTGTTTCAACATGCGATCTTCTTCTCCAACGACATAATAGCCAACCTTTTTTGAAGAGACTTGTCACTGGAGATGAAAGTTGGATACTCTATGAGAATATCCAATGTAAACGGTCTTGGACCAAGGGTACAGAAGCTTTAACTGTAGCTAAATCTGGCCTACATCCAAAAAAAAGATTTGCTATGCATTTGGTGAGATTGGAAGGGGTTCAATTCAACAAAATATTCTTTACGTGGTACAAATTTTAATTCAAAAAATGATATAAAAATGTACCTTGATCAATATTTTGCCAACAAACCTGGGAAATTTTGGCAAGAAAGCATTATGAGGTTTCCGGAGAAATGAAGAATGTTAATAGAACAGAATGGATCATATTATTCAATAAATTTTGATGTAATACAAATTATTGTTTTTCTTTTCTTAATATGAAAACGAAAGAAACTTATGGGACACCCTAATATAAACCGAACGCAATATAATAAAAATATTGCTTTCGATTTTTATTACTTTATTTATGCTTCAAATGCTTTAACTCAATTTCTATGTTTATGAATTTTGTTGCCAATCCGTGTCCGCTAATGCGTTAATGCGAAAAAATACCGTTTAACACATTAATAATGAGTTAATTTTAAATGACTTATACGTAGATGCTTTATTTGTATGTTCACCACTTATCATCTGTACAAATCCATTTATCTCTCAAGACCGCGCAGCGTGTATAAGGCCTGTATACTATTGATAGAACACAATATTTATTTATTTGCGTAAACATAAAAAATACACTTGTAATCGATTAATTTGGTTTATTGATCTGTGCACTCAAGTCGATCGCAATAATTGCAATATTGCACGAATTGCACTTTGAATTGCTTCCACATCCACCGTATTCTTTAGATATGACTTCCAGAAAGTACCATCTGTTTGCAGATCTAAAATTAATGCTTCAGGAAAAGAGATGAAGAAGCAATTGCCAAAACTCTCTAATCATTCTACGGACTTATTGAGTGATTTTGTGCGAGTTTAGTGAACAAATTTATGAACAATTTTTAAACGATCAATCGGATATTCTTACAGTTTTGCCATGACAGCTTAATAAACGCTATTTTAGCACAGTGCAATGGTGCTGAATCGGCTGGAAAAATGGGCTTGAATTCTCCCGATTAAAGTATTATTCGAAGATCAAACGAAGTTTCTTGTTGAGCGACATAATCGTGTGATGAAAACGATGAACCTCATAAAAATCAAAATCCAGTATGATTTAATTTCGACGTCCAAATTTATTAAAGCCGAGAACTTTCTTCGAGGCTTAATCGCTTCGTTTTCAACAAGTCTGGAGCTAAATTTATTCTTATCCTCGACAATGACCTCAGACGTCCATTTTTTATCGTGGCCAACTTTAGCGAATTATTTTTATACAATGCATGAATAATTTAGTGGATTGAGTGATATATTCGTATGAAACAATAGACAGTCACGAAGGAGTTGAATTGATGACATGGCTGCTCATTAATGCCAACGGCTATTCATTCGTGACTTATACTATTAGGGGTTGAAAGGAAAACCTGACGAATGGGGGTGTATATTTTGTCTATTTTCCATCACGTCTTAACGTAGAAGGATTTAATTTATTATTATCGAAAAAATTGAATTTCTTTCGGTTATGAATTCGGTCTCGAAGGTCTCACTATTCCCGTCTAGACAGTTTTTGAAGGTGTAAGCGAAAAAAAGATCTAAAGGAGACCATTGACTTAATGAAATATCCTTCGATTTTTTGTTTACATTTTTTTTTTTTTGGGTACAAACTTAAAAATGTTTTTTTTACGTGTTCACCCCGAAACACGTAATACGGTTGAGCTTCATTCAGATACTGATTTAATCTAAAGCTTTTGGAAATGACAAAGTATAATGCGCCGAAACAGATTTTTCCCAAGATAAATACAATTTTGTCTGACATAATGGAAAAATATATTTTCTTGGGTTGATATTGATAAACATTTTTAAGGAGAAGATTTTATTTGAGAGAGAAATTTCATAATGGTACGCCATAAAAGGCCAATGTCATATTTTAATAATGCGATTAATTCAAAGATTCCGTACCCAAAAAAAATGTCGAATCATTTTAATAATGTCTATTAAACTGTTGAAATAATTCATCCACAATTTTTTTCAATAACATCCAAATTAATTTTTCAGGCCACTATAGAAAAGATCATTGTGGAGATAAATGCTAATGAAGATTTCAGCGAGTCAAGAAGTTCGATAATTGAATTTTAAATAATCATGGATTTTATATTAAATATTTAATAATATGGAATTAATATAATCCCAATCAAATAAAGAGATTCAAAATGTTAATAAGGTAAAATTCAACAAAAATATAATTTATATTAAATCTAAGTTTATCGGCGGCAATATCAATTGTGATCATATGGTAACAATAATACTGGTTACAATAACACTCACTCATCGAGTCACCGGGGTGAATGCAACGAAGATCTTTTATAAACCCATTTTAATTTGGAGTATAAGTGACCATAAAAAAAGGTAGTAAAACATATATTTAAGATGACCGTGTTGATTTTACTGTGCCTCAAATCAGTGGATTAAAACAGCGTTACCATATGGACACAAAGCTCTTTTTATTGAAGACATTGATTTATAATTTTTGAGAATAATCTCATCTTTGGAATGGCGAAGAAAATACACAAAATGCTATTGAATAACGGCCGACTGAAAGTACACAAGATGGCAGATATAATAGACATTCAAAAAAGTACTGTAAATCGCATATTGACTAAAAATTTGAACATGAGAAAGCTGTGCGCAAGATGGGTGGCGTATTTGCTCACAAAGCAATTAAAACAGCATCGCGATAATGTTTCAATCGAGTGTTTTGTTTTCACAGAAATAAAGTCGAGTTTTAGCATCGATTCATAACCATAGATAAAACAAGGATTCATTACTTTACACCTGCAACAAAGAAACAACAAAACAACTAGCAAAACCTGCTCAGAGCGCAAGGAAGACAATTATTATATTTTTGTAACTTAAAGCTAAAAAACTAGCTAAGATATAAAAAATAAAATAGATAAATATATAGATTTCATGGGCGAGAATAAGTGTATGTAAATTGCCTCTGGGGAGGAGGGGGGGGCTTCGTAATCGTACAGCTCATAGAAGGCCCCGGATATGCATTTGTTACCGAAAATGCCGTAAAAAGCCCCAAAAGCAGAAGAGGGAGTGGTCACAAAGTTTGTGTGTCCAACCGGTCCACTTCTCGGATCGCTGATACAACGAATGAGCGCTTCGCGATCGGATGACATCCATACCTGAATATTTCCACAGAATATGGTTTGTATCCATGAACGGATATCCACATGGATACTCCGAGATCAGGGAAAGTTCAAATCCAAAGAGCGAAACCCTAAACCTCCCGTGTATATTGCTAGACAAAAAAAAACCAGTAAAAACGATGGAATGATAGGGAAGAATCGGTCACAAAAAAGCCAAAACGATTCCATTTGCAGTCAGGCTTTTAGGATGTATGTGAGATAACTTTGATTGATTATATTAAAAAATAAACCGATTTCCTACTGTATTTCAACGTCTATGTATCGCTGCGTCGCACTTTTGATGGAAATTTCTCACAAAGACATAATAAGACATAAAGACATAATAATAAGGAAAAGAAGATTATTGACCAGATTCATCTCGTCTATTATGGGAAGATGTTATTCACTTGATCAATAATCAGCATTATTTTAAAGACCCCAAAAGATTAAAAAATAATTTAAAAAACAATCCCTAACTTGTATACATAGCCTTGATCTAAATTATTGATCATTTCAGTATTTAATTTCTACCAAGAAAATTACGATAAACCTGTCTTCAACCAAATAAATTGACTTTGTAATGGCGCTAGTTTATAGTCTACAAATAATGGTCTACAAAAAGAATACAGATTAATTGAAGACATTTTTGTAAGCATAGTAAAAAAATGTAGAATCTAGACAAACCAAAGGTTTTTCCAAGCACGCCTTGCATTATGGCTTTTAGACAGGCAGCTCAAATTCATTCACCACCACGCCATTCCCGGTTTTTAACACGATAATTTCGCACTGATCACACGGCAATGTTTGGCGTGTTGATATTGACGGTGCAAGATTTGCAGTTTTAATGCCTGACTTAAGTCGTGACGTATCTTTATTATGTTTCCTAGTTTGCTTTGCTCAAACATTTTAAGCCAAGTATGCGCTCCACATAGTCGAGATCTCGTCTCTACAAACGCTAAAGCTCAAGTAAGACGAACTAATTTAGTTTGAGCAAACATGACGCTAGAGGATGGCAGCTGATGGCTTAACATTTGGGATAATTGGAGGAGCACTATCACACTGCATGTGCATCAGAAGCAAATTTGTTGCCATTATGCAACGGATGGGACAACTATGGCCTACACAAATCCTAAACAAAGAAAATTTCTATAAATCGTGACATTATTAAGCGTCATGAGATATTTATGATTTATGTAGAGTCTTTCCATGGAAATATGTGGAATATTTCTATGAAAGTAACTAGATATATAGCAATGTTTATCCACTCCAGACATATTATATTTTGTATATGCGACTAAATTCCAAGAATATTCATACGGGTCACGCAATTTTGATTATGGATATTGTTGTAGGTCAATACATTTTCTGGATGGTAGCGATAAAATTCTGAATAATATTTTTGCTAGACACATAAGAAATATATGAACTTACCTTTTAATTAATAAATAAATGATAAAGTTGCTCAATAGCATTTTATTAGTTAAATACAATAAGACTCACAATTGATCTACTGTAAGTTAATTGTACTATACTTATATTATTTAAAAAAGTGCAAACGGTATGGTAGCGCATTAAATACGGACAAACAAACATTGAGTTTTTATATATTAGACTATGCCTATGTCATTTGCAAAATCCTTAACAATAAGTGGACGAAGGTTTATCACAATTCGATAAACGGAATGGCAGTGCATTTCAATCGAACAAACCCCAATTCGTGTTTATATATTAGATAGAAAGATTTATAAAAATGATAAAAAAGGGTAAACGATCGACGGCTGTAGTGCTTTATTCAGCTTAGCAACCACCAGACCAATATGCGCCAATATAGTGCTTACGTTAAACGTCTCGCACAAAAAAATGCGCACACAAACAATATTTTTACTATATATATATTATTTCTACAGGTGTAAACAATAAGTTGGCAAAGTTTTATTGCAATCGGATGGACGATATGACAGCGTATTAAATATGGACAAACAAACATTTATTTTTATATATTAGACTATATCTATGTTACTCGCGCAATTTTCAGCAATAAGTGGGTGAAGTTCTATTGCAATATGATGAACGGTATGGCAGCGCATTACATACGAACAAACAGATATTAAGTTTTATATATTAGATACTAGCTGGTACCCGGCGCGTTGCTGCCACAGAAGAAATAGTTCTAAAAATACCATTTGAAATCTGAAAGAGTTATCTTGTTTAATTAGCAATGATATAAGTAATGATATTTTTTCCGACAATTAATACATTTATTGATATTGAATGATATATAAAGAAAAAAATATTAAAAGCATACATTTTGCTTACTTAATTGTTCTGCTAAGTGCTTTAGGGTAGAGAATAGTTTTGGCTTTTCCGTCATTAACAAATACAAATAAATTTCTCGGCTGTCCAACGTGGATTTTCTAGATTCTTCCGCACACTTGAAGTGCCTTGTTGATGGTCATTGAGAATGCAAGTCCAACGGGGAGCTGCAGTCGTCTCTTATCAAATTGCACGTCGGTGGGAATGAGCACATCTTCTCCTTTCGACTTTCCATTAAGAATATATAGTTGTTTCGATGATATTCGGCATCAATTTCTTCATAGTGAGTCTTGTTCCAATTTGTAAGGTGGCACATCAGGAAGATCTGACGAATTTAAAAACTCGATTGGATAGTTAGTAACTTGGTCTGCATTCATGGCGCTATCAATCGATTTGTAGGTAACAGAATCATTTGCAATTTGTTATTGTATTGTGTGGTTGATCGTATTGACGTCGTTGTTTTCTGCTGCCAAAATAGCATGTTCGCAAAGCCAATAATGATTTTTATAATTACTAAAAATCTGCGGAAAAACTTTCTGAATGAGTAAATCGATGGATGGCACAACAACGCAAAAGTTCGATGGAGCATCAACATGCACTTTTCCTTCACCAATGTTCAATAGTCGTTTTAAAAATGTGGCTGCCGACGCATCACGCTACAAATGTACCCGCATATTTGTCTTTAATGTCAGTTTTCGCACGTCTCTCCAAAGATGCGATGCTTTGAGGCAAGAATCAGCTGGTGTCGATGAAAGCATCACTGGAAGAGGTTGTCGAAAGTCGCCACATAATAAAATTAGAGCGCCACCAAACGGTTTTGCATTTGATCGTAAGTCTTTAAGAGTTCGATCAAGCATTGCATTCGTCCCAGATAATCCCCTTGCAAATTTTCAAAACTTTAGCTATGTCAGAAACTTTAGGAATGTTACATGTCAGAGCTTCCAATAAATGCATATCTAATGGCAATTTGAATGCCGAATGCGCTGTTCGTCCACCATCTAATAATGTTGCCGCAATACCTAATGAAGCAAGAGCTAAAGCAATTCTATTTTGAGATCGAATGTGAGCCAATAGTAAAGTGATGAGATACGTTTTTCCAGTACCGCCAGGCGCATCAAGGAAGAACAGATCATTTGTAATTGTATCGTAGGTCAATTTTTGTTCCGCAAGCAAAATTTGTTCGTTTGCTTCGACAAATGCATCCAAATCATTAGCATTGTACTGCTGTTCAAGTGCAGAACGAATTCTTGTTGAATGAATTCTTTGATGTTGATGGTTAAGCAAATGTCTTCGATTTCGATCAGAGCTTGATTGAAAATCAAGCTCTGATCAAATCAAATCAATCGTCAACATATTGTTATTAAATAAAATAATTATTCATTTGTTTCTTGTTTTTATTTTTTAAATTAAATTTAAATTCAAATCTGGTTAGGTTAGGTTTGTTTGTTTTCATTGTGTCGAAATGAAGGCGTTTTCAATTTACCAATAAATTTGCCCCTCGTTAACAGGATTTAACCTTTATCCATTTTACACTGGGATGCAAACTGTAATCGTAATGAATATCATATTGAAATGCAGCAATATTCAAATCAACATGTACTTTCGATTCTCGTTGCACGTTGGTCGTCTGATTTTGATCGGATAACACTCGAACGTATTTTTTCGATTTTTACGTACGTGAATAAGCGATGAATGAAATGAAGCATTTTAAAAGTGCTTGCGATAAATAATTTGGATATAATTGACTCACGCCGATGGTTAACCTGCAAATGACATTGACGTTTGACGTATGTGTTGTATGTGACGACGACACGACGCCTCCTACTGCAACTTGTAGGTACTATATACCTATAGCCTTAGCAACGCATAATCTCAAACACGTCAGAATCAACAACTTTCACACATTAAGTTTTGAATTAAAAATCTACTGTAAGTTAATTGTACTATGCCTATGTCACCCCCTGATCCCTTGGCAATAAGTGGACCAAGTTTTGTCTCAATCCGATGAACGCGCATATCAACCCATTTCGCCCGAGCATTAGACGGGAAACGCAACTTATTTTTATATATTAGACTAGCTGGTACCCGGCGCGTTGCTGCCACAGAAGAAATAGTTCTAAAAATACCATTTGAAATTTGAAAGAGTTATCTTGTTTAATTAGCAATGATATAAATAATGATATTTTTTCCGACAATTAATACATTTATTGATATTGAATGATATATAAAGAAAAAAATATTAAAAGCATACATCTTGCTTACTTAATTGTTCTGCTAAGTGCTTTAGGGTAGAGAATAGTTTTGGCTTTTCCGTCTTTAACAAATACAAATAAATTTCTCGGCTGTCCAACGTGGATTTTCTAGATTCTTCCGCACACTTGAAGTGCCTTGTTGATGGTCATTGAGAATGCAAGTCCAACGGGGAGCTGCAGTCGTCTCTTATCAAATTGCACGTCGGTGGGAATGAGCACATCTTCTCCTTTCGACTTTCCATTAAGAATATATAGTTGTTTCGATGATATTCGGCATCAATTTCTTCATAGTGAGTCTTGTTCCAATTTGTAAGGTGGCACATCAGGAAGATCTGACGAATTTAAAAACTCGATTGGATAGTTAGTAACTTGGTCTGCATTCATGGCGCTATCAATCGATTTGTAGGTAACAGAATCATTTGCAATTTGTTATTGTATTTTGTGGTTGATTGTATTGACGTCGGTGTTTTCTGCTGCCAAAATAGCATGTTCGCAAAGCCAATAATGATTTTTATAATTACTAAAAATCTGCGGAAAAACTTTCTGAATGAGTAAATCGATGGATGGCACAACAACGCAAAAGTTCGATGGAAATGAAATAAACTTGGTAGCATCAACATGCATTTTTCCTTCACCAATGTTCAATAGTCGTTTTAAAAATGTGGCTGCCGACGCATCACGCTACAAATATACGCGCATATTTGTCTTTAATGTCAGTTTTCGCACGTCTCTCCAAAGATGCGATGCTTTGAGGCAAGAATCAGCTGGTGTCGATGAAAGCATCACTGGAAGAGGTTGTCGAAAGTCGCCACATAATAAAATTAGAGCGCCACCAAACGGTTTTGCATTTGATCGTAAGTCTTTAAGAGTTCGATCAAGCATTGCATTCGTCCCAGATAATCCCCTTGCAAATTTTCAAAACTTTAGCTATGTCAGAAACTTTAGGAATGTTACATGTCAGAGCTTCCAATAAATGCATATCTAATGGCAATTTGAATGCCGAATGCGCTGTTCGTCCACCATCTAATAATGTTGCCGCAATACCTAATGAAGCAAGAGCTAAAGCAATTCTATTTTGAGATCGAATGTGAGCCAATAGTAAACTGATGAGATATGTTTTTCCAGTACCGCCAGGCGCATCAAGGAAGAACAGATAATTTGTAATTGTATCGTAGGTCAATTTTTGTTCCGCAAGCAAAAGTTGTTCGTTTGCTTCGACAAATGCATCCAAATCATTAGCATTGTACTGCTGTTCAAGTGCAGAACGAATTCTTGTTGAATGAATTCTTTGATGTTGATGGTTAAGCAAATGTCTTCGATTTCGATCAGAGCTTGATTGAAAATATTGTCCGAAAACTCAATTGAATTGTCATTGCTAACGGTGTGTAAAATGCCTTCGCTCAAATCCTCTCTGAATTTTTACCACAAATCTTTCGGGTTGGGTGACGGACATGTGGTTAAAATGATGGCGAGTAATGTTCTAATTTCCGTTCGACCTTTCTCAATGAAGTATGACATTTGACATTAACCAAAAGCATTCTTAAATAGTAACACTCGGCTTTATTTGGATGTAATGTGTAAATACGGCCCAATGCATCAGATGAATACAGATTTCGATAGCCTTCATCACGCATCCCTTGCTTACGTCATTGAAAATTCTCGGATGTAGTATTTCATGTAAAATAGTTAGGAACTTATGCGTACCATAATGTCTCTGCAAATACATCTTCTTCACACAGCGCAAGTGTTGGTTCAGCAGCAACATTTCTTGCAGTGTCTGCCTTTGTCCATTTTCGAGATGAACACTGAGATGAACAACATTCGGATTGCTTCTGTGAATTAGGAAGCTCAAAATAGGCCAAAGAGCCTCGTCACTGCTGATATATCTACCTGTTTGAAATTGAGTTTGAACTCGATCGTTGCGCGCATCGAGTCTTTCAATACTGACTACTGCCATATCACTGCCTATTTGCATGTACAATTTGCACGACAATATCCGACGTTGGTATGAGCTTTGAATGTTTTCGATGAAAAAGAAGATCCATATATTGTTGATTTCAACGTCAACATATTGTTATTAAATAAAATAATTATTCATTTGTTACTTGTTTTTATTTTTTAAATTAAATTTAAATTCAAATCTGGTTTCAAAGGCGTTTTCAATTTACCAATAAATTTGTCCCCCGTTAACAGGATTTAACCTTTATCCATTTTACACTGGGATGCAAACTGTAATCGTAATGAATATCATATTGAAATGCAGCAATATTCAAATCAACATGTACTTTCGATTCTCGTTGCACGTTGGTCGTCTGATTTTGATCGGATAGCACTCAAACGTATTTTTTCGATTGTTACGTACGTGAATAAGCGATGAATGAAATGAAGCATTTTAAAAGTGCTTGCGATAAATAATTTGGATATAATTGACTCACGCCGATGGATAACCTGCAAATGACATTGACGTTTGACGTATGTGTTGTATGTGACGACGACACGACGCCTCCTACTGCAACTTGTAGGTACTATATACCTATAGCCTTAGCAACGCGTAATCTCAAACACGTCAGAATCAACAACTTTCACACATTAAGTTTTGAATTAAAAATCTACTGTAAGTTAATTGTACTATGCCTATGTCACCCCCTGATCCCTTGGCAATAAGTGGACCAAGTTTTGTCTCAATCCGATGAACGCGCATATCAACCCATTTCGCCCGAGCATTAGACGGGAAACGCAACTTATTTTTATATATTAGATATGGATACAGGATGGAAATCTTCTATTTTGATTATATTTATAAACTATTTCTGAACAATATATTAATCTTATCGTAGCGAAGCTGATGTATCAACTCTTACAATCTTGCAAATCCTCTTTATCTTGAGAAAAATCGTAGGATTTCAATCTAAATGCCTGCAGCAGAAAGATTACCATACAAAAAGGCTTTATAAGGATTTAATTCAAGAATGCTATTTGAGTATTTGAATGAGATTCAGTATGAAAATGTTGATATACATTTATTTGCTTCATTGAATAAAAAATATTCTTTTCTTCGCTGTAATAACTTCAGTTCTAGGAACATTAAAGGATTAAAGGCCAACTACTTCAGACGATGAAATATGCTGCAAGATGTGTTTGACAGCAACGATGCTGCAACAGTAAAAGAGTTATGGAATCACTTTAACGGAAAAATCACGATCGAAAATAAGTATAAAGCCATGAATGGAACCAAATATTGCTTTATACTTAATCGATTCCAGATATGATAGCATGCGGATTAAATTAAATATGCATATGGATGTTGTAAAAATGAAAATTTATAAGAACATCCAATTTTCCTGATGGTGCTTCAAATGGATAGTTTCCGCGGAAAGAGCATTTCGATGAGCATTAAGTTCCTCGCAGGAGCGATCTTCAACGTTTTATCTCCAACAATGCCATATAGCCATCAGAATAGTTTACGGCGGAAAACAAAGCTTCAAGATGCAATAATTTTCCGGTATTGACCCATATCCGCCACATTTGCACCCTCAAATGAAATAGGGAAAGGCGTATCAATAAGAAGCACGTGTCAAAAGGCAATAACACTTTCCACGATCACCTCAAGAACGGCACTTATTTCTGCGGCGTCTGAAATAAGCGCACGTTAACACTTTTATGGAGGGCCTTACAATCTGTAGAGAGGAAGTCTTCCATATCGCCAACTTGTCGAACATCACCCGGGGCTGGATGTAATTTTCCGATGAAACTTTTCTTTGCTCAGCTGTCATCTTTTTCCCCTCTTGCCCTATCATACTGTTGGCGTCTTCCCGTCAGCCTGCCTTTATCCTGGCGACGTCGATGCAATCTTCCCTTTTATTTTTGCACGCTGATGAAAGCATTTAAGACGTATTTTATAGGATGAAAATTGCATTTTTTAGGCCGATTTTCCCCATTAGCAGATATTATTTAGTTTATACTTTGCTTTGTAAAAGAGTTGCTAAAATTTATTTCATCTTGATTTTAAAATAGTTAATACCGGATGGGATGTTTTAAAGACATGAACGTATGATACCTATGAAACAGATGCTGCCATATCTGATAAATATAGAAAATGTGATAAAACTTCCCAGTTAAATTCCTGCATTCAATTCCTGGATATTCTAGCGAAACGGAGATAACCATTGTTATAATAAAATATTATTCCTTTTTGTTGATCAAACTAGGGTATTCTTATGTGGGTTTCTAGTTGAGCTTTTAAGCCGGGCTTAAAGATTGAAGTGATTGTATTTCTATGAAACAACGACTATTTTTTATATTTAATATCATAAACTACCCACATATCGTTTCCATAATATATAATTTGATAAGCAAAATTGATGTAGTTTTAATATTTAATATAGATTTAGGGTAAAAAGTTATTTGACTTATATATATTTTATCTTGTGTGTCCTGAAATAGAGTACAAAATAGAGAGTCATCACATCAATTATCAATAAATGACAAAAAAATTAACATTAAAATTATAATGGAATTTGTCCGTATCCGGTTGAAAACCATTAGATATAGGATTTTCTTGGATCGTTATTGATCTTCTTAGAATTGTAATATATAATAGAAGGCCACATAAAGCGATTGTACACTTAAAACTCGACTCGGTACCAAAAATGATTCCATTTGAAGCATTTCCAGCTTCAACAATGCATTATTTTGTTATTAAAACTGAAGACACGCATAGTTATTGTGTATGTTTACGCAAAGAAATAAACGAATTTTGTGTGTTATCAACAGTGTTAGGGTTCATTTATTGATATACAAGATTGACTCAGGCTGCGCGGTTAAATAAAGTGCATTTGTATGGATGATAAGCGATGTACATACAAATATAGCATTTACGTCAATTTAAAATTAACTCACTAATCAAGGGCAATAAGCAAAAAAAGTCACATGTAGATTGTCTACAAATGACAATGAATATAACATCTACAGAAAAAATCATATCGAAATAAAACCCAAATAAATATGTTAAGTCTTTCATATAAATTGGTCAAATTCGATGGTCATTTAAATCCAGATCATGACTCGCATTTGTCTCTGGAAGAGCTTCCGCGATCATACAGATTATAGAAGACCCCAGGTACCCATTTATCAATGAAAATATAAACCCTTAAAGAGAACGGAGTAAGGAATAAGATCTGTGTCCAACTGGTCCGTTTTTCGGACTGCTGACACGACGAATGAGTACCTCGCATTCAGACGCTATACCTGAATATGTCCATAGAATATAGTCTGAATTTATTATCATGACCTATACAGGGTGTTTTACACATGGACCGAAGGATAGAGCTACATTTTACACATAGACCCTATGTCCTAGATAAAGAAATCCAGTGGTGTCAGATTTGGAAACCGTGTGAGCTACAGAATAGGGTCGAATAGCTTTGAAGTAATTTTATTTAAACCAATTGCGTACAATAATGATTTATTTAGATTATAAATATATTGAAAAATACAAAAACAGTTTTTTATTGCTATTATAACTACAGATTAAATTTTAAACTCAGTAAGTAAAAACTTTAAATATCTCTCTGTAACATGGAGAAAATAATTAAAATGATATCTCCAATATTGTTTATGTTATTAATTTTTAAAATACGGTAGTTTCCATGCCGCACCTTGCATTTCCTGCATATCCTGTACATTTAATCGACATAATTAACAGTTTATAAAATGTATAAGCCTCGCCAATATTTTGTAAATTCCAAACTAATCATCACGGTACAAACTAATTGACCAACTCGCTTGATTTATTCATTCGATTTAAGATTGACTGGTTTCGGTCGTATCGGCCGAAAATCTCACACAAGAGTGGTTGCAACAACGTTTCGTTTTTTGAGCTCTTATCACGACTCAACAATTTGCGTCCGAGCAAGCATAAATCACCATAAATAAAACATCAAACAATTTTAGCATCCAGACGATGGAGATGTTTATCGCGTCCGTCGAGCCATTAAGATCGAAGCTCACATTCATCTATCACCCGCGCCCATTAAGAAGCCATCGGATTTCCCAAGCCGTGTAAAAATATCGTAAAGATCTCATTTTATAGTGAAAAAATTGGTGCGAGTCCGTCTTAAGGTTTAGTTTTTATGTTTTATTTGGGAGCCAACTTCGGTGTCGAGAGCACGCTGAACGAAATTCCCGGTATTTATTATTCCACAAGGAGATTCGCTTTAACTGTTTTTTTGTAGTCGGTACAACATGACTACGGCGTTTTGGAGTAAAAATACAAAAAGGGCCCTATCCGTAGATGGGGTGTGTTGTTTGTTAACAGGGACACATTTTACGGTTTTGCGAACATTTTGCCGTCGGGTAATATTTTGCTTCCCGTGGGGTAAGTAATTTTCGTTCGCTTCATTTTGCGACGTGAAATTGACATAAAATCGTAAACAATATCGTGCTCATATTGCTAGGGACGTTTATAAAAATAGCAACATTCCCTTACGCGAAATTGGCGCCAGAATTGATCCCCAAAATCTTATTTCCGAATGTCGAAAAATAATTGAATCACACAAATCGAACCGACCTAAATACTCAAATATAGTATGAATTTAGCGCAAATATTCAATATCGGTCATAATAAACTTGCATTGCTGTTGTTTGGCCAGGTTTTGGAGTTTCAAAGTAAATTATAACCCTGCAATTCGACAAAGTAGGCAATATAACTATATTGCGATTAACTGGTCTTAGAAGTTGGTTTAACTGTGTTCACTTTAACAACCGATGGTTTCTGTATTGGAAATTCTATTTTTATTTTGCTAATGCCAATTCCATTTCGTGCAAAGAATATCCGATTTGTCTGCAATTATTTTAAAAAAAGTTGTATTTTTTGTGGTCAAATAAGGCCGATGAAACAATATGTGTGCCATAACCCGGACAATCGGTTAATGTTTGATGATACGGAACCTGTTTTTCTTATTTTTCAGTAAATTAATTTTCATTTCTTATTTAAGCGTGTCAATGTATATACATTTTTTTACAGTAGATATTTTCACATGAAATGTCCGATTTTCGCTCAAATTTAAATTTGCTTATTAATGTTCAATGAAAACTATATGATTTTTTAAATTTATCATTTCAAAAAGAAGCGAAATACATTGATAATGAAATTTAATTCACGAATTAATGCATTTAGGCATCTCTTATTTATAAAATGAGGCTATTGATGAATGGAATGGATGAGCGGAATTTGAACACAAATTATTGTCTATTCAACAATACCCTGTGGTATTGGATCAATAAGAATTGATAGATAACAATAAACTCCAATATCTACTCATTGATTCATTTTGCTTTGACTTTGATAAATAGATAAGTTTTTGATAGAAATAATAAGAGAATAAACTCTAAAATAAAACTTTATAAAAATGTAATTGGACGCTATTATCTTAGACGATATTTTTATGTACGAGGGTAGTATTTTATTTGAAAGGTCTCAGTCAATATCAAATCCAAGCTAGATTCTACTCTGGATGAGTCTATTCCTTCATTTACAATAGTAAAATTTTGGGTGGAAGAGTTTAAACGAGGCCATACGAGCTGCCAAGACGAACAACGCAATGGTCGACTAAATGAGGTGACCACGCCAAACATTGTGAAAAAAATCTACAAAATGGTATTGGATGACCATCTACTGAAAATTCGCAAGCTAACAGACAAAGCAGGCATTTAAAAAAGTATTGTACATCGTAAATTGACTAAAAATTTCGCATGAGAAAGCTGTGCGCAAGTTGGGTCGCGAGGATGTTTCAATCACTCACAACAATAAAGTCAGTATAAAACAAGTGTCCGTCAATGCGATCTGAGTGCGGGGGAGAAACCAGCTTAATTTTGTAACTTAAAACTAGATAAAATAAATTAGTAATATAGATATAAAGGTTTTATGGGTGGAGGGAAATCTAGTCTCACTCACGACCTTATTTGGCGCGAGCCATCTATGTTAATTATTCTCTTGAGGATTCCATATTCGTGCAGATCATAAAAGGCTCTGGGTAAGTATTTATTAACGAAAATAAAAGCCTTAAAAGAGAACGGAGTGATCACAAAGTCTCTGTGTCCAACCGGTCCGTTTCTCGGATCGCTGATATGACGAATGAGTGCCTCGCAATCGGAAGCCATGCCTGAAAATGTTCATAGAATGTGATCTGCGTTCATGAACGGATCTTCGCGCGAACACTTCGAAATCGGTGAAAGCTCAAATCAAAACTTTTGAAAATCGCTATTAAAAGTATTAAGTTGGGTACTTCTGGGACTAGTTTTATATAGTTACATTGATAGAATTAGTTTTAAGCTTTTAAAATTAAACGATCTTGTGTTGGATTAGAATGTAGAAAAAAATATCATGCTTTTTGTCATTGAAAAACATTCCCCTAAACATCACGCGTGTTCATACGGTCACGGTGGTTTTTTAAGCATATTAAACAAAAATTATGATAAAAAAATTATCAAGTAAACATGCTTAATATTGTATATTTAGGTATCCTCTAGCAACCACAAGATTTTGGGTCAGGGGACTGTGTCAATTTATTGTTTTTGGGGCTGATCGTGAAAGCGACTCCAGTGAAGCGAGGACGTTATTTAGTTGGAAGTTAAACCCCGAAATACTTGTACTATTTATTAATTGCTTCCTCGTGCATTAACTTAAGTGATAATGGATATTCATGCACCGTGAAGCATTCATTTCTGGAAGGTGAGCGACCATTAATTAAGTTTTGAACGCATCAACTCGAAAAACGATAACAGTTCAATTACCCGACTACCGAAGGCCTTGTCTTCCTCCGAAGTCTTAATTAAATTTCGAAGCCTTTTTCATTTTTTTCAGCAAAAATGCCGGGATGGATTTTATGGTCTTACAATGCTAATTTCATTAATCTCCCTGTCTTCTCAAGACCTTGATAACTCTTTATTTCGAGAGTCTCCCGGCTCGAGCTCTGGATGTTATTATAACGGCTACAAAATAAAAGTGGAAAAACTATATCGCTACTGGGTACGAAAATATTTAATTAACAAATCATATCAAAGAGAGCTTTTGGTCGTATAAAAAGCAGTATTCGTGAAGGATTTTTCCTCAAAGAATTTTTTTCAGAAAGAAATTGAAAACATTTTTTCGCTAGTTCCATAAAAACACGCCCCATCTATTTTTTGCATGTAATGAAATTTAAATTATTATTTTATGGATGGGATTTAATCAACTCGTTTCGTGAAATGTGGCTCTATTGAATCAAGCATAAATACAAAAAAATTCAAGCTACATGGATAATATAAAGGATGTCTAGGGAGACGTATGATATTGTTAAGCAAGATCAAGTCTTTAATGGAAATTATATAATTGAGATTTAAAATAAGAAACACGTAATATTTAAGATTATATTTAATGTAACAAAAATATTTACTCCAAATATTTTTATATGGTGGTTGTATTGATTTTCATCAATTATTTTAATTCTGGATGTTCGAAAATATTAATATTTCCAATAGATTTATTCGATTCAAGTTCTTCTTGATTTTCTGGAGATGGAAAAGAAAATACTAAGGCGATTATAAGTTATGCCGAAACGCCTATGAGTGAATACATTTGTAATAATATTTGAAATATGGCTTAAAACTTATAAAAAAATTAATACTCAATCATTTATAAACTGTCATACTTGAAATTCTCAATAAGATGTATACATTTATTGGATAAATTCTTATTTTTTTATGTAGCGAAGTATTGAAGCTTAAATTTGAGTTTTTATAGGTTCTTTCAATAAGGACCCTCAAAGTTTGTTAAACTACAGCGGTTATGTTGTTAAAAAAAATATCTATCAAATTTATTATAAATTGTTTAATAATGTATGGCAAATTATTATAAAAGGTTTTTATTTCTTCCAAAACGCAATTGATATGCCCTATCAGAGTAATCAAATATCTATATAGGATGTTTTGCACATGGACCAACAAAAATGTTTGGGAGCTAAGGGGGTAATTTGCTACGTTTCATATATAGGCTCTATGTGTGTATGTATCAGAGTTGTGGAAATATAATCGTTTTTCAACATTTTGAAAAATATACCCACATTTTTACCTTTAAATCGTCATAAATTTTTAATCTGTAAACGTAATAACACAAAATAACTGTTTTTGTATTTTGCAATGTATTTTTTATCTAAAAAAAAGCATTATTTTATGCAATTAGGTTAAAGAAAATTACTTCTGAGCTTCCAAAGTCCAAACTTAGTTTAGTTTTTTAGATTATACCCTTTCCAAAGATATACTACATGTCATACAAATCATTCAATGAGTCGTTAAAATTGAAGAGGTGCCAGGTTGGCAGGGTTAGGGTTAAGAAAATACTTCTTATGTTTAATATTAGGTAAAGCGGAAAGAAATGTCATTTTTTTGTTATTTGGAGAAAATAATTATTTTACTAAAAGCTATACAATATTACTCAATTAAATAATTTCCATTGTTATTTATAACCGCTTTCTACAGTTTAGGTAGCTTTCTAATGCCTCTTTCGTAAAATTGGATTATTGGAGGTCGTCCTGATTTTGGTTTATTTTTCAAATTTCTGTCGCCACTTTTGAATTTTTTGAACCATCTCTGACATTTTCGAATATTCAATATGTTGTCATATGTATCACAGATGCTCTGGGTAGCTTCTTTTGCTTTTAATCCTTTATCGAATAAAAACAGTAAACAAGATAGCAAATGGGTCTCATCAATTTCTGGCTTAGACATTTTCACTATGCTAAAAAATGTAAAAATATTTGAAAAAGTAAGAAAAACAACAGAGCTTCAAAATGACAGCAACCTTGACGTATTCACTCGACAGTAAACTGAGGCAAGCTGATGGCAAAGACGCAACCAAAAAAAATGACATTTCTTTTCGCTTTATCTAATATGTTTTTGTTAAATTAACTTACAAGGGGCACGTCTCCAGACAAAAAAATCCAGTGGTGTCAGATCAGAAGATCGCATGAGCCACGGAATAGGGCACATTCACAGACAAATAAATCCAGTGGTGTCAGGTCTGGAGACCGTGCGGGCCACGGAATAAGGTTGCCAAAAGAAATGTAAATTGAATATTTGCAAAAATAAAAGAAGAAATGCTACTTCAGACAACTACACTTGAAATAAGAAATAGATGTTGGTCATGCATACGAAATAGAGGTGGCCAATTTGAAGAAATTCTGTAAATAAATTTAATATTTTTTTTTTTAAATACATTCAAACAACACAAGTATTTTCTTAACCGTGACTGGTTATGATGATTTAATCCCCAAAAGCATTATGTTGGTCCATGTGCAAAACATCTTGTATAATGTAACTACACGAAATTATTTTATCAATTGTTTGATTTAAACAAAATTTACAATAACACCACAATAAGGGATGATTATTAATTAAATTTTATTTAAGATAACAAACACAAATCTAACATGTTTATATCTGGAGTTATCATCCGTCAAGCACAGTGCATTAAGAGTACACGGAAGCTCGGAAAGCTTAACACCAGTTAAATAGATAATATGGAAGTCAATTAGTATAAGATCTCTTTGAGGCTCTTGACATGTTATGTACTCGTAGTCTTCAGCTGAAAATTATCCGGAATATTTTGAATGGAAATTAAGCTTGTTAATTTGAAAGAGGGATCCGTAAATAATCGATTGGGATCGTTGCAATTTCAAAGGTCTTTTATTATATTTTTGCAATGGAATTGAATTGTTTGAATATCTTTTATATGGCGTTCAAGTTCTCTTATTGTACTCAATTATATGAAAGTATACAAATGAATCGTGTAATCCAGTAGATTATACGACCGAGACAATTCGAGAACCAATTTAGATCATGAAACATAATGTTTGTAATTCAATTTCAATTACTCTTCAAACTAACAATTACAATTCATCGTATGAGATTTTTACATTGTGCCGAATGAACTTCAACAATAGTATTATTTCAACAAGTTTTGATTGGAAGTGCTTCATTGGCTGAATGATTTTATTCAATAAAGCAATTTCACCACTCTTTTGAAATATGAAGTCATTTCATCTCGTCAGTATATACATATTTCATGAATTCGTACACAATGAGAACATCAGAGCTTATACTATCATATTTACTTTTAAAGGCTTCGTATTGGAGTTAATTCTAACAATTAGGAAGCCCACCATCATATTCAGATTGAGCGAGTACCACAATAGGGCTCTCACAATAATAGAATATGATGAGAATAAATATGAAAAAATGGAATTAAATATTTGAGTATTTGATGAGAACTAGCCCTTAGCAATAAGTCATTTATTGACAGACTTTGGTGAGCCCATATTTATATATTATATTATGGAAACTGAAAATTATAGGGATAAATTGGATGATGAAGTGTCATAAGTAGACAATCAAGGAAAAGTCAGTTGATGATGAATCGTTCAGGAATTAATTTATTGTATAAGTAGATTAAAGAAATAAGGAATTTGGATACCTCATACGGATTGTCGCTAACCGCATTAGAACAACGATAAGCTGTCTTTACACCATCGATCTTGTTCCAATAAAAAACCGACACATTATTTGCGGTAAATTAAGGCTTATAATAAGAAATGGATGCTATATTATAATTGCAATTTAGAAAAGTAATGATTTTTTGTCAATAACTATGGTAGATTATTAAAAAAATGTTTGGTCGCTCTAATTTAGAATTTTTCAATAATGACGCTCAAAATTTGTTAAATTATAACGGCCATTTTATTGAAGTAATATCTACCAATTTTATTGTAAATTATTTAATAATGTATGGCAATTTATTATAAATTTGAACAATGTGTAAAAATATCTTATATATTACTGTTTTTTATTAATGTTTAAAAGTCGAGCGTCGTCCCGATTTGATTAAATAATATAAGCAAAGTGTAATTATTTATTTATGAAATATTTTTTTAGTTTGCATAGGATTCACCTAATCCTGTTTAATGTCTGACAATTGATGAACGTTTACAAAAGAAAAGATGGTGTGATTTTTGTTGAATCCCCATATCGCCCACCGTCCTGGTTTACCTCAAAGCCGTCTGGAGATCACCACGAAATACCGAAAGTGTAGTAAAACGTGAATTATGACCCTCTGACTTTGACGTCGTAGTTAAAATAATGCGACCCAGTTAATTCCCGTTGTTCCAGGAGAGCCGGTTGAATTCCAGGGCATCGGTAAAATTACAACCCTGCGCTGCAGCGGTTATTTTTACAGTCGGCAATTCTACCTATGCCGGCGAACACTTTTATTATAGTCAAGGATTAACTTTACCAAAGAAAAAACATCGTTTAAGAAACGAGTTCAACTGAGCTATTTGGCTATTTCAATTCTTTTAAATTTATACATTTAACGACTCATGTCTGTGGAATAAATTTCCATAGATTTTCGTATAAAAATCGACAATATAAAAGGAAGTCATCTTCCCGGTGCCAAAACAACACTGGATGACACCCAAACGACCGTTGCGATTTAAATACAACACACATTGCCATGAAATTGAATATTTTAAATCGCATATGGATGCTTCATATGATGATTAAATATGCAATTACCGAATGTTCAAATAGCGCGTTATAAACGCGATTACCACACGAACATTTACCGCGGCACTTAATCTTCCCCGACTTTACAAACCGAACCCGCTTCAAAAAATACAAAAAAAGATGTAAAATCGTTCCCATTATTTATGATTCAGGCTTTACAGGAACATTCTGCTAGAATAATGCTGAAATATTTTGCCTTTATGCGCTCCGTTTTTAGCGCCTATACATTTTAATATGCCCCGAAAATGGACAGAATATTGATTAACGCCTCTTGATTAAAGGAATATATTAACTTTTTTGCATTTGCAATGATAGAGTCGCATTCAGTGGAATAATATTTCATTCAAAGCGTAAGCTGGACTCGCGCATGCAGCGATACATCGGTGAAAATTTTGCTGAAACGAGTGAAAATATCGCGAGCTTTTAACACACCGCGCCATTTCATTAATTAAGTTGCGAAAGTCTCATGTTAAAAAGTTTTAATTTAGAAGTACACGTGAAAATTATTTCATATTTATGATTTTTTCAGACATGGCTCCATTTCGGATCTTTTATACAGTTCGCTTTTAATGCAAAAGCGTCCGAAGAATGATCATCAAAAGCTATGGCGGAAAAGTGTTTGACAAATTTATCCTTTGATCATACGATGAATGTCATTTATAAATCATTTATTGTAACTGTATTTAAATAGTATATCGTAAAAATTACATATTTAATTCATAATTTGACGGATATATGATATTTTTTTCTAGAGTGTTTAAAAGTTAAATAAATACATGGTTTGTGCTTTGTATTTATAAACTCATTCCAAGGTTTGAAAAAAGATTATTGCAAGAGTTAATTGAGATTAGTATCTGCTAAATATGCCACTTTAGCACACCAATCATTATTCTGAAGACGTTTTACAAAAATCATCCATACCTTCATTTCGAATAAAGATTAACAATTTATTCTTAAGTTCTATGAATAGACATAAAACTTTACTCCTAAATAACCACCTGACTTCAGTGTGAAAAAGCAAACACTCGTACTTACTTCCAGAGAAATGTAAAGATTTTTAAACATGCATGTTATTAAAGGTCTTGATTTTATGAAATTCACTACATTTACAATTTGATCTAGTACATGTTTTAGTGCTGTTGGTAATGGTTTCGAAACTAAAGATTCTCGTGAATCAGACCAAAATATTAATGACACAGGGAGTACAAGTGAAAGAAGTAGTGACGATATTACTAGACATCATACGTCTCATACAAAAGAAAATGTATCCAGTAAAATCAAAAAATATAATCGACAATATTCTGAAGAATATTTATGTTTCGGTTTTACGTATTTTTATGCATTATGTATTTAACTCAAAGTATGAGTATATTTGAAAACTTCGGTATTTCGATATTGCGCTATTCGAAAGACTTACCTAAAATAAAGAATTTAAACATCCATTAGACCAAATATTTTGTGTGTGTATTTTAGATGACAAATTAAATGATAGCTCAAATTTATCTTGTAAATCTTATTATCCTTACCTGAGAGCTCTTACTGCATGAATTTTGAAGTCCTGGACACCTTTGGAATTTGGCTCACCAGCAGTTCTTTTGAACCACACTGTTCAATTTTTCACAACATCCATCTAAACTTAAGACTATTGATTGATCAAGGCTGGTCGATTTCGTAATCAAACAATTGCGGATTGCTTTTATATTAAACACGATTTCATACCTGAAATTAAATATTTGACACATTTTAGTCCAATTATTTAGCCGATGATATATTTTTAAAATGATATATGATGTATTTTCTTTAATCTAAGGAAAAATTGATACTTAATGAAGCTTTTAGCTATGAAATGCTAAATGAATCACTTCCGAATATCGTATTTTACATATACATTTGAATGTTAGTCGTGACTTTAAAAAAATGATACAAAAATCGGACCTAAATCCTACATCTTAAAATAGACATCTTGATTTTCCAATCCACTATGAGTATTATTTCCGATCTGTGTTCTTGAAATCTCAATGCAATTGTTCAACATTAAACATTTCGATAATAAGCCTAATAATCGTATTACAATATACTTAAAAACTATGACTACTTGCATCAATATTTTAGCTGCATGACGATCAGGATACAGTCTGGAACACGGATCACATTCCGGAACGGCACAACACTGTGTATTAAAAAATATCACTTAACATACGCACATGCACATCCTAACCTGTGAAAATAAAATATAGCTCTGCACCGAATATTGTTGCATAGCATAAACTCGACGCCTAAACTGGACGGACAAATTGAAACGCATTTATGACAAATTATTAATATTTATAAGAAAAACTATTTTTTAAAAATCATGGGATTAAATAAGCTGCTGCGATATATTCCCAAAAATATTATTTTTCAAAAAAAATCACCATCCTTTTCGGTGCATAAATATATTATTTTTTAATGAATTTCAAATTTGATAAAAATATTTTTGGGAATATATCAAAAGAGATCATCTCAGAGAGAATCTCATGCATTCTTTCAATAGTTTTTCTCCTCCAATTTACTATAATTCGCAGTACAAAACACTTAAAAAACTAAGAACACTTGCCTGGAGTACGGGACGCATTCTGGAACAACACTGCACTTTATTTATTAAGATATATGCCTCTGACGATTAAGCCAAACCGTATAACCTAAGAACCGAACACGCACTGATTGTCGCCTAGCTTAATTCGACGGCTCAACTGAGCGTACGAATATAAATGTATTAATACTAAATGTAAATTATTATGAAAAACTATTGAAAGAATGCATGAGATTCTCTCTGAGATGAGCTCTTTTGATATATTCCCAAAAATATTTTTATCAAATTTAAAACTCATTAAAAAGTAATATATTTATGCAACGAAAAGGATGGTGATTTTTTTTGAAAAATAATATTTTTGCGAATATATCGCAGCAACTTATTTAATCCCATGATTTTAAAAAAATAGTTTTTCTTATAAATATTAATAATTTGTCATAAATGCGTTTCAATTTGTACGTCCAGTTTAGGCGTCGAGTTTATGTTATGCAACAATATTCGGTGCAGAGCTATATTTTATTTTCACAGGTTAGGATGTGCATGTGCGTATGTTAAGTGATATTTTTTAAAACACAGAGTGTTGTGCCGTTCCGGAATGTGATCCGTGTTCCAGACTGTATCCTGATCGTCATGCAGCTAAAATATTGAGGCAAGTAGTCATAGTTTTTAAGTATATTGTAATACGATTATTAGGCTTATTATCGAAATGTTTAATGTTGAACAATTGCATTGAGATTTCAAGAGCACAGATCGGAAATAATACTCATAGTGAATTGGAAAATCAAGATGTCTATTTTAAGATGTAGGATTTAGGTCCGATTTTTGTATCATTTATTTAAAGTCACGACTAACATTCAAATGTATATGTAAAATACGATATTCGGAAGTGATTCATTTAGCATTTCATAGCTAAAAGTTTCATTAAGCATCAATTTTTCCTTAGATTAAAGAAAAATACATCATATATCATTTTAAAAATATATCATCAGCTAAATAATTGGACTAAAATGTGTCAAATATTTAATTTCAGGTATGAAATCGTGTTTAATATAAAAGCAATCCGCAATTGTTTGATTACGAAATCGACCAGCCTTGATCAATCAATAGTCTTAAGTTTAGATGGACGTTGTGAAAAATTGTACAGTGTGGTTCAAAAGAACTGCTGGTGAGCCAAATTCCAAAGGTGTCCAGGACTTCAAAATTCATGCAGTAAGAGCTCTCAGGTAAGGATAATAAGATTTACAAGATAAATTTGAGCTATCATTTAATTTGTCATCTAAAATATACACACAAAATATTTGGTCTAATGGATGTTTAAATTCTTTGTTTTAGGTAAGTCTTTCGAATAGCGCAATATCGAAATACCGAAGTTTTCAAATATACTCATACTTTGAGTTAAATACATAATGCATAAAATGTTACATTTTAAATATTATTCAGTCTTGTTTGTATACTACAGTGGTTTCTAATTAATATTTGTTGATTTTATTTGCACATATATATTGATAATATCATTATATTATTGTTATTTTGGCACTAAATTGAATGGTGCTGATTTGATTGTGCAAAAATGTAGCAAATTTAAAATATTTTTTTTTCAAAATAACCTATTATGTAATATTCAAATGGTCTTCATAGAAGACTTTTTTCATATGGTGGTTTTCCATTATCTTTCATAAGTGGCTATTAACACTCCAGGTTCGGCTGAATTCGGACAAATGATACAGCGTAATCTAGTACATTTCTGGCAATTTTTTATTCCACGCGGCTTTAAATAAAAATGCTCATAACTTGTTTTGTATCATTGCTAATTTAATAAAATAAGAACTGTTATAAGGATTATAGTATAATACATAAGTATTTAAAATATTTGATTCATAAATAAATCTATAACGTTGAAAAAACGATGATTTATTTATATTTTTGTCTGAAAAGGCAACACAAATGGATATTTTTTTATTTAATTACACAAATATAATATATTCGAAGTCTTAAGAAATTATTTTATATAATGCCACGTGTTTATCATATCGAGCGACTCTCAAACTGTGGACAAGTTTGTACAGAATGCTTTTAAAATACATCGCATATTACACAACTAAGGACTAAAAATAAAATAAATAAAGCATTTATTGTCACTAGATTTTTGAGAAATAATTCATAGATTAGGATTCATAAAATCATCTGAATATCAAAAAAAAAATTAAAAGTTTATATAATATTTGAAACAAATATATGCTTGGATTAAGGGTCCCAAATATTCGTAAAATCAATTATTCGAATATCGAATGTGAAATTGGTAAAAGATTCGAATATTCGAGTATTCGAATATTTTATATATGTAGACGAGGGTGGTTCAAATATAGCCCGGAACTTTTCATTAGTGTTATTATATTTTGAGTCGAAATATTAGATAAAACGGAAAGAAATGTCATTTTTTTTTGTTGCGCTTTTGCCGTCAGTTTGCCTCGAGTTACGTCAGTCAAGGTTGGTGTCAATTTGAAACTCTGTTGTTTGTCTTTTTGTGCGAAACTAATGAGTATACACAATGCCAAAAATTATAAAAAAGCAGTGATATAAATGAGTTTGAAAGTAGTGACGACAGTGGTTGTATGCGTGTATTTATCTTAAAAATGTCTAAAATATTTAGAGATCTACTGGAACTTTTTTTTACTTAATGCCATAAATTATTCTTTTGAATAAAATAAAAATTGAGTGGATATATTACACATAACTTATTTTTATTTACATTTAAAAATTGTAAACTGGTAAAGTGTGGAAGCGTGTCCTGGTTGACACGATTTCAACCACTTCAATCATCTAAAATTTAAAAAATTAAATAGATTCTTAATAAATAAAAATGTTGCTATAGTTCCTACCTCAAAAAAAGAAAGTAAATTTATTTTTACAAAATGACAACTGTTTAAAAAAAAGTCATTTTTTGGCTTAACTTTTTCAGAGTTTTATTATTTTTAAATAGTTAAAAATAACATTTCGACATAAATCTGGTAAGAACAATAGAAAGTTATATAAAAAATATTATTACTAAATTTGAAGTAAATCAGTTAATTAAAACTTGAAATATGATGTCAACCGTGTTGAAAAAAGTAGTTTTGACAAAAACGCGTTTAAAGATTGCATTCTAGTAGGACCGGCTTAGTTGACGCGTCACTAAAATAGCTATAACTCCGTTAATGATTAGAATTTTATAAATTTATTTAATAAATATATTTTTAATAGTTTAATCTTTGAAAATATGCAAAAAAAAACAAAATCGATTTTTTCAAAATTGTAGA
Organism: Stenopsyche tienmushanensis; assembly: GCA_008973525.1. Taxonomy (NCBI): domain Eukaryota; kingdom Metazoa; phylum Arthropoda; class Insecta; order Trichoptera; family Stenopsychidae; genus Stenopsyche; species Stenopsyche tienmushanensis. The sequence continues at coordinate 1,054,674 of WACJ01000044.1, forward strand.
TTTAAAGGCCCTAGATTTTCTAACATTTTGTAGTTTTTGTGATATTTTTTGTCTGTTACAGATTTGTAAAAGATTGTATTATTATACATATATGATTTTCATGTGTCATAAGTTCATTTTATAATGAAAACATTTAATTCTCAAAAAATAGCAATTGCATAATTTCTGGATTTCAAAGCACTTAGCTTCAAAACGTACAATCTCTGGAATTATATACAGTAATCTGAAATGTTATATTAATACAACACTATACAAGGATTTATTAAAGCATATTACATAGGATAGGGCATTGGCGAAGCTTAATTGAAATTTCTGCAGCATAATCAAATTAAATTCAAGTGATTTTGACCAACAGATAATTGATGAAACTGCACGATTTTGTGAGCATCTCCCAAAGCAAATTATCGACAAAATTTATCAAATGGAAGATTTTAAAATAGAGACAACTAAGTCTTACATGTCGACCGTGAGACTTCAAGTGTTGGTTTTACATACATAAGATGTAATCTAATTTTCCAGTTGATGGCACTGCGTTCGCTTCCATATAATAATTACACGGAGCCGATATTAAGCTTTGATAGTAACAAAATTAAATGTAACTGCTCGTTGGCTTATTAATCACCGTGTAATTGGTAGAGGTGGATTTTGTGGAAAAAATACATGGTTATTGTTGATGTAGAATTAATAAGAAAAACCTGTTTGCGATCGCACACGATAATGCCAAGTTTAAGGTTGGAGTTATTTAATTATGGGTGGAAATTGGGCGGATATGTTTCTATGGAACAATGAAAATAATATACGTAATTATTGCTATTTTGATACAAAACTACATTGGTTTGGTTAAAAATTGGACGACTGACCGCGTTTTTGATATAATTACATTTTTCTGTTTTACGAGATTTATTCATTGAATATAGTGCAAATAATGTTATAAATATTATGTTGAAAATATTGTATGTAAATGTGGGATAAATGTGTATTAATTTCGTTTTATATGTAAAATTTGAGCTCGAGCTGAATCATAAAACAGGTCTCACACAATTTTTAATATTAAATTGAACCGTGATTTAATATTATTTGGATTGAAAACGATAAAAATTTAGTTCGTTTACAACAGTTAAATAATAAGTAGCAAAACTTAAATACATCCCTACACAAAGAAATCCATTGGTGTCAGGTCTGAAGACCATGCATGCTACGGAATAGGGGACGTCCCCAAGCAAAGACTTTGACCAGAGGTGCTCACAAAAGAAATCTCTGAAAAACCCTGGCAAACTGGTACTTCTTCAAGTTTAATGATTGATTTGTATGACATGTAGCATATCGTTAGAAAAGGTATAATATAAAAAAAACTATAAGTAAGCTAAAAAAAGTTGTTAGTTTTTTGTTTAAAGAATTTAGAAGTCGATATTTGTCATCCATATTTTATATGACTTTGGAAGCTCAGAAGGATTTTTTTAAAACTTAACTGCATAAAATAATGTTTTATTTATATCAAAAATACATTGCAAAATACAAAAACAGTTATTTCGTACTACAGATTAAAAAGTTATGATAATTTAATGGTAAAAAATTTGGTATTTTTACAAAATGTTGAAAAAAAATTTTTTTTTAACAAACCTGACTCTTAGAACATAGGACCTATGTGTAAAACATGTAAAGCATTTATCACCATCAATGTCGTAAAGGGCACCAAAAGTGGATGGAGTGACCATAAAGTATGTGTGCCCAACCGGTCCACTTTTCGGACCTTTCGGACCTTTTCGGACCAACGTCTAGACGTTAGTTTTTTGGGATCCCTATTGTATAATTTTCATTGGAATCATCAAAAAGGAAAAACATTCAACGACGAGTGTTATTGGAACTTTTTGCAACGTTTAAGTGATGAAATCCGTGGCCAAAATCAATGAGTTAAAGTTGCTTCCTTGTGCTGCATATTCGTCAGATTTAGCCTCTTCGAACTATTTTTTTTTTCTAAACTTAAAAAAGTGGTTCACTGGTGAAATATTAGCCAATAATAGTAAGACGTGGAATCGGCGGTTGATGACTGTTTTAAAGATTAGAAATATTTTTTGTTTTCTTTTTTAGGTCAGGTACTTCTAGAACTACCCTCATATTAACTCTTGTATAAGACAGCCGTTAGTAATAGATATTCTCTGTTGAAGTAAATGTTATACAGTTTTTATAATATAATAATGCATGGTGCAAGTGCATGTTATCGGCGCGGGAACTAATTGTATTGCAATTGTATGGTGCGTTCCCACGGCGGATATTACAGCTGTGCTTGCATACAGACTACACCTGACGCCCTTTGTCTTCTGCAAGCACTTGGCTATATTGTGGTGGAGAAAGAAGAAGAGGTGTGCACTCGCTAATGGCCCTTTTATTCAGCCATTTATCTTACTCCACCAAAACGCGTACTAAACTCGCTCATAATAACCCAAATGCCCGCGTTATTCATAAATGAGGCCGTTGTACGTTTTCGCTTTTGTCAGTTTTCGTGGGAGATGTGGAGTGAGGATACTTCTCTCTCGGCCTCTTTCATCAAGCCAAAAATAAAGAACTCATACGCTATGTAACGACACCGGTTATGGCCCCTCCTTCACATTTGACTAATAAATTAGATATAAACATTAACGCGTTATGTTACACATTTCGCGAACGATCGGATGTAAAAAGCATTAGCTTTGTGATAAACGCGGCAGACGTGCAAAGTGACATTCTGCATGTAGCTATCTGGTGACATATTTTCCGGGATAAAAAAAATCATACAACCATCAACATTAAGCAGCATTGAGGGGAAATCCCACTTAAAATGTGACATCTTATTTCACGTTCAAATCAAAGTTTCATTATTTAGATTGCTTTTATTCAGAAAATAGCGAATTTTATACTGAGATTAATATTGAGTTGTCCCATAAGTCTCTTTCGCGAATGAACACAGATCTAATCATAGCCATGATTGAATAAAACCCGCGATATACCCAAAAAAATGTTACTATTTAGTGTGTGTTTTGGACTAACGATTGAGTCACATTTCTTCGAAAGTGCTGGAAATCCTGTTACTGTGAATGCTGATCGATACCAATCAAAGTTTAGTGTCTTTTTTGACCATAATTTAATCATATTAATGTATTGAATTGATTTCAACAACAAAAATATTGAACACATTTAAAAATTTGTAAAAAAAATTATGTAGCTTTTGATTTGTTACTTAATATTTGAAAAAATTAAATATCCCCATATATTTTGGTCATAATATAATATATGGTTGTGTCATTGACTATACGTGGATATCAAGGGTATGAAACAGATTGTTTCATAGAACATTATAGTGCTAATTTTCTTGAATAATTTTATGAGTTTTAAAAATATTACATAAATTGGAAATCAAATCATTGCAATCAAATAAATCCTATTCTTTTAAAAAGTTAGTCCAATTCATAAATTTTATCAATCATTATCAAATTATGGGACGTTATTGATGTAAATTTATGACTATCGATGTCTTCGTCTATTTTTTTAATAAATAGGCGATGGAATCGAGCGATTGAATGGAAATCTTTGAATAATTCTACCATGGGGATTATACAGAAAAGAGGCTGTATAGAATACAGGGAGTCAATTAAGGCTTCTCTCCTAAGATTTATTCTTGGCAAGGTGGTGCTTAAGTGACGCTAAAGTGCATCTCAGACTTCTTCTGATGTGCACACTAAGAATGACGCTGATTTTAAATTTGTAAATTCCAACCCTAAATCGTTCAAATTTTCAAAAGGCATTTATATCAATTTGGATAGTTGTAAAATGAGGTTTTATACAGAAATTCGATTGATTATCCGAGAATGAAGGTGAGGGCTTAAATAATATTCGTAAAATATGGACAAAAGAGCGCACTACGTTAATGGACGCGGGATTTATAAAAGCTTTGTAATTTGAGAAAGAGGATAAAATATTTAGCGTACCTCAAATCACGCCGCCATTCAGAGGGTTGTTTGCCCTCAGATTGATGCAGCTTCGGATTAGCACCCTCTTAAGGGTTGTGTACTCCCGGTTAGTGTCTGTTTAATGTAACTTTGGATGAGAACCACCCAAAGGCGATAACAAACTATATACCATTAGCTTGACACTAAGTACGCTAGTTCCATCCACTGCGAAGATTGCTAAATCCGGATGATGCTATTGACTTTAAAATCGAATTTTGAAAGTGCGTGGAAAATAAATGTGGCGTGCAAATGCATTAATATATTAAGAGAAATACAAAAAATATGTCTTTAAGCATTAAAATATTACTTAGGGATTGAATGGAGCTGTCTGTAAGATAGTAATTGGTGTACATTACACCTTTTAGCCGAAGGAAGCGAAGTAATATAGGAAGAAAGGGTTAAACAAAGATTTTTATTCAGTCTGAGTCATCGTTTGAGGTCAACTCCACTCCCCTAATGCAATTTCCTGGTTCCATTTAGTCATTCGGTAATGCAGCTTCCTGCATCCATCAAATGACAGGCAAACAGGAAAATACAGTGTCATCTTTCATAGACCAAAAGTGAAGACACCTACATTCACGTCAGAACGGAAACTTCCATTTTTAATGTATGAGGGATTCACGGAAAGATAAACAGATTTAAAAATATGTCCGTGAGGAAAAATTGTGAGTAGGTGGATAGACTCAATTTAATACATTATGGAAACTTCCGTTTTAGGCGAAGCATGCGCATCGGAAGGGTTAAATACTGAAATGCCGCATTAAAATTTCTAAGACAAAAAAATATTTTAAATATGGGGTTGCGATCTGAAATTTGAAAGTCTAATATAACAAGTCTATAGACATGGAAATAATTAGTACTTGGGATGCAAATTTATTAAAAACACATATCTCATAATATAATATATAATATAATTGAACAAAAACCTCGATGTGTATGAATAAAATATTTTCAGGGGTCCCAAACATTTTTTTTACAAATGTTTATGTTTATTCAGTCACAACATTGCTGAAAATTGATCATAAGATGATACAAAAAATTGTTACAAAGTGAAGTAACATTGACCAGTGAATAACAAAATTATGTAAATTATTTTTTTCATTTTGAGGCTAAATGCATTGAAATCTAAGAATTGTGCTAATCGTATACTTATAATAATACAATCTTCTTCAAGTCTGTAATAGAAAAAAAATCCCAAAACTACTAAAAGCTAGAAAATTTAGAGTTTTTAAGGGTTTAGTCTAGAATTTTGAAAAAAAAAAATTTTTTTCACATTTTTAAAGTTTAGACTTTTAATTTCAAAGAAATTTCTAAAATTCTAATTATTTACAGAGTTATAGCTATTTTAATGATACTTTTTTCTACACGGTCCTAACTAGGGAATCCAATCCCAGGATTCCGGATACCGGGAACCCGGACAGTTTTAGGTAATTAAGAATCCCGGGACTAGTAAACGTAATCCCGAAAATTTCGGAATTGAAATTTTTATCTAACTGAAATCGTACACCTCACCAACACGATGAAGGCTACTAAATCGAGACATTCCCGCCGAAATCTGGACGCCTGAAAACAGTGGCGTAACTACTGATTGGCGAATTTAAACGACGCCTAGGGGCAGTAACTGTCTAATCTATGTATACATATATACAGTATGTATATGTTTTTCAAATTGTTACATTGACCTTTCCCTACCGGTGATGTATTTACTACACTTCGACTCTAATAATGAGAATATCGATATGAAATATAATAGATACGGGGTTCAAAATTTTTGTATTCCTCTATAATATAATTACGAATCACATCAAAGTATTATAGTATATAAGTATTCATCTGCAGCGACGGAAATAAATCATTTGTCGGGAAATCGGGAATTTTGCGAATTTTAGTTTGTGTTTTAGCAGAAAGGAATTTTATCTTTATAAAGTAATTTCTTAAACCATTAAAAATTCCGATACTGGGATCCCGGGACTGATCTCGGGATGGTCTAATGCAATCCCGAAATCCCGGGATCGAAATTTTGGTTCAGGATTGGATTCCCTAGTCCTAACTAAAGTGGTACTTTTTTCAACACGGTTTGACATCATATCTCAAGTTCTAATCATTTGATTTACTTCAAATTTGATTCAAATCTTTTTTATATAATCATTTTTTATCATTACTAAATTTATTACAAAATTTTATTTTTTAAAAAAATTAAAACAGAAAAAATAGGATCAAAAAATATTTTTTTTAAAAAAAATGACTATAATGGCTGAAATCATGTCAACCAAGACACGCTTTTTTAACCCCTTTCACAAAGACCGACCTGTCGTCGGTATCTATATTATCTAGTTTAGGCTATTATAAATTGCTCATCATCGATCTGTAGTGCTTTTTGGGAGAAGTTTGGACCGATGATTCCACCAGACAAAAATCTGGAATAAACAGTCATATTTTCGAAATATATTTAATATTAGTATACTTAATAAAATTTGCCATACTATACTTAATCATTTACATTAAATTTAATAGACATTATTTTCATAATACGACCATTATCACCTAACAAATATTGAGCGTTGCTATTGAAAGACCCTATATATTAGGGGTATCGAAAAGAAATAGAAATTTTTTTATACCTGGCTTTAGGGTCAGTTTATATTGTGACGCGGTGCAGTAAACACTTATTTTTTAGTGCTTGTAAATTAAGACTATTGTCAATTTACTATTTTTAACAAAAAAAAAATTAACCGTGATTTAAATAAAAATGTCCAGACCAACAATTAGTGAAGAAAATTTGCGTTATTGTATGCTATTTTTATTTGATCAAAAAATGAAAACTAAAGAAGTGACACAGAAAATCAATGAAACATATGGTGATATATTGACACTAAGTAAATGTCATAGGTGGTTGAAAAAATTCCAAACTGGTGACAGAAATCTTACAGAAGCGCCTAAATCGGGAAGACCGCTAAAAATCGATGATGATGTCCTGTTAAATTTAGTAGAGTCTGATCCTCGTCAATCAATCAGAGAAATATCAAATAAACTTGGATGCCCATGGAAAAATGTACAAAATCACCTTCACCGCATTGGAAAGTGTTCCAGGCAAGGAGTTTGGGTCCCTCACGATTTATCACAAACTGCACTAGAGCTGCGACGTACTATCTGCACTTCTCTTTTATCTAGGCACGATTTAGAACCATTTTTAAGGCGAATTGTTACCTGTGACGAAAAATGGGTCCTCTATAACAATACCGCGCGAAAAAAACAATGACTTTCACCCGGTCAATTAGCTTTACCTACGGCAAAGCCGAGCTTAACTGTAAATAAGGTGCTGTTATGTATTTGGTGGGATAGCCTTGGTGTTTTTTATTTTGAATTACTTTAACCCGGTGAAACAATAACAGCAAACATGTATTGTGAACAATTAGAAAGAATGACACAAGAATTTTAAAAAAATCGGCCATTTTTAGTGAACAATAATAAGGGAATTCTTCAACACGCACAACGCACGACCTCATGCGGCAAAAGTTACGCAGCAAAAAAATATTGAACTTGGCTATGAACTTCTACCACATCCACCATAAAACGCCCGATCTAGTTCAATATGATATTTTTAACAGTTAGTTATTCCTTAAAAATTAATATTTATTTTGATTTAATCCCTTAAATATGGTTGAGGGAAGGGTCTTTTTTAAATATTCAATTATGTTATCAAATCGTCGTATTTACCTCGTTATACCCGGCGGAATAATTGAGTGACGAAATATTTATTACATAGTTTCCCTCATCGCCTAGGATCAGCTTAATATATTTATGGAGGTAGGTATGCGGTGGAGGAGAGCACATTCCCTAATCCTGGATGTTCCACGGCACTTATCTCCCCCGGTAAATAAATACGGCGTATGATGTTTTCGCGCAAGAAGCCGGGGAAGTGGCAAAATACAGAGGGCCGCATACAAGCATCACTCCATCAGCGGGCCTCGCGATACCCACCCTGATGGGATAACACTTCGAGCCTTATTATATTCCTTATGACGAGAGGTGAGTCTTCTCGCCTCCTAATTAAATAAGTCAATTTAATTTTCAACAATATTATGACTGGAGGCTGTCAAAAAAGACAGCCGCTAATGCCGTGTGTTCAGACAAAACAGCGATAGGAATTTTCCATCCGGGAAGATGAAACCATAACATGCCTCCAATTATTCCAGATAATTTACAATCAAACTCGATATAAATATGTCAACTCATCTATGCACGTATTTCAGACGAGATCAAGCGTCAAAGACCGATAAATAATGTCCATACGTAAAATTGTTGGAAATTCATATGTGATCAATATTTCAAATTTATTACAAGCATATGATATGAATTATTTCAAAGTGATTCATAAATAGAATAGCTTAAATTCCCACGCGCTCTTAAGGACTTATCACTTAAAATAGCTTTTTCATCCCTCTTTATTGTAATTGTCGGGAGGAAAGTTGTCCCACGATACAGAATGCAGACAGTGACTAAACCACAACTCCCACATACTACATTTCATCTTCATGTAGAGGTCTTAATATACATTGAGAACGCATGAATAATGTATTATACACACATTTAAAACAATCAAGACATTATTTGGATTTAATTTAATTGAAGATCATCTAAAAACGCAATATTATACCGTAATAATGTATAAATACATCATGTATAAATATATACGAAATGTAGCAAAATATACAACAATGAAACTGCCAAGTTTAAAAGTTCGCTCATAGCTTTACAAACTAAAGTTGTAAATGTCAGATGAATATAAAATAATAACTTCCAAGAATATGTAGGCTTTGGGAATAAGATTTTTTTGTATGGTGAAGTGCGAGCTTTGTTAAAACAAAGAGGTTGTCTAGCGTTGTAGGAAGGTACAAGCAGGCTAATTAATGAAATAACACAATATAGGGCTGTCCATATCATCATGTATTGTTTGATAAAATTGTGATTTTTTTATGATGAAACTCGTTTTTTAATATTGAATATATGCCTTGATTTACGCGATTTATAGTACAGGATTTACATACAGGATCATTCAATAGAGACGCTCAATTTTTAAATATAAATTAAACAAGTTATATGAGAGATATGTACTCAATTCTCGTTTTTGTAAAATTTAAATTTATTGGATGCATCAATTGAATAATTAATCAAATCATCACTTCTTACTTTTGTTGAAGTTCCTGCTTAACTCTTTCAGACCTGAATTTTTTTTTCATCCGATGGATTTTGTAAATTCCATGTGTCTAAAATATAACAAGGAGAATATAAAAAAAAATATTTACGTCTACAATTGTACACGCCAGGTCTGAAAGGGTTAACTAGAAATCCATCAAAAGATATAAAATTTTATCCATAAATCATTTTTGCACATATTTCAATAATTTATATCTCCAAAAGTATATAGACAAAATCATTCCAAATTTTCATGAAAATATTCCAAAAACACTTGTTGTTACTCAGACATTTATTACACTGCTACACAGACATACATTTTCTAAATATAAATAAAAATGTTGGTAAAGTGTAAGGGGTAAAGAAAGAGCTTGTCTTGGTTGTCATAATTTCAGCCCTTATAGTCATCTAAAATAAAAAAATAATAAAGATTTCGCTTAATAATTTCTACTTCAGAGAAAAATATTAATTTTATTTTCACAAACACCCTGGAGACTGTTTAAAAAAAAGTTATTTTTTGACCTTTTTTTTAAGTTTTAATTTTTTTAAATAGCTAAAAATAAAATTTTGATATAAGTCTGGTAGCAACGATAGAAAATTAAATATATAAAATTTGAAACTTATTTAAAGTAAAACAATTAATTAAAGCTTGAGATATCATGTCAACCGTGTTGAAAAAAGTTTCGAGAAAAATGCATTTAGAGATTTCATTCTGTCAGGATCGAGCCAAAATTTCGAATCCGGGATTTCGGGATTGGGATTTTTAATAGTTAATAGTTTAATAGAAATTACATTGATAAATTTGATCAAAAATTACTAATAAGTCCATTTGTTTAATATAAAAAATAACTTGAAGGCGAAAGAGTTTTATTCATTTCTTAAGATACTCAGCCTCTACACTCGTCGGAGGTATCGTCATCAGATATTTTAATGCTAGTTCAAGTTGATGATTGTGTGAGCCCCCGTTTTCGTATAACACCATCAATGTGACTGATAAAATTCCTTTCTGCTGAGACACGGACTAAAATTCGCAAAATTCCCGATTTCCCGACAAATTATTTTTTTCCTTCGCTGCAGATTAATATTTATATAAATAATACTTTGATGTGATTCGTAATTATATTACGGAGGAATATACAAATTTTGAACTCCGTGTCTATTATACTTCATATCGATATTCCCATTATTAGAGTCGAAGTGTAGTAAATACATCACCGGTAGGGAAAGGTCAATATATCAACATAACAAAAACATAAACAAGTACTCTATATATGTATACATCGATTAGACAGGGATTACGTTATATTTTTACGATTATGAGGTTATATTTTTAAAAGTGTAAATTTTGTAAATATACAAAAAAATAAAATGATTTTTTCCAAAATTCAAGACTAGAATATCCTTTTGAGGCATAGTGTGGAGATGACTTATTGAAGATTGTCGGAGCAGTTAAAATGATTGGAGATGCTCAGTGAAGATCTAAATATTTTTTTAGTTTGGTGACAAAAGATCATACTTTGAAAACACAAGACAACTATTTTTGCGAAGATGAAAGAATTCTACTGTTAGAGTTCGTACTACAGAAAAAACAAATACGAGAGAGCATCAAAGAGAAAAGTCGAGGTTAGCTCTCAAAAGTCATGCTGCTCTTGTATGTCAAAGTTTTGGCTTTCATTCAGCAAAATGAGTTCTAATAACTGGACCATCTATCATACAATCCAGATTTAGCTTCCTCGAATAATTTTATTTAAAATGTATTTTTTAAAAATTCCATCTAAGCAAACGACCGAGTTTTTTGAAACAATTTCTTCTGAATGTATCTGAATAAAATGGAACTCTACTTGGTATTGTTTGTAGGCCAATATTCAAACCTGTTTTTTAACGGCATTGTGCCCATATTGAAATTATCGTAAATATATATTTTCTTGTCGCAAATATGGCAGACTTTGCCCACATAAGGTTAAAATTTAACGATTATCCTATGTAAAATTCTAAAGAAAAATTTTCATGGAAATAACCAACGCCCGATCAATGGATATGGTGCCACAAGAAAGATTGTTTAAAATTGCTTATGTGCATATATTATGACGAAAAATATCCAACAACAAATGCTGAACTTTGGTTCTCAATAGCCGTATTATTATATATAATAATTACATATTGGATTATGCGAATTGCATTCGGCGATAATTATGATTAAGCATTGCAACAACAAAGAGAGGGTCAGATATCACTTTGACGAGAGCATTATATCGTCATTATGTGTAATTAGAACAAATAGATTCACAGGATACAGTCAATCTATGTCATGGCATGTTCACCTGGATGGTCTTAATCCCCTTAATCCTCGGGATAATGGCAAAAACATGCAACATCACGGGATATTGTACGGCAAACAATAGCAGCTCTTGTGTGGAGGAGATGGGAAATTCCGCATTAGCATGTGTAGGTGTCAGTTTGCCGGCACAATTAAATACACCTTCTCAGTTTAAGGCCCGTTTCCGTTATTTTAACAGGTGGAACAGGAAGAACAGGCAGACCGGCAAACCACGACTTTATAACGAAAGCACTTTCGTCGCAATTCGCCCGCCAAGCCTTAAAACGAATGTCACATTGTGCGTAATAGGATATTTCTAATTAGAGCCGCGATAGAATGTAAATAACGTTGTCAAACAAGCGGATTTTGGATTTTAACACCGTACGTATGCGTAATTACCGCCGTGTTGACATTAACTCGACTTCTCCATATAACTGTTCGTTGTGTCTACTTTTTCGTTTATAATTCAATCAGAAGCGTTGGAAACGTATCGTGTAACATTCGAAATTGTTTCATCGATTTTACAATACAAAATGGCTTGTTGACAAACGGTGAGTTAAGTTTACTCGATACTACTGTCAATATATTATGCTTATGTCAATCAGTTCATTGGTGCGAAATTTGATAAGGCAAAAGTACTTAATAAACGCTTAAAAAGAAATAAGTCAAAATGACTTCATTCAATGATAGATTGACCCTCGATTAGCCTTTAACCCCTACGGGAGTACTATCGGAGACCCTCCGTTTCCCCCTCCACTACTCAGAAAGAGCACTCTTGTACATTGATGCTCGGAGACAGACAGAGATGGGACCCAAAAATATTTACATATTTTGAAAGTTTATATTAGAGCTTACTTTTTGTCCAAAACAGTGACAGAAGCATCTTTAAAATTTATTTTTAATTGTAGAATTATCATTAAACATCTTTTTTATGCAACAGATTTTTTTTATAAAATGCACGACGAAAAAATCAACTGTTTTCTCGAAAGAATCTCCAATTACAACCAGATTGACTATTAAAAAGGTTATTTTGTGTATATGGTAGGATTTAGTACAAATTCAATTCGCTATGAATAAAGAAACCTTTATTTTTTGCACATGTAAAGCGGCAAAGTAACGATTATAAAATTATCAATTTGTAGTTGAAAATTGCTAAATTATTAGCTGGAAAGATATCAACGTATCAATTGTATGCAAATTCACAACCGGGAAAATGAATAGTAAGAACGCTTTCCGTGTATAATTATTTTATTTATTGTAGCATGCACTTTTGCTTTGAAGGGATGGAAAAATAACGGGGATAAATATGTAAAAGCGTCATTCAACATACAAAGCATTCGATGCATTTTACAGCGAAAATATGTCGTATGAGCTTTCATGATATTATACTTGTCCATGTAAAGCTTTGAAAATTGATCGATGCATAAAATCCATTTGCTTAATATAAAAAATAATTTGAAGTTCGAAAGAATTTTATTTATTTATTTATTTAAGAAATGATAAAAATACAATTCAAAAATAGATAAAAAAAACACTAAAAAATTCAAATATTATTTTGAAAATATGCCCGAAATAACATTAAAGCATCGAGTATCATTTAGTTTGGATCTGATTTTGAAAGCCAGGTACTTGCTCCTGAGACACGGACTAAAACTCGCAAAATTCCCGATTTCCCGACAAATTATTTATTTCCGTCGCTGCAGATAAATACTTATATACTATAATACTCTGACGTGATTCGTAATTATATTACGGAGAAATACAAAAATTCTGAACCCCGTATCTATTATATTTCATGTCGATATTCGCATTATTAGAGTTGAGGTGTAGTAAATACATCACCGTTAAGGAAAGGTTAATATAACAATTTGATATGTACTGTATATATTTATACATAGACTAGACAGTTACTGCTCCTAGGTATCGCCTAAGCTCGCCAATTAGTAGTTAAGCCACTGTTTCCAAGCGTCCAGATTTCGGCGGAAATGTCTCGATTTAGTAGCCTTTATCGTGCTGGTGAGGTGTACGATTTCTGTTAGATAAAAATTTCAATCACGAATTTTTCGGGATTACGCTTACTAATCCCGGGATTAATGAGCACCTAAAACTTTCCAAATGTGTTCATTTAAAATGAGATTTTTTCCATACCCTTAGTTTTGAACTCGAGTTTTCATGTGTGAAGTTATGGCGTTTATTATGTTGGCTTTGAAAGCACCAATGATTTCAATTTATATGCTTAAACTTGCTATTTAAAATAGTTCCAAATAAAGAAGTTTAAAGATGTAAAGTCGCCGCCGCACGAGATAACCATGCCCTGATTTAGAAAATATAATTTCTTAATTTGTACTCATTTTTCAACATTATAACTTTTCATAAAAAATTGCCATATATTAATTAATAATTTATTATAAATTTGAGAGATTTTGCTTTAATAACATGGCTGCTATAACCTATAAACTTTAAGCGTCCTTATTGAAAGTCCTTGTACGACTCATTTGAATCATCATGTCTTTAGCGCTTTAGAACATTAAATCGAATTGAATTTATTTTCATATTTAATACTTAAAAAAGGAATTAATAATCTAAATATAAATTGGGAGACTTTTTATAAGAATTAAGTATATAAATGTGCTTATATTCACTACCCTTATTTACAATATAACAACGATACCAATCACCGAAATCGATGCTATTGAATCAAATGTAAAAATTCAGATAATTCGGATTAAAAACGGTTACATCGTTTATTTCGGCAAATGTGTCGTTAATTACGAAAGCCCACCGAATACGCTCTGTTTAATTGATCTTAATTGAATCGCAACATCTAAAAGTGGTTGTTTTACGTTAATTTTAAACTCATGTAACTAAACAGTTTACAAGCTGCACACGCGATCCATTACCGGCTATTTCCAGCGGCGGAATAGGGTGTATTATTACGCCCGGCGTTTATGTGTTTAAATAATACCCCGTGGGCTGAAGGGTTTCGTTCCAGGGCGGAAAAAATCATTTGCTGCGGTGCTTTTTCCCCAGATTTAGTGACGAACTTCAGATAAGAACGACGCCGGAAACGACGTATAAACGTCGAAGTCAGAGAGGGTGGGATAGGAAAAAGAGTTTTACAACTGTTGCGAATGGCATTCGAAGACTCTTCAACCATTATGACCGCTATTTAGCACACAGTGTGCTTAAAAAGTTTCCAATATTGTTTCAATTAAAGCTCCCAGCATAGGTAAATATTTTAATATTTAAATTACTGATGGTGAAACTTTTTCCGCAAGTATTCTACGCGTTTATGAATTTATAACGAACTTGTTCGGGGATGATAATATAGTTTGAGGAGGAATATTATGTTTCCCGATTTCCAGGCTATAATATCTTTCTAACCAAGCATATTCAGAACCGCAAAATTTGCACATTTATTCTGTCGATATAGAAAACAATTTTAGAAATTGCTTTGAGGTTCATTAAAACGATTCTATTGTAATTCTCTTATATCAATATACGGATTTTCGACACTATTTATGATTAAAAACGTTATACACGAGGGTCATCCAGAAAGTAGGGTTACTACATTTATGTTGGCACATAAAATGCTAATATTTAATTGAAATTCACAGGATACTTTGCAAATACATTACACTATTTTTCAAGTGACACACCCACGTTTTATCCCCCGAGAACGTCCAGAAAAACTCATCCCTTCTATGTAAAACGATCCAAAAATTCACATAAAGCGATCACACAATTTTGTCGATGCTTCGGTGTGAGCATACTGGACACCATTCTGGACACATTATAACCAGGCAGACTTCTAGAAATGTCAGGAAATTGTTCTTAAAGCTTGTCAAGCTTCACACAGCGGTTATTTCTCAATTATTTTCAATTTTCTGCACACGTGAGTGCGCGATGGCCTTTATATCGGAAGAATTTATTGTGACTGCACAAAATGGCCGATAAACATGCAAGATGAAACAAGTTGATCATTTGAATCCCTCTTGTTCGCTATATGCAACTCGGGAGTCCTTGTAACCTTAATTTCTGGATGATCCCCATACATTAGAAATATAAGAAAATCGTCGGTAATTGAGTATTATTCTTTATAAATCCGTCTGCGATCGGAATAACAAAGTTTCGGCATCTTTTAAATTGGAATGTTTCGCAACTTGGGAAAAGATTTAAAAAGCAATCATTGCGCTAATTTGCCAATTGTCCATTTTGACTCCATCCCGTTCGAATATGAACCTCGAGAGCATCTGAGAGCCCGATAATGAGTGCTAATACAGAAAGTTGGAGATGGGAGTACGGAGGTATGATAACCGGGATGGCAAGATTAAGCTCCCAGGAACAGTGAACAAAACACGCCACTTGGGATTCGGCGAACTGGGTTTTAACCGCCTTGCATGAAAACAATGGCGGAGCGAATTCAGTGGCGCACGTGAAATATTCATAAATAAATAATGGGCAAAGTTTTGTTTTTAAGTTTGGCCGCGGTGTGCCAGGGGGGCTGTTTCTTGACTCCGACCGAGACGCAACTCAAATTTTTAATGTCCTACTTAAGGATGAAACTTTTGAATACATTTATTATGCTGAGGGCCTGGAAGTGGCGCCCGCGATAGTGATGAATTGAATCTGATATTAGCATGTATTTTTATCGCCTGTGTTCAAATTTAATTTGATGGGCATTTGCTTAAGCTTTTAAAAAAAATTAAAAAAAGAGTCCGATTCGTGTTTAACACATCACTCAAGAAGTTCGTAGAATTTTTTTTGGGAGAAATTGCAAAAAATCTACCCCAAACGAAGAAGATAAAGATTAGTATGAAAAAACTCTACAAAATTATTGAGAGATGTGTTCTTTTTTCTGAATTGATAAATACACCGCGATTTTAATTCATTACTTCTATATTTGGCCCAAATTTTGTGCAACGTGTCTTACACGATATTGTACGTAAAGCGGTCAATATAACATTCAGTATGCAATGGACTTTTTATGGATTTTAATTAAAATGAATAATAATTATACGTTTATTTTTACATAAAGTTAAATTTGTGAAGGTTAAATGCCATTAAAAATATATTTGCATTCATTCAGTCTTACGAGCTTATCCTACGAACTTATTGAGTTATATGCTAAGAAAGTAATATTTGCGAGCAAATAAAAAATAATTTAATTTACGATGCCTTTTACAATTATAATATGGAGTTAAAATACTACAAATTATGAAATATTAATATAAATAAAATACACTCAAACCTCTTTTTGTGCGAATTCGAAGTTGTGCGGTACGAATCTTTTCTATTTGACGCTCTATTATTCCTACCAGATTTATGTCAAAATTTATTTTTTAACTATTTAAAATAAAATTAAAACTGAAAAAATAAGGACAAAAAATGACTTGACTGATTTTTTTTAAACAGTCACAATTTTGTGATTTTTTTGACATCTTTACTAATTATGAATTATATTATTGGAAATAGAAAATCTACACAGAACAATGGAGACATTGGCACTTGGTATACTATTTCTTCCGAAGAAGAGAGCTATTTTGAGTCATATCAAAAATCGCAACAAAAATTATCCTACAGCGATGATAGTTTGTAATTAAAATAATTGGTATTTCTCTAGGGGATGTTTGGCATTTGAGATGCCAGATGTCAGACATCCTTAAAATTTTACCAATGATGCATGACGTCCTTTAAATATTACCCAAAATTATGACTGTTTCAAAGTTATGCGGTTTTTAAAATCCATGGAACGCATCTTCACTTTTCTATGTAAGTCATAGCTTTTTTTGTGCGATTATCCACGGAACGCATCTAACGCATAAACAAAGGTTTAAATGTACATGGTTTCTGAATAAGGCTTCCGACATACATAAATGATCTGGATCTGGATTTGAACATGAAACATCAGTCATTTCACCGGTGACTGCCAACGATTGTTACCAATACGCCATGGCGGCCATTGGTGACTGCCAATGATTGCATCAAAGAAAAAATCTCCAAACCCCATTCATAACTCGTTAATGGAGTTTTAACATGAGTTTTGATTGCCGTGACGTTCCTGCGTGAATGCACACCAGAGTATTTTTTTAATTTATGAGAGGGGTTCAAATATAATCCGGAATTTCCCTATATATACAAATACATAATATATAACAAAATTTGTATGATGGCATGATGGGTAATTTTTAAAAAAATATTCTTTGCACGAGACGTTTTAATACTACAATAATTACCAGTAAATTGACAGCATGTCTGATTTGAAAATACATTGAATAACTAATATCATAGCAAAGATAGAGCAAATGGAATATAATATTCTGCATGATTACATTGTAGAGTATTCAAGTTTCATACTGAGTAGAGTATTTACTAAAGCTATTGATATATGAGAATAAAATTTTGAATTTTTTATGTACATTGAAGAGCATTCGGCTCAAAGGAATCCAAGAAATTTAAAAAGCAGATGTTTTCGTACTTAAGTATGCTTCAGAGCGATAGCATTTTCCAGATATATTTTCATTCGGAAGTAAAGTTTCCTCCTTTGAGAGTCTTCACATGGAAGCCCCTCGTTAAGTTGAAAGAATGATAGCTAAATCAATATTTTCCGACCGATTTCTCACTAAAAGCAGTTAGTTATATCGGGCGATGTACAGCCTCGCGGAGGGGTGGAATTACGACATTTCTTCTCGTCTGCAAACTTTTTCAAAGTCGATTTTACAATTTAAAGAACTATTAAACTTGCGATAGCGAATAATTTATTTGAAGCCATTCGAGTAGATGCCTGCACAGGGTCGTTTCCGCAAACTTCTGGTTGGGTCGTTATCGGTCGCATGTTGACAACCCATCCTCTCCGGACTCTATATCCTTTAACTATGTTGGTTAACAGCTTAATGAAGATTTATTCTACGGATTAAATGGACTTTTCCGCATTTATTTATTGCATTTTGGTCAACAGATAGACTTTAAGAACATTCGATTCATCAAGATGTTTAGTGCCAAAGAAAGAAAATTACATTTGATTTCATAGAAAAAACATAATCTTTAAGCAGTACAAGTCAAGCCTCTATTAAGTACACATGCCATAGAAATAATATTCCCAGCTTTAACATAAATATCTTAATCCAAACACGAAAATAGTGAAATAAACTGAAATCGAGGATATCCGATGTACTATGAAAAATAGCGTATTTTTTGATTCAAGAGCAAAATGTTCGTATGTTAGAGATACGCCATTTTACATGCATGAGAAATTCAGAGAAGCACTTTAGAATTACACAACTTTCCTTTCATTCCTTTGAATCAATATGGATGCTTTGAATAGTTTTTCACATCCATTCCAGGGATTACCATTTTATCAATAAACCCTATCGAATACGCTACGTAAACATTATTAAAAGAAAATTGAGATCTAAGATCTAAAAACTTTAATTATGCGACAATATGGTAGATATTTAATGCACATTAAGGACATTCTTTTATATCAGCTGTTCGATTATGGATTTCAATTGATGATAAAATTAAAATGATTCCATTAATAATGAAAAGTATTTATGTCAAAGTGAAACTCGGACAGCTAATTCTATATATAAATATAAATCAATTCTAAAAATATTATCGTAGCTATACAGTCAATCCTTCTATAGCGTCCTCCCGCTTGCATTCGTTAACACACTAAATATATATAATTTTTTTATAGTAGTTTTATTTTAGTGTTTTATTTCTAAAATATGATCCCTATCTTGTTGCTATAGAAGGGTTTACTTCGAACCGTAATACTTCCTTTTTCGGTTTGATTAAGTTTCATGACCTATGTTTTCCATTTCTGCTTCTAAATAGGGAATCTATAAATATTTTTACTTTCCAAAAAATGTCTAAAATTTAAGAGTTATCACAGTTAGAACTAGAAGTGTATTATAGTATTAATTATTAGATGAAAGAATATTGACTTAATGCTTATTGACTGGAAGCTTGGAGGTCCAAGGTTGGAGTATATAATACTAAGAAACAAATTGAAATCTGGGAGTCCCAGTCTAAGTACATAGCATATACACTTTTTTTGTGCGGTAGTTGCATTCCGCGGAAAATCGCACAAAAAAGCTATGACTTACATATAAAAGTAAAGATGCGTTCCATTGTTTTTAAAAACCGCACAACTTTGAAACAGCGATATAAAATATAATCAAAATCGCATAAAAAAAGTTAATAAATAAAAGTAATTAAAAAATAACATTTTTGGTAACATTTAAAGGACATCATGCATCATTGATAATTTTTTTAGGATGTCTTACATCTAGCATCTCAAATGCCAGATATCCACTAGAGATATACCAATTATTTTAATTACAAATTATCATCGCTGTATTATAATTTTTGTTGCAATTTTCGATATGACTCAAAATCGCTCTCTTCTTCGGAAGAAATAGTAAACCCAGAGTCAATGTCATCATTATTCTGTGTAGATTTTCTCTTCCCAATAATATAATTCATTATTAGTAAAGTTGTCACTATAGTCCCTAACTTAAAACATAAATAATCACAAAAAGGCGACTGTTTAAAAAAAGCCAGTCAAGTCATTTTTTTTGCCTAATTTTGTTAGTGTTGATGATTTATTTCGTATTTTATATTATTCTAAAATATCTCGATACGTACTCTTAGCGAAATTAAAAAAAAAGGAAAAAAAACTCTTCAAAAAAACCGCATAACTTCGAAATCGCACAAAAAAAGTCGCACCAAAAAGGGTTTGAGTGTATATAAAAAGAGATTACATAAACAAAATACATGTTAATGATATAAAGGGGTATTTTAGCCTAGAATTTTGAAAAAAAAAATTGCATATTACAAAATTGCAATTATTTCTTTAAACGCGTTTTTTTCGAAACTACTTTTTTAAACACGATTGACATCATATCTCAAATTTTAATCGATTGATATACTTTAAATTCACTATAAATATTTTTTATCTATTGTTTCTACCAGATTCATGTTAAAAAATATTTTTAACTATTTAAAAAAAACTAAAACTGGAAAAATAAGACCAAAAAATGATTTTTTTAAACAGTCGCAATTTTGAAACTTAAAAAATACCAAAAAATTGTGCCTCTAGACTAGAATATCCCCCTTAAATACTGATATATATATACATCATTTTATTCATCTATGATCGAAATGCTCTCAAATAAAGCGGAGTTATTTCTGATGATTTCGAGTGCATCATGATCTGAACAGATACTCGGTTTTTTATGGCCATTCACTGTTTGATATTATTGTATTGATTTAATCAAATTTGATACAAATCTTTTCTATATAAAGTCAATCAAACTCTCTATGGCGTAAGACGTGTACCGAACCGATAAAACCGATATATTCGAATCGGTTCGGTTTCGATTTTGGTTCCATAAATCCGGCAAGCTCTGATTATAATTCTCAATATGTATGGGATTTAAAAAAAGGATATTAAGCAGAAATGAAATTTCAATTGCGCCCCATTAAATAATGGTATCGACTGATTGAATCTTCGTTTTCTATATTACCGGAATTCTTTAAAAAATTTACAAACATAAGGCAGATTGAAAATAAGATTTATTTCCTCCACAAATGGGAAGCATGGAAATTAAAGAACAACATGTTAGCCGGCTTAATATATAAATTGTATTAGGTTTCTGGCTCCCGTCATGGCTTTTGTAGTCGAGCTCGCAACTTTCAACAAATCTCGAATTATATGTTAGTTTAATTCTGTGAGGCTTTTTACAAGTTCCGTGCTTTGCAGTGCGAACGTAGAAGCTCGTTACATTAACGTGTTCAGGTGAAATGCAAAAGTTGGAAAACTGCATTGCACACTGCGCTTCGGTGCACCTTTTGATGCATTATGGCCCCACTACGGGAAACGAATTGATCTTGAAAGTGGCTCTATTCATATATTCAGTCCTTCCTCATGCATATTCAGACGTTGGACCACGTATAAATAGTTTTCGAATATTCAATCAACTCGCTTCTGGATGCATAAAGCTTTGGCGCTGCAATGTGTTGTATTTTTTTCATACAGTCGAAAAATATTTCATAAGCGTCGTGTTTCACAGTATTTTCAACAGGTTTCATTATATGAAGTTTTTGCAGAGCAACCATAAATAAAAATAATGGACCTGTATCCAGAATATGTGTTGAAATGGGATAAATTCGCAGAAAAATCATAATACGAGAAGAGTCCCAAAAGTACCCGACCTGACATATTTTAAGATACTACACTGTTTAATATTTGTTTGATATTGTTTGATAGTGAACGTTCTCAATGAATTTATAAAAATGAAACCAGTCCAACCAATATCAAAGCCGAGCTTGATTCTACGTCGGGGAATTCTATTACTTTGTTTGCAATAGTAAAATATTAGGTGGCAGAGTTTAAACGAGGCCGTACGAGTTATCAAGATGAATATCGCTGTGGTCGATCAAATATGAGGACCACCTGAGCAATGGTGAAGAAAATCCATAAAATGGTATGACCATCGACTGAATTCAAGCTAGTAGACATGGCAGGCATTTCAAAATATGCTGTACATTGCATATTGTCTAAAAATTTGCACATGAGAAAGCTGTGTGCAAGGTAGATGCTGGATTTGCTCACAATAAAACAAAAACAGCGTCTTGAGGATGTTTAAAACCAATAAAGTCGAGTTTTATCGTCGATTCATAGCCCTATATGAAACATGGATCCATCATTTTAAAATTTATTGCAATGTTTGAGTGATAAAATAAAAAAAAAATCAATGAGTAAGATCACAAAATCAAATTCGAATTGCTTCCTCATGTATTCAATTTATAAGATTTAGCTCCATTAGATTATCTTCTTTTTCTCTTTCAAAGGAAACAATATTGAGAAATACATTTTTTGTGTTTTCTTTGTTAGGTCGTGTATATCTGGGACTACTTT
Organism: Stenopsyche tienmushanensis; assembly: GCA_008973525.1. NCBI lineage: Eukaryota > Metazoa > Arthropoda > Insecta > Trichoptera > Stenopsychidae > Stenopsyche > Stenopsyche tienmushanensis. Next base: position 1,077,097 of record WACJ01000044.1, read on the forward strand.
ATAAAACAGAAATACTTAATTTCTTAGTCGCCTTAGTCGCTCTTATAATTACATTTTGAAAATAGTTTTTGATGGCCATTCATGAAGTCTCTAATTTTTTTTTTAAATTCAGCCCTATTGATAAAGATTCTCTTAAAATTTTGAATATCCAAGCTTAACCTTTCCCTATCGGTGATTTTCGTACAATTTTATAACTTGTTACATTTCAACCTCAACTATAGTCAATAAAATCAATAGTGGTGTATCAAATACATATCATCGGTACGGGCGAGTATTTTTAGCACAAAGGAAAGATTAATTGATAGTTCTCATAGTATTTGACAAGGATATTATTCTACGAATGATTCTTGTTATTTATTTTGCTTTCACTCACATTCATTGTTTATAAATAACGAAAAAATGTAATTAAAGGTGAAAAAGTTATAAAAAATATGTGGACCGTGTCTTAATACAAACTAATAACTAAAGGTTGTATTTCAAAGGTTTTTTTATAAAGGGGTTATATAATATGCTGCAGAATAAAAGCTTTTCTAAATAATTTTCATTAAGAAATATTCCAAGGTAAATTAAAAAAAAACTAGTTAATATGAAATAGAGGGACGTCTCAGATAAAACGACAGATGCTTGCTATTTTTTCTATTTAATCCTCATAATTGAAGTCCAAAAACTAATTTAAAGTATAAGCGTAATTAATATTCTGTTGAATTGAAGTCTGGATGATGTATAACGTCAATTATCCCGCCATTTTGAGATTGAAGAGCCATCAAACAAAAGAAATTAGAGCGATTTTTCTTCTAATATTGAAACTTTCCCCCGGGAGAGAAATTCGATGAAAAACGTATATTTATAGAAATTTATGGCGCGTTCGCGATATAAAGTGGAAAAAAAATGGAAAAGTTCCAAAGCCAACTTTTCCATATAATTATTTGTACTCAGTCGTAAAACAAGACAAGCTTGCAAAATGCTCCGAATGGCACAAGCTCGAAAAATTATTTGCCGGTAATTTAAGTTTTAATGATATTTATCATTTTTCGGTAGCAAAGTTAAGACACGATCGCAGCCAATCGAACTTAGAAAATTGCCCGGTTCTCATTTCACATCGCGATTTGGAGCCCCGATTCTTAATACTCGTATTGAATAAAAAAAATCAATTCATCCAGGAAAAAATATACGATTTCGGGCCTTCAACAAAAAACAAATCATCCCATTAATAGGTGTAAAAAAAGATGGTGTGGGAAATAAACAGCCGATGGAATACGAAATCCGAGATTTGATTGTGATTTATGAAGCTACCCTGGGGTAGAGTGATCTCCCGGGAAAAGGGGTGTGGGTGTAGATTTTTTACACGAAGACTTAGCCGTGAATTATTAACAAGATCCTGGTCGACTCCGTTCGTTTCGTAGCCAGTTAACACCAAGGATCGATTAATTATTCTCCACCCTTTATTCACTGATAATTGTAACTTGTTTCAAATATTTGGTGAGTTAAATTCTAGAAATAAAAATAAAAAGATCGATTTTGTTTTTTTTTACACATTTTCAAAGTTTAAGCTTTAAAAAATATATCCTCCAAAGAAATTGCCAAAATTTCAATTATTGACGGAGTTATAGCTATTTTATTAAGGCTTTGAGGAGTTATAACCTTTGGGTGATTCAAATTATGACCTAAGCAGAACCTTCTCTTCTCATAGTCATTCGCTGTTCCAAATTTTCAGCTAAAACCTGCTGTTTAATTCAATGAAAAATGGTTACAAAATAAATTATTCAAGCAAATTATGGCATTGAAGCATTGGAATTCTTGATTTTTTAATAAATTTGAGAAAAAATATTATTCCGACTAATATTGTATTGTAAATAATCATCATCAGAGCAATTTTAGACTGAGATGAACAACGAGTTTAGAATAGTTATCAATAATATTTATCAAAAAGGTGTTTAAATCATTCATGTGCCACACAATGGTGATTTAACATAATTTTAAAAGCAAAGTCTGGAAGATGCTAAATTCGAACGTGTGAGTAAAAACCACTGACTCGAGCGATTTAATAGACATCATTTGAATGAATGTCTGAGCACTGTGGTCATATTTTCACAATGTTTATTTTATTAGGAGCAGGGGAGCCGAAGTAAGGAAATCGTCTTCCGGACTCCTATCGAAGAAAAGTGAAGGGTGAGAGAAATAGGCTGGTTGGAATTATTCAGTCAGCGGCGTAAAGTGGTTCTGGGGGATCCCACAATTTTACGAGTCAATACGTGGGCGGGAGGCTGACATTACAGAGATTTCCCCCGGGACCGCGATTAGGGGTGCATTATAAGTTGTCCCACTAAAGGGCCCTCTCGCAGACAAAATGGTAATTTGGTGAATGCATTAAAATCACCATCATCATCAAACAATCCATTAGCTTGATTTGGGTACGTCCGTCAACTTCCTCCAAGGTATCAGCCTAATCTTCTACCTTTGATTACGAGTGCGGAACGTTTTCTATCACGTAACTGCTACCCCATTATTCATGTAAGGAGCGACAAAAGAGGATTTCCTTAATGGATGGAAAAGTGTTTGTAAGTCGCCTTGTGGTTTAGCTGTTGTACTCAGTGGTTCCAAATTTACAAGGGGTAATCACGTTAATAAAGTCTTAAAGTATCAATCGTGAACACTTTGATCTATTATTGAAACGACCATTTTTTCCCAGTGTCTGCTGAAAATCAGATGTTATCTTTGATTCCAGCAAATGTAACAAATGGACAGCATCTCCATGTCTCATAAAATATTGAGTGCAGGAAATCACACGACCTGTAAATATTCTTAGACCTATGCAATGTCGATCCGTTTGACTTATTTATTATATGGGGGGAATCCGAATTACTATCTTCAGATCACGTTTCTTTCGCAAATGGAATTCATCGAATGAAAATTTCAGAGCATCTAAAATAGTATTCGATTTATAATAATCCCATTTTTATATAATAGTATATTTTTTCAACCTTAGTAAGATTTAAGCAGATCTTTGAACAAATTTTTAGCAATGAAAATATGATAATTTATGAACACATTAAAATAATATGATGATTAGACCTTTGTATTGCACTTTTATAATACGGCTTCAAATACACATGATTTAGAAGTCTTTACACGCAAAAAAATTAAAATTAAAAAAGTTATAGGCTGGTAAAGTGTAATGGGTAAAAAAGGGCGAATCCTGGCTGACATAATTTCAACCCTTCTGGTCATCTAAAATTTAAAAAATCAAAAAGTTTCATAATTTATAAAAATGTAACTTAGTTTAGTTGTTTAGATTTAGTTGCCTTTAATATTTTTTAAAGTCTAATTTTTGAAAATATGCAAAAAAAAATTTTTTTTCAAAATTCTATACTGAAAAAATGTGTGATCAAATGAAAAAAATATAATTTTAGATGGAAACATCAAAACTACAAAAAATTTAAGCACCTAAAAATTATCGATCGACCGTCATCTAAAAAACAATGATCATTTAACTTAACTGAAACTTACGAAAAAAAATTAGGGCATTTTTTTAATGGAATCATTTCATTTGACGGAAAGCAGTTTAAATACAAAACTTCTTATCATTTAATAACACATCACTCAATAAGTTCATAGGATGACATATAATTGACGCCATCATTTTTAGGGTGTACCAACCTGGCGTTTGGTTCACAAGTCACATTGGTTTTATTGACGCTTCTATTTTAATTTAGTTGCGAAGTGGTTTGAGGATTTTAAATGCGACCGTACAAACATCGATGATGATGAACGCTTTGGTCGCCCATATCAGAACTTTTGCCATAAGAATCAATAGGCAGTGTATTCATCATTTTGCATCAATATTTGCCCATGATAAAGCTCTGCTCGAAGTGGGTAACGCGTTTGCTCACTGTCGATCAAAAACAGCAACAACGCGTCCACAATTCGGAGCGCTGTTTGGAGCATTTTCAGCGCAATAAAAAGGATTTTTCGTGCAGTATATGACAATGAATGAAACATGCATCTATAAATACAATTCAGAATCAAATTGGTAATTAGCTGAGTGGATTACAACCAATAAAAATCACTCAAATCGACCAAAAACGCAAACGTCAGATGATGAAGTTTTGGTCTCTGTATTTTGTGATGGGCATGATATTTTATTCAAGGATTACACTGAGAAAAGAAGAAATAACAGCAGATATTAAATGGCGTTATTGATACGTTTGATGGAAGAAATTGAGGAAAAACGACTATTTCGGAGCGTTAAAAAAACGCATCAATCTTGAATGATACAATGTTGATGAATAAAGTCGTTATTTACCAAAAATAATGTCGGTTTATCCTATGAATTTATTGAGTGACTGTTAATGTAAGCAATCGCTTATTACAGAGCATATCATACCGTGTGTAGCACGTATTTACGTTACGTGTGACGTATAACCTTCTTATATGAGTGTATTTGCTAAAGTAAAATTTAGAGCAGAAAATTAACCTGAGAAATTAAGCACCAGTTCAGGTCATGATTTGCGCTGAATTATTGCAGCAAAGATCCGGATTTGAAGTGTTTACATCATAAATTCAAACAGGAACACTAAAATTGGCATCATTTAATCTGACGTACTATGTATTTAATGTGTCCCATGTCCGTTTCCGTCACTGTGGAACCATACAAGATTATATGAATTTATTTGAGTGTAAATTTTATTTAAGCGTATCCTTCTAATTTCATGAATATTCAGACGCTTCGTCGTGATAATTAACATAAATGCATAAATGTATTTTTCCTGTCTATTGCATTCCTCTCTTAGATCGATCCCGAAATAAAGTGCTTGTGTACATTGTGATGTGCTATACGATGTATGCTATTGAATATTCATAATAGTAAGCAGCTAAATATTTCTATTGTTGTTTTGGAGCAGCTTTAACCTAGTTAGAATTTATTTCATTAAAGACTGCTCGAGGAGGGTTGTTAATTAAGTCCGACGCAACAATCGGACGACTAATTATTTCATGCAACAATCCCTGAATCTTCCTTGTTATTGCAATAGCATGCTGCATCAAAAGCGTTGGACCGTGGTTGCTCGGAGACGATAGAACTTCGGAGCGGAGTAAGCGCAATAAGCTTCGGATATCCAGCCGTGTTTGGTCTGTAAACTAGAACCACTTGTATTGCGCTTAATAAGTGTGAGAATTTGGACCATAAATTTCGTGGGAGTAAGGGACAATGCTCTAAGTGCATGCCCTGAATTCCTCAACTTGAATCCGTTTGCTTGTTTGTCCAATCAGGGTCCTGTGATGCACTCAACATCTCACGAATGAATATCTAAACGGAATTGCAGATCCTTAATTCCGAATTCAAATGGATTACTTATGTTCATATGTGGCGTGGGAACAAGCTCAATTTGATGCTTATTAAATTTCGGCGCTCATGACAAGAACAATCCGAATTTCTGGAGGATTTCTACACGAGGAAATTGGCATTAATGGCCGTGAATGGGTTAATTTGGTCCGCGTGCTCTATGTGCATCCGCAATGAATGCAAATGAAGTCCATGGTGCGGTGCATGTGAGACTTCAGACGTGGAAGTTTATCAGGTATATTCATTACTGGCTAAGAGAGCAAATCATATTCAATGTTCCGCCTATTACTGCTTCACTAATTTTTATTCAATTAAACAGCTATTCCAGTCTATTTAAATAACCAAATTCAGCTTAATAATACTATTATTTATAATTATTGCTAATCATTAAAGTTCATGAGGTTACACATGAAAATTCGGAATTTCTGTTAATCAAAGATCGATAGAGATTGAAAATAATTCTATGAAAAATTCTACAAGTTCCACTATTTGAAAGCAGGAGAGGTTGAAATGCTGGTTGATGGGTGGTGCGAGAACTATTTAATTAAATTTAAATTTTTATTTAAATTCCAAAAAGTAAGATAATTGGAAGCGTTATTAATTGATACATTTTAAAGATGAAATCCCATCCCAAACCAGATTGATGAGAAATCAATATTAAAATGTGCATAAAAATCTAAAAAAAAATTCTTACCTATCAATTTCGAACAATTTCGCCCTAATACTGCGCCTTTGGGTCCCAAAGGCTTTAAAGATTATTTTCCAGTATGAAGACCAGGATTATTTCCATTTAGAGTACTTTTTATTTTTAACTGGAATCACCTGTTGCAGATTATTGAATTAATGTAAAACTATTCTGCCTGAAAATGAAAAATCTGGACCATTTTTTTGGGATTATTTGCAACAAAGCCTATCATGCTAGATTTTTACGAGCCATATTATATTTCGAAACATTGACTTTAAAACCCTTAAAAATACTTTTATTTCTACAGTGACATCCTTTCCAGCATGCTAAATGAAATATTTTTTAGCTATAAGTTTTACTGTAGATAAACATGTCTTTTTTGTATTTTTTTGAATGACGTTTCTGTTTTAAAAAAAAATTGAAATAAAGTCTTATTTGTTGTTCTTGGGCTTACATTAATTGGGTCATTTAAAAAATATTTCTCAACATTATGCAGCGGATAAAAATGAATAGAGATGATATATTATCACTTTTATACTCATAAGTTTACGTAAAATAAAAAAAAACAATGACAAAAAACCTGTATTTGATTCCACAGATTAAAAAAGCAAAACAGAAAAATGTCCAGACGTTATAGACATAGGAGCTGCGATTAATAATACGAATGTCCAGTACGTCTGGACAAATTCTTCAAGAGGTTAAGGGTAGTTTTTACAGTGTGCGTATTATCACAGGGAAGAATTGTCCGTTTTCTATGAATTGAACATTTTTAAATTGTTGATTATTCATTGTAATCATTCCACCTGTTTTTCATAATTCAAAGTGAATTATGTCATAAATATCCCATCAAATTTTATCCTTAACCCCTAAAGGAGTACTATCCCAGGGCCTGTGACCCCCCCTCCACTATTCAGAAAAAGCATTCTTATACATTGAGCTCGGAGATAGACAAAGACAGAGAGAGAACGTAGTGCAGTTCGGGAGACAGAGACGGAGAGCTTCCTCACATACATTGCACGATTGTATAGATCGTTAACCCAAATTTATCGACTGATAATGGGTTCGATTTCATGTTTGTTATTTGTTTACTTGAAGAAATTACCGAATATTGTGTGCTATTGACAGTGTTTATTTATTTAATTGCTTGCTGTTCGTCGCTGCTTGTTGAATGAGTCTTTGTCTGAATATCATTTCCTTCTAAAGCAGGAGCAAATGAATCGATTTCTTGTGTATTGTTTATGTAAAAAAATAACGTGGTCTTGTATACTATCAACAGTGCTTATTAACAATTGACTCTGCCTCGAATTGAATATTGTCTTACGCTGATAGGAGCTGCCAGAAAATAATCGGTGTAAAGCGATTATGGCATCAACGACTTCATCGATTTTAAATTTGCTCACTCCTCAAAAGTTTAACATTAAAATGATATTTTTTAGACAAACAATTAAGTCTATTAACGTCAATTAATTTTATTCTGATAGAAAACACTCTATTATGTATATTATAATTATATCAGAGTCAATTTAAAGTCTGAAACTTTGATCATACCCATTTGAAAAAGCTTAAAAGCTCCATTGATTAAATAATCCAGGCCACGAAAATCTCTAACGATATTATTGCCACATGCTTAGAAACCATTTTGGCAACACGCTCTGCTTAATTGCTGCTTTCGCATAAATACTAGAACACGGCGAGATCTCAATAAATATTTGGTTTTCGATAAAAGGACTACTAACAGGATTAGCCTCCTCGAAATTTGGCTGATAAAAGCTCTTCATTGTCGTTTGCGCCGTACAAAATTGTACGTGGCAAATTACGCCGTATTTGAATTTTTCGGGAGGGGTACGTCTGGAGGTGGTTCCGATCGTTATCGAGCCGATTAGCGATCGTCTTTATGGTGATCGATGGAGGCTTTAAGGGCGCAAACCGCGGATTAAGTGACATGTATTGAAGTAATTAACAAGTTTAATTAAGTTACCTTGTCAAAGTCAAAGCCTTCGGGGCGGTTACGCACGCTTAACCCTTTAATCATTCTACCGTGTATTTCCTTATATGCCTTAAATGCAGGATTTTATCGACCTTTGAAGATGTACGAAGAGACGAGCAGGGATTGGTTTTAAATCATCACTTCTAATTCCACAGAAAGGTAAATTGGATCATGAATATTTTATAATGATAAAAACTAAGTGACTCAGTCGAAAAGTCTATGTCGTTCATTATTAAAATGTGCTTTAATATACATTAATATTCAATTATAACTATTTTAAAATTATATTTAAAAATATCAGTCTTAGCAGGCCTTGCCCTTTATTAATTTACGTTTATACTTGTAAATTTTTTGAAGCATCACAAGCTAAATTTGTTTCAAACTTTTGATTAGTGAGTTAATATTAAATTGAGTTAAAATATATGTCATATTCGTTTGTCCACCCCTTATCGTCTACATAAATCCACTTTTATCTCAGGATCGTGCAGCGTGAATGAAGCTTGTATATCAATAAATCAACCTTAACACCATTGATATTGTTGTTTCAAATTAAATCACTTTTTGTATCAGCCTGAGTTTTAAGTATATAGTTGATTTATGTGGCTTTCTACTATTTATTATGATTATAAGAAGACCACCAACGATTTATGAAGACCCCATACCTGATATTTTTCAACCAGATGCGGACAAGTTCCGTTATAATTTTAATGTGTATTTTAAAAGCATGGCATTGGAAATGAAGTGTCACGGATCGTTTTTCGCAATATTTAGATGTGTAGGGGTGCCTTTACAGCACGAGTTTGCCATCGATGTATGAATGCATGATGAAACGCAAGACAATTGTCTCTGTCTTTGATTTACTAATATCCGCATTCAATGTGCGAAACTACTAAATACGAAAATAAAATACTCTTTATCACTCGAGTTCATTCGCAGCATATGCGGGATTCCTCATCAACGGGTTAAGATGATGAGTTTTTAATAGAATTATATAACATAGAAATATTGAAAAAATGCATTCTATTATTGTTTTCATTCTAATTGTACTAAACCCAGATCGCGCAAAATTATAGCAGTATATATGGTTTGATTAACCATTTAGGGGCCAGCGACTCACCGGTGAGTCTCTTCGTACATGCATATGCTAGGACATTCAAGTCGCCTTTAGACAATAAAATATAGAACTCAAACAACTGCTCAGTTTTGCTCAATTTATAATATCCCTTAAATCGCTGACAGTCAAAAGTTAAACAAATTTAAGAAATAAAAAGTGAATCAGATTCATTATGTTTTTCTAGTTCTGAAAATGTACATACTTAAGTAACTTTATGCCACATGTGAGATTTTTTCACATTACAACTTTAATAAGTAATTTAGAGCAGCAATTGACTATGAAAACCCATGGATCTGTTCAGGTCGTGATTTCAGTCGCATGATTGCAAATGCCATCATCATTTTATAGCATTAGATCAACTTAAAATTCATAAATCTGATATAATTGAATTGATTTCATTTGAAGATGATTAAATTAGAACTGAACTGAGAAAGAAAAACGATTCCAAAACATCAGAAATCTTTTAATAGTCCATATACAATGCCAATCAACACTGTCGTATATTAGGTAAAATGAAAAGTAATCAAAAAAATTTCAATGAGTTCTTTCACAGATAGTTTGTGTTGAGATAGGGTTCAGTAAACGCGTAAATTTTGTTTTGGGGTTGAAGCTAAGATTGTAAATTGTATTTTTTCTGTAAAATAAATCTATCATGGGAAAGATGTCAAAACCAACAATAGAAGCAGCGCACTTTTGCCATTTTATGTTGTTTTGGTTCGACTAAAGAATAAAGGCAAATGAAACACTGAAAAAAGACACCGATAAACAAGTGTCATCGTTAGTTTAAATAGTTTAAAAATGGAAATAGGGAACTCAAGGAGATCACTCGAAAAAGACAACCCCAAAAATTAGATTATGATATCCCGAAATCTAGAAATTATCATTGAAGATTGGCTGTAACTCCAATTGAACATCATTTTCGTTATACAGAAAGTTGCAAATCTGTGCATATCTTTCGTCTTGGTATGAAGAAAAAACCAAAAAAATTCGACCAAAATGATGCCTTTTCGGTCTCAAAATACTGAGTTCATGTTTTTTGTTGTTGTCTGAAATTGTGGTTTTGATTTTTTTGGCAGATAAGGAATTGGTACGACGACTGTCATTGGACTCAAATGATTCAAACACAATAAAGCTCAATTCAAGTCGCATTTACTACAATGTGAGCTTACGAACTATTGCGTTTTTGCGATGCTTGCTCTGTTAGGAGATCCCTTTTTGCTACTCAGTATGAGAAAATTTTCAAAAAACAAAAAACCGCAGGACGTCACGGTCACAGTGCACTTACTTTCTGAATATTCCTCATGTTATAATATTTGAAAGCATGCAATGAAAAAATAATTTGATGCAGTTCGATGATTTTAAGTATTGATCAAACTTTTCAGCGTGTTCTTTCAAGTATTGCTCGGGGGTTGGCAATTGGTCTTAATTTGATCTCGTCAACGCCCCTCCCCCCTGATGAGATGTTGAGCTCCAATTGGGTACCTGTGATTTAAATGATAAATTCAGCCATGCAAAAAAATCGTAATGTCCCTCCCCCCCATCCAATAAAATAGATCTCCAATAAAAAACATTGTGGAACATGGAAATTCTACTTTATTCAGCCTATTAAGAGCATAGATTAATATATAAAAATATTAGCAAATTTGGAGAAGTAAAAACGCACTTAATAAGTTTTCAGTGAAAAATCAAAGAATTTTTTTCATAAAGGTGGATGAAAAATTATTTTTTTGCTGGCAATAGCTAATAGAAAATTATGGAATTTTTTTAATAAAAATGGTTTTCATCAACAAAAAAAAAATTGATTACTTTCCATTTTATATTAGATTTTATAATTTGAAAATGTTTTTTTAAATTGGCTATTTTATTATAAATAAATAACATGCTAGTGGAACTAATTTATTAATTCGCCCCGTCGAAAGAGTTAATTTTCTGCTTAATTATAGAGTATATGTGATTATCCCGAATTATCTGCTTCGCATCGACTTTTATCAAATCATCCAGTTTATTTGTCCGATTTGATTGGCAAAAGGCAGAGAGGAGTCAAAAATGGAGTGGCATGCTGATGAGGTGGCGTCAACGAGAGCCCTAATTTTATTCCAGCGACCAAGCCGGGACCTGAAAGCTCTCTATTGATGCAATTAGCAGTATTGTGAAAGCTTTTGATAAAAGCCTCCAGACGTGACACGACAGTAAAAATGTTTTACATCCATAAAATATATGGGCCGTCGGGCGTCACGTCTCTGACAATTCAAAATTATTCCGGATTGATTTACGGGACCGGACTAATCTGGCTGCGAAGTGACGCGACATCAAACGTACCCACCCTTAAATGGATTACCACGGCTTGTACTTGGATTTTGAACTTCAATATAATGCATTAGTGGATTTTTCATTTTATAAAGCTTTGCATCGAAAAAGGATTCCGAATGAACGAGAAGAGAGTGCCAATATACTTTTTACCTCGGGGATCACAAATGCTTTCAAAATTTATATTTTACCAATGCAATTTAAGAAGAATTAACGAATTTTTCGCACATTGAGTTCGAACATTAGATAGATATAATCATAACAAACACTAGAAAGCCACATAATGCAACTATGTACTTAAAACTCAGGCTGCTGCCAAAAGTGCTTCTATTTGAAATGTTATTATGAGGCCCAACGATATCAACAGTGTTAAGGTTCATTTATTAATATACAAGCTTCGCCCACGCTGCGCGGTCCTGAAATAAAAGTGAATTTATGTGGACAATTTGTATTGTACATACGAATATGGCATCTATGCTTTTAACCCTTTGATTAGTGAGTTAATTTAGAAATGTCGCATATCGTTAAGTTAGAAATTGTCAAATACATTTTTAAGAAACTAAATTAATTTTTTACGAAGTCAATTAAACTTGTTTTCCCCAAAATTTTATCCAATTAATAATTTTTTCATTAATTTATCCTTCATTCTGAATCCTCTGGATAATTTTATTTGGTCGAGGATCGAATAAAAGTCGGAGTTTTAAAATCAAATGCAAAGTTAATGCGATTTCAAATAGTGTCGATTTAATTTTGAATATGTTAATATAATCATTAGGGATTTGATGAATAAATACATTAACGCATAAAATCAAATTCTTCAGACGGATTATAACAATTTAAGGAGGTCGGGTATAATAATTTCAATAAAAGCATCTGAAGTTTTAAATACTGAGAATATTAACGAGGTTGGGCATGGCTGTTTATAAGTGACTGAATTTGCTATAATAATTAAAAATATCAATTAAAATTGACGTTAATTTCAATGAAAGGTCGTCCAAAAGTCTTGGCCGCAGGAAGACTCAACTCGACTCAAAAATGGCGAGGGTCATCATTCTTAAATCACATGATATTTTCTGTTTTATAAAAATAAATATTTGCATAATTTTGGTCCATCGTATTGCCTCTTCCATTACTACTCGATTGCACACGTGAAATTTAGGCATCGATTGTTTTACGACTAAAAGAAAACATTTTCTCGTTTTTACGCCCACTATTTCCGGCAGAAATCCGGCTTTATTCGCTGGTGTATCATATGAATGGCGGGAAATAAATTTTGCTTATATTGGAGAGGCTCAATCGCTGCGACGAAAGAGGATGTGGAGGAGGAAAGCAAAAGCGGGAAACTCAGGAAAAACGGCTCGGCTCGGTTGAGAGCCTTAATTCATCACGGAATCAAATGATTACGCGGTTGTCTACAAATGACAGAGAGCTCTTGGACTTAATTACATTTCCTAATTAGACAGGATCCGGTTCGCTTTAAACACAAATGGCCACGAAACTTACGTCACTCATTTTTGCGCCCCTCCTCGACTAATAAACTCTCGCAGCAAATTTGAATAAAGTTTTTTTTAATAGACACTCTCAGACCGAAACTATTCGAGGTAGTCCAATTATTTTAATATGAAGTTTATTCAGTTTCATCTGGCCCTTTCATTACAGTTTTAAATTTATTTTTCAAGCAGTACCATAGTTCTTAATGTTATAAATCAAGGCGTTGCCATATGGAAACTGTACAACTCTTAAATCAGACAAAAAGCTTATATTTTCCTTCACTGCTAAAACACTGAAAATCTCATTTAAAAAATATCATCAGCATATTTATAATAAAGTATCAATACTTAGATATATGATACTGGTATATAAAAGCTGGTACCCCGAATACAGAAATGTCTCGATCTCGACGGTGATCACATTGAAAAATAATTCAATATAGTGTAACAGCACAGGGGCGCTACCGACTTCGCGAGCCCCCATGCTGCATACTTCGCCGCTTTCACGGCTACCAACCGTGACGTTATTCGGACTCGAAGACCGCACCGCGGGTCGCGCGCAACGCCGGAGCGCTGTGCCGTAGCCGCAACGCCGGTCTCGGAGACCGATCGACGGCGGACGCGCCCCCAACAACGGGAGGGGCGGGTTTTTTTAATCCTCTACGACGACGACCAGGATATATCGGGCGACACCAAAAGGACATTTTGGTCCACGCAACAACAACCAACCCTTCTATAGCGTCAAGATAGGGACCACGCTATAAAAACTTTAGCATCCATACAAATTTTGTACGCGTTTAGCTTGTTAACATATGCAATTTACTAACACGTGCGAGAGGGCATAGATCTTACATATTTTAGCTATTGTTTGCGTAAAAGAAACCGCAAACGAAGTGGACGCTATAAGAGGGTTGACTGTATATGTGTAAAATTTTCTGTGAACAACCAGTGTTCGATTCTACTAAATGTTGTAAGCTTACTTTCTGGATGAATCTAGTATTACCAAAAGTGATTTAAAGATTTTGTTTCGTTCTAATCAGCTACCGAACTTGAAGAGAAACATTAAAAGTTATCATCTGGTTCAATTTAAATTACTCCCAAGAGCTATATGGAGACCTGACTGCGAGACTTCAATAACGATCCAGATCTTCAAGCATTTGATCAAAGTGGTGAAGGGACGACGTCTTTTTTTGGTCAAGGCGGCGAGATTTTGAGCAGTGAGTGGCCATAAAGACATGCTCTGATCGTGATTTTGAATGCGATAACTAGCCAAAAATGCTCTGCGTCCATTTTTTTGCGACTTTTATTGCATAAATATACCATATTAAATTTGATTATGATTTTTATATGTGCATATTATTAGTACAAGAATTTAAGGCTTGGAAATTCAAGCAAAAAGGCAATTTAATTGAAACAGGCCTCATTATAAAGCTAGACAGTTTTTCCGGACGTAAAAAAATAACAAGCTATTTTCCTAGAACATAAAACCCATGAAGTTTACAACCCTTGGATATGCAACCTTTATAATATTAATACAGTTCGGCGAATAATTTGTATTTTTAATTGATTAATTTCATGCAATTATAAATTGAATTAATATATATGGATTTATAGTGCATGCAATTATTTTCCTACAAAGAAGACAATGCACTTGATTGTAGGCACATTGTAACCACTTTTCAAATATCGCGTTAATTAGAAGGTGCGGTTTTGTGAATTTACCCCTTTTTTGTTTGAACCCTTCTCACATTTCCTTTCACAACACGAACAAAAGCAAAAATATTCGAGTTCATTATTGCAACACTTTAAGCAAATCAAAATCAATGTGATAGAATATAAGCATGCTTCATATTAAATAAAGACTTGGGGGTAAATATTAATATAGCATTCCCCTAAATATTTCCACTGAAATGCATCGATTAATCTGGAAATGATTAATTTTTATGTTCTTTTGCTATAAGAGACAAAGGAGTCAGATAAACTATTTATATTGTTCGACTTGTTTGCAGCATTTGCTGCAACGAATGCAAGGAAATGAGTTGTCTCGCCGCGGGCGATAAAGCACTCTACAAGGAATAAATGGTCTGTGAAACCCCAAAATGAAGTCATCCCCTTCTTGTGGCGTGTATTTCCTTAAGAATATTAGCTGACACCGAATGCCACCCCTAGACGTTCTTTGATAATGCAACTGCTCCCACCGGCGAGGGCTGCAATTGTTTTCAAACTGTCTCAGCCAGAAAGAAACTTCTCCATCCTGTTAAAAGTTGGGGTAGTATATCGTGAAAATGATAGCTGATATTAGCATATTCAAGATTCTCAATCTTATAGCGAAACTTGATATGGAAGAAGATAAACATTAAGCTTTTTGCAAGCAACTCATATTACGCGGAAAATTTTATAATCTTCATACTGAGTGAGTTTTCATATTATCCAGGAATATGTTATAAAAACAATACTAATTTTTAATAGCAAATGTTTATATTTCGTGTCAAAATTTTATATAAATATTAATTCCCTATGGAAATTATAAAAAAATGTTTAACACATCCATATATAAAAGAGTAGATTAGAATGAAATGAATAATAGTTATGAAAACCAAGAAATAAAGCTGTCAGACGACAAGTTATAAGACTATAATTTAAATTTAATATTGTTATAAGTTTAAATTACAGTCACAAAGTTGTAAAAAAAAATCAACCTAGAATTTAAATTGCAAAATTCAACATATTATAAAGGATGGGTCACAAAATTTTGCTTTTTTAAAATAACCACAAAAATGAAAATACATATTATATTCATGGTTATTTTAAAACAGCAAAACCATAAAAATGTAAATTAAAAGCCAAAAAAATAACTCAAGAAGACAATAGATTTGGAACCAAATCCTTCAGCAAACCTTAAGTTCCAGTGAATTAAAGTACGAATTGAAAAGATAACCCACAAATCAACATAAAATAATTAGGATCAGCGAGTGGCCATAAGAAATCAATGATCTGCTCTGGTCATAATTTGTTTTTATTTTTTATTGTGGAGTTTTGAATGGAAATGAGCAAATTTATCACTAGGTTCAAGCCCACCATTAAGTAAAGAGCTTAGATTTATATTTAGACAAATTTTCATAGGGTCAACTTTGCAATGTTATTAATATTCATATACTTTATTAGAAATTATATGATGTAGACAATTCATAATACCTTGTATATATTCAAGGCAAAAGTAAAACGATCTGCATGCATTATGCTTCATTGTTAAAACCGAGCTAAAAACAGATGTTGCGTTTCGCATAATCATAAAGAAAAAGATGTACATTTATTTTGAAGGCAATGTATTTTTCTTTGTGTTTTTTCCCCACCCCGAGTGCATTTTCTCCCCTAAACGGATGTACATAAAGCACAGAAATTATATTTTGAGATGGCCACGTACATCCGACATTAAGCGAAAGAACTCGCAACCGTTTCCCAGAAATAATATTGACGTTAACACCTCACAAGGACCAGACGGAAACTTCCTCCGTAGTAGACGGGCCGACGATAAAAAAAATAATGCTACAAAGACCAGGGCGAAATCGGGTTCTGGCGGGCGTTATGGGGCTTTTTATGATTTTCGCCGTCAATGGTGTGAGCATAAGAAAAAACAATGGTCCATAACGGGGGAGATGGACTCGAATAAAAGCTCGTGATCCAATTTGCTTACGAAAATCCTCCCATATTAGCATTATAGTCACGCTGCATGCTTTACGGACTGATGCTGCTTCAAGATCTTCAATTAAATGAGAAGAAATGCAATAGTACAGGAGGCAGTGACTGAAATTCAGCAATACTTGGATTAAATTAAAACCTGCAAAGCTGTTTTTTTATCTACAAGTAATTTACATTGATTATAGTTACATAAACGTCATTTGATTTCAATACAATGTGGCTAAGGCTTTGATAGACGTGGTTAAAATTGTTTCGCGGGAACTTGAATGAAATATTGTAACTTTTAAAGCATTGCAATATTAAATACATGCAATATATATTATAAGAAGCTACAGCATAGTTTCAGTCTTATTTACAAGTTCTAAAAATTGTTACAAGTTAAGTTAACATAATCCCAAAAACCAACAACAATATTAGAACAATTCATACAAGAATTTCAAACAGTGAATGGTCATAAAATTTTTTCAGATCATTGTGCATTCGAAATTAGCATGAATAAATCTGCTCTTTATGAAAAAATTTAGATAATAGAAAATGATGTACACTTGGGTCTGTTTTTATGCGGATCTTTTTTATGCGATTTTGAAGTTATGCGGATTTCAAATATAATGGAACCTATTCCTCGTGTTTTTATAGAGGACAAAGCTTTTTTATGCGATTGTGCATTAAAAAAATCTAAAATAAACACTAGTGCAAGTTCTCTTGATAAGAAACTGGCAATTTTGGATTACTTGGCAAATGGACAAAATCTTAACGAGATAAGCAAATCTCTCAACCTGGAAGAATCGAACATAAGAGCAATAAAGAAAAATGAAGTCGCCATCAGAAAAACAACCATCATTGGCACAAAATTAAGATCAAAATTGACATCGCATTCAAGAGATTCTTTATTGAAAAAAAAAAATCAGAAAAAGCATTTATAATTTGAATTGTAGATTTATCTCAAAAACGATTTTCCCATATGTGGATATTTAATCAAGAAAAAGTCTTCTATTTCAGAAGAACTCATAAAAGATCAAGAAGAATACAAGCTTAACTTTTTTCTTACCGTGCTAAATGTATTTAGTACACCATATGAAATTTTGAACCTATCTATTGTATTCCCATTATTAGAGTCATAGTAAATACATCATGGTTAAGAATTGCATGTCCCCATATCACGAACTGCGTAAAAAAATTAATGGTTAAAACAGAAGGATGATGAAATTTTATTATAAACTTTTTTTATGCGATTTTTTGGTACATTCTATCACATTGGTTTGAAGTTATGCGGTTTTTTAAAAATATTGGAACCTATCTCTCAGTTTTTTTTATATAGTTCAAGTCTATTTTTATGCGATTTTTTTTATATGCGTGGAACATATCTATTGCATAAAAATAGAAGCAAGTGTATATCAGTATTTTAAGGGGATATTCTAGTTTAGAGTCACAAATTTTGGATGTTTATTGAAGTTCGATAAAAAAGAAACTTAAAATATTTTTAAAATATATTTTTTACTTATATTTATAATGATTCGAATAAAATAACTAAGAAGAGATATGTTAGTTGGCGTATCGTTCGAAGGATTTAGATGAGGCTGTATTTGGTAATTATCATATTTGGTTGCATCCATGTTTATCCCAAATTCATCCCCAATTACATCCAAATCAGAACCCGAATCCAATATAATTTCTGCTGTGGAATTATGTAATTTAACCCATTTAATACTGACATTATATAAGACATATAAGACAAGGATATTGGATTGATTTTTTGGCATATTTAATTAAACACTCGAAATAATGAATTGAGTGCATATTTTTTAACCTTTTAACTGCCAGCGAATTTAGAGATATTAGAAATTGCGCAAAAATATACATGCCACTAAAATTTTAAATTTAAAATTATTATGCGAGGTACTCACCGATGGGTCGCCGGCGTTCAAGTGGTTAAATAAACAACTGATTTAGACACATTACAGATTGAAGGGATTACGGACGAAATATTGTATACAATAAGTGAATAGCTTACTTAAAAAGTTCGTTGAAATTTCCATCAAAATTAATTGTCTTCCATAGTAATTCATAATACAGCACTTATTCTAAAAGTGATTTAACCACTTACAACAATTCGATATAAATAATAGCAATTCAGCTAAAAAAAGCACAGACAGACATTAAATTATGATCCATTTAATAAATTTCTCCTAAAAGATCAAATAAATCATCTGGATATTAGACTTACTTATTCAAGTACAGTATAAAATTGTATTACTTAAATAAATACACGCTCATCCCTTAGTAAGAGATGCTTCACAAATCACACAGATTAATAGAAATCCATTTATATTTCGAGACGAATAAACGTCAGCGTCCATAACAATTTACGATTGAGAAACATCGCCCATCAGAGGAGAAATATTCTGTTATATCTCTGTCAACAATCACTTATGATACCCAAACTTCGATACTCCAGAATCCATAAACACATGGGAACTTTGATCCTTGGAATGTGAGAACTTGGATATTATGTGTAAAATATCTCAAGTGGATGAAATGATATATAGACATTTTGTATCGCGTATCAACAGTCAAGTCTAAAGTAGGAGTGCTCCGATTTATGGGGCGCCGATTATTTTTAGTTCAATGTATAACTCAATTTATCGATAATTACGGTTCGATTGATTCAATGATGCCATGGGCGTTATCAAATTTGAAGTGGGTTGTCGAATGTTTTACCACGATTTTAAACGTATTCTAAAAATAAGATGCTCTGTGATGTTATGTCTCGATATTGATGTAAATTATTGGGCGAAATTATGCTTAGAAAATACGAAGGAAGGTGGTCATATAAATTGATCCTATTTTAGAAATATATACGTTAAATCGTATAAATATTTTTTTGGAATATCCTATTATAACACATCATTCAATAAGTTCGTAAGGACTTTTATTTAAGAAATTGCGTAAAAACGACCACGAATTTGAAGTGAAAAAATCCTTCATGCTATTTGGTCTAACACTAGCATGCCCAATGATACAACATATGTGCCATGCATTCAATGACGCTTTATCATATTTTTGTCAAACAAGTTCGCAACAAATTCACGTCAAAAAAGTTTACATTTTTTTATCGGATATTTTCAGAATAGACAAAAAATAAAAATGAAAAAAAAAATTAAAATAATTATAGGCTTATAAAGTGTAAGGGGTAAAAAATGGTGCATTAGCGCGCACGCGGGGGTAAAAAAATATTTTCACAAAATGGCGACTGTCGATAAAAAGTCATTTATTGCCTCGTTTTTTTTAATAATCTAATATATAAAAATGAATTGGGTTATTTGTTCGTTCGAAATGTGCTGCCATACCGTTCATCGGATTGCTATAAAACTTCATTTATTTTTTGCCAAGGATTTCGCAAGTAACATAGGCACAGTTTAATATATAAAAATCAATGTTTGTTTGTCCGTATTTAATGCGCTGCCATACCGTTCATTCGATTGTGATAAAACTTTGCCAATTTATTGTTTGTACTTTTTTAAATAATATAGGTATAGTAGAATTAACTTACAGTAGATCTTATATACAAAAATAAATTTTTGTATATTTGTTCATATTTATAATAAAACCAACAAACGATATTTTTAGATTTATTACTCCTGTGGCGGCAATGCGCTGGGTATCGGCTAGTTAATAATAAAATTTTGACATAAATCTTGAAGGGACAATAAAAGGTTGTATAGGTAATTGTTTTTATTGATATACTTTTAAAAGTCTAAACATTGAAAATATGCAAAAACACAAAAGTACATATTTTTTTTACAAAATGAAGACTAAAATACCCATATAAGTATCTTATATTAGTTTTATGTAATTTTTATTGAATTTAATTTTTAGCAGCTGTATATTTTATTTTAAAAATATTGTGTTACTAGATTTCCGACACGCTATAGAAAAAACGCTATAAAAAGCTAGGCACCTGTACAAAATTTGGGGTTAGGTTTTTTCAATCGTATTTGGTGATTTGAAGGAAATCGGCAAGTTAAATATTTTTTCCACTTTTATATTTTAAATGAGTTTGTACGTGTTTAGTTTGTTAACCCCTTAAAGAGGTAAGACACAAAGTTGTGTCAAAAATTTCAGTGACTCAGAAAGAACATTCTTACACGGAGAGCGCCTTGCACGTTGGGTTTGAAAAAAAAACAGAGATGGAGAGAGTATTTGCGTACATCGTATGATTGTATAGATCGTTAGCTAAAAAAAAAATCGACTGATAATATGTGAAAGATACAATGAATCGTTTTCAAGTGTATTGTATATATTTACTTAAAAAATGACCAAATATTGTATGCCATCGACAGTGTTTATTTATTTATGTACTAGCTTCATACACGCTGCGACGGTCCTGAGCGAATATAGCATCTAAATTTATGATGATTTAAAATTAGCTAATGTCTTAAAGGGTTAAACAGATGTTCATCCAGGACTATATTTTTATGACGACGATTTAATTGATCGTTTATTATTAGATAAATCACGTATTATGTTAATCAATTACTTTTTCCTACATGATAAAATTTAATTGTGTGTGTGTCTATTCTTTTTGCAAGTCATCTTTTGATTGATCTGAATCAACTGTTTTACTTTTTTTATGACGAATTTAATTTATATTAATTTTTAATCTAGTTCTATTATTAGTTCATGCATTTAATAATCAATAGTATGATAAAGTTATCTATATGTAAACGAGATAAGAGTAAAACACTGTCAAAGTCATATACGATTATGTTTTTTCTTAGCTCTAGACTTATATTTAAAATTTGTTTTAAAGTCACATATTTTTTTTGAAATTGATTTGTGTAAGTGACATTAAATTATGCTTAAATAAAATGAAATAATATGATTGAATGTCATATTGATTGTCGGTGAAATTTTCATACACATACTGCATTATCGACTTGTAACAATTAGTATCGCCAGGGGCATATGTTGTATCATCGGGCATTGTAGTGTCGGCAATAAAATTATACAGAATCCAAAGTAATTCAATTTTGATTGGTCAACTTATTATTGGTTATAGGATCATTCAAAAGCCAATAAGAACTGACAAGCATTACTTTTATGCCCACTGACAGTGCTGGGAAATCGTGGTTTTGGCTCAATTGCGTTTCAATTCCAGTAGGTAATTTGAAAGTCGTTATCAACCTTTTAACACGATGAAAACCATTTCGGCGATGCTCGATCAAGTTCTTGGGAAGAAGCCCGCGGAGCATTCGGGAGAAGTAAAAATTGCCAAAATCGGGCATAATATCCATTCGAGCCGTAAACTTTTAACGATCAGTCACTTCACTTATATCTGGGCGATAACAAAACACATAAAAAACTTCTTACTCAAACTGGAATTATGCACACCTGACGACTGACTTTTGGGAATTCCAGGAGCTGGGCGTATTGTGAGGCGCACACACTTCCCTTCTATCATCCGAGACGGGCGAGGATTACAAAATAGTATTAAGGGTAGTAAAACGTAACGAGAGTAAACACTTCAACTCGGCGAAACTCTTATATAAAATGTGTGCTTTTTTCATCCAGGTAAATTAATTATACGATGTTATCTCGGGGGGGGAAGAAATATTGCTCCAGTCAACGGCGGGCAAACTTTTCGTATTAAAATATGTAGGGGAACGCGATACTTGAAAAAATCGCTCCCCTTGTTGTCTTAACCTGATGAGAATTAATCGGGAAATCAGCCTGATGAAAAAATCCATGATATTTTGCATTAAGTATGGAATGGAAGATTTGCAAAGATTCACAGCAGCCTATATACCAAATATATTTTTAAAGCAATTGCCTAAAAAATTCAATTCATATAATATTATCCTAATTTAAGCATATGTGAAAACAAAGCAATGGGGAAGTATCACATATTTATCGTAAAAAAATGTCTTTTTTGCCTTTTTAAATGCATTTAATTCTGAGACAAGCCTTATTAAATATCAAATATTTAACCGTTTTTTTTAAATAATCTTTAAAATAAATATTTGCTTGTGATTATAAAAAAACGGTATTAATCATAGTACATAATTAAAAATCATAAAAATGTAATAAATCTGATCTAAAAAAATCTTGAAAATTATAAATGTTGTCATCATTTCATATATACAAGGAAGGTCTTTAACTTTAAATTAAATTTTCTTTTTAGCCAAACTTCTTCTATCGGGCCGTAATTTTATTGGCGTCAAATAGAAAGACAGCCTTCTCTGAATAACTATTTATTCCACACGAGAGAGAGAGAGAGAGAGATTTGGCTGCAGGAAGGACGCCCTCCCGCAGCCAAGGCTAACCGACGACTCTCCCAATTTCTGCCTCCTGCGCGTCACTCCCCAACCGGCGACGGTGCACGCACAATAAGCGATCGGTCGATATGCAGGTGCAATGTCTCCGTAGGGCCACAAGAGATGGCGCTGTTAAAATAACTCATTGCACCTGAAGAGAGATGGAAGATGTCGCTGTTAACAGTGCTACTACGCGGGGATGGTAAATCGCCCACGCTATAAATGCAATGTGAACATTCAGGGCTTACAATAGCAGTGATGAATTAGATTTTCAATCAAATACGATTCCTCCGATTGCCAATAATCGTCCGACGAGAAAACACCACCAAATGTGTAGGAGCTCAAATCAAGAGCGAATTTTAACACATGAACCATAAGCTTGACTCATTATGATTACGTTTGAACCTATATGTATCATGAGCTTCATGGTTATTATCCCTTTGATTAGTGAATTAATTTTAAATTGATTTAAACATATATATTTAAGTCCACCACTTATTGTCCACGCAAATCCGTTTTTTCTCCTTAGACCGCGCAGCGTGAATCAAGCTTGTATATCAATAAATGGACCTTAACACCATCGATATTGTTGGACCTCATAATAACGTTACAAATGGAATCATTTTTGTTGCCACGCTGAGTTTTAAATATATAATTGATTTACGTGACTTTTTTACTATTTATTATGATTTTAAGAAGATCGCCAATGATCTAAGAAGACACCATACCTGATGATTTTCAACCGGATACGGACAAATTCCATTATAATTTTAATGTTTATTTTAGAAGCACGGCATTAAAAATGAAGTGCTTTTCGTAATATTTGATAACATTTAGACCTTGTCATCTACAAGAGACTATCTCCGTCTCTGTCTACAATTCACTAATTTCCGCACTCCATGTACGAAATTACCCTTTTTTATCACTCGAATCCGTTCGCAGTATATTTATTTTAGCGCAATATTAATGAGTTTTCTTCGATCTAAGTATTTTAATTTGAAAAAATATATAATTTTAAGTCCTTGCGGTGTGTTATCTATCTGAATAAAAATGAAGTCGAGCTCGTGCTATTTAATATGGCATGAAAAAATGTTTCAAAGCGCTCGTTCATAGCATGATCGATATTTTTTCCGACGATTTAACGCCGCCACATTAATGGAACTCCATCATCGGGGAGCTTTTTCAATTGGGGATGCTCCAGTTTTCTTCGAAATTAAGACTTTTGTTCGGGGCGCGATAGCACAGTAGATAAAGCCCAACGGGTCCTTCCCTATCTCGCAGCTTTTTGTGACCACTCAAGTTTATTATAATGTGAATTGTGATACTCATTGTGAGGTATCATTACGCCACAATTTTATAATGTAACAAACAATGGCCGGGTATCCGAGTTTTCGCCGAGTGGCGCACTTAAAATTTATTAAATAATAAAAGACGTTTGCGCCCTTAATGCAATATTTTACAGTTAATTTTCTTTGTGAGAATGGCGAATATTAACCAAATGAAATATCTATGGGTTTATTAAATATATTATGCGTCGTAAAAATGAAATTACACTCGCGTAATTATTCTAAGCTTTTATAATGCAAGATGTAAATTTAAACAGCAGCATGCTTATGTCGTTTCGTTATCTTTGCGACGATTTGCATACGCACCTTTGCTCGGAAAGCTCTACAATTTCATGAGTTGTAAATCGCCAGGAATATATGGAAGCTGGAAAAGATTCATCGATCGGCAATGTTTAGGTAGGACAGTGATCTTAATTCATTACCAGGCAGAGTCAGCATCCCCACAGGATGGAATATTCAAAAGCACGATGAATAATTCAACAACCAGCTTAACTACCCCGCTGCAGTTTCGCTCCTAAGATATTCGCTCTTTCAGCAAAGTTGAAGTGCTAGCAGATACGACCAGGAGGAAAAGTTGCTCAAATTGATATTAATTAGAACCAATTTCGGGAGAGAATATGCCATTTTAGTGCTTAAGCTTGATTGAAAATCGCAAACGGTGCTTTAAAAATCTGCCCAATAACGATGACGATCAAATGGGCCTTCAGGGGTGCTTTAAATTTGACACGTTTCTCATTAAAAAACGACAACAAGCATTTTATCATTTTAAAGGCACATTCATATTTAAAAAAAATCTAAATATATTAATTTGAAAACGAGCACTATTGCGATCAGACTCGGAAAAACAGAAAGAATATTTTCGCATATTGAGTGCAGAGATTAGTGAATTGGAGACAGAGACAGGTGTCTTGCGTCTCATCATATACTCGTACATCGAGTCGTATTGTAAAGGTACTCTACACATTTATATATTCTCAAAAATTGCGAAAAGCGATCCATATCTCTTCTAAAATCGATCGCCATAATAGCCACATAAATCAATTATATACTTAAAACTCAGGTTGCTGTTAAAAGTGATCCGCTGTTATGGGGCCTAAAAATATCAACAGTGTTAAAGTTAATTTTTTAATATACAAGCTTGTTTCACGTTGCATCATTTAAAATAATATTATATATGAAAGAAGGTGAGAAGAATACTGATGGCCTTGGCGCGGGAAAGCGTGTTCTTTCCGCTGGATTTCTCGACATCGTAACTGTGACGTTTCTTACATTGTAAATCAAGATCTTGGCCAAAAAGTCATATTTTCTGCTTCCTCTATGGACCTCTCAGCGAATCGATAGAAAACAGACCCGCGTGCAAGGCGTTCGTCTATAAATTAACGTGCAAGAAGGGGAGCAGTTTAATGGCTCATCATACTCTTCCCTCCCATGCAGCAACGGTAATAATAACAAATATTAAAATGATTAATGATTAATATGTTTTTTTAATATGTTCATTATATTTACAAAATTTTATTTAAAAATATCAATTCAATATTACCCCTTTAGCTACTACGGCATATTTCAATAAACGGAAGTTTGTTCGCTATTTTTAGCTCTTTGATTAGTGTTCTAATTTAAAATAATCATAAACTTAGATGCTATATTCGCTTGTCCGCCATTTATCGTCGTACAAATCCATTTATCTGTCAAGACCGTCGCAGTGTGTATGAAGCTTGTATTTAATTAAATGAACACTATCAATAGCGCACAATATTCGATAATTTCTTCAAGTAAACATAAACAATACACATGTGATCGATACATTACGATTACATTCAATACATTTGGGTTAACTATCTATACAATCGTACGATGTACGCAACATACTCTCTCCATCTCGGTCTCCCATTCACAATCTCCGATCTATAAGATACTCTCTCCGTCTTTGTTTCTCTTCAAACTAAACGTGCAAGACACTCTCTATCTTTGTCTGTCTCTGTGTCTGAGTCACTGGAATTCGGACGATATATCGTATTTTAGCACTCTGACAGTTAACATGATCATACAACATCCCAAATTAATCAACTAAAGGGTTCAAATTAATCACCGTTGTTAATTTATATCAACTAAGTATTTCAGGAAAGTTCTTGAATCGATAATATTGATCTTATGTGGAAATATTTTCTGAAAACCAAAAACAAACGTAATTTTTAACACGAAAATTACATACTTTGTAACATTTAACAAAAAAAATAATAATGTGACTTCCATATTTCATAAGAACTGTTTAAAAGAGCCTCTTAAAATTATTCTTGCCACGTAGCAAAGTGTTGGACAAATGAGTCTTCATTAGTATTCATAAAATTTAGCTCTCCAGAAAGTTTACTGGAATGCCAAACTGTCAATTGTTTAAAAATTTCGCTGGCTAAGACACACTTTCTTATCAATAGTTAGCATTTCTTATTTTGACAGTTTGGGTAGCTTTGATATCGTCGGTGGAAAACCTCCTCAGACTCAAATATCCACGATGAAAGCAACCATCCATAAAGTCTCTTTTATTAGCCCATTACTGTGCCGGAAATAAAACAGAGGTCAGATTCGGGCTCCGTAAGTGGCAGCTCGGTTGCAGTTGCATCCACGACCCCTAATGGGTCAACAGGAATGCACTTTTGCTGCTGTCTTCTTTGACAATGCAAGGAGTGGTCGCGGCCATTATGTGTCGACGTTGGAAAACGAGCACTATCTTTGTGGCGACC
This sequence comes from Stenopsyche tienmushanensis, assembly GCA_008973525.1. Lineage (NCBI taxonomy): Eukaryota > Metazoa > Arthropoda > Insecta > Trichoptera > Stenopsychidae > Stenopsyche > Stenopsyche tienmushanensis. Next base: position 1,104,118 of record WACJ01000044.1, read on the forward strand.
TCCGTTTTAACCATCGTATCTCAAAATTGTGGCTATTTCCAGTGTAATGAACAAACAGCAACGACGACAAAGGAGACCTTTATCTCAGAGGCAAATTTCAGAAGGAATCCAGGAAAAAGCCAGTATTTAAAGGGTGAAAACTTAAAAAATATCCTGAATGTTTATATAATACATTTTATCAAATTTATATGACGAAAGAAGCTGTGCATAATTGAACACAAGTATTATTTCAAGTACTTCAAATTTAGATTGTAAATTTCCTTAGGCCAATATTGAGTTAATTCATAATATGATCTATTTAATAGATTAACACAAACACTTCGGGTAGAAGCAACTTGCCCGTAGGATGAGTTGTATATCCATGGCGAGGAAATTGACCATAAATACACACATTCATACTCAACTGATCAAAGCCGTATGTAATCGAATACACGAGGATGATACAAGAATCATACGCTTGAATTACAGTTGAAAATTTCTTTGGATATACGTTATTAATAAAAGCTTTTAAGAACGTTTCAGCGAGACTTTCTTCTCTATCAGGATCTATTCGCAAAGATTATCCAACAGGAGTAGGTCACATAAATCTTTCAGTGTTTGTCTGCTATGCGGAAACGCTATGTTGCAGAAAGCTAACATAGACCATTCATCTTGTATCTAAGGAGATATGATGTATCTAGAGTCTTTATTAAAATATATTCGGGAAAACGAGAAATTTCTTCGGCAAAAAATCTTAAAGGCGATTCTCACATATTGCCAAAATAACTAGGATTTATAAAACTTGGCGAAAAAATATTATTTAGTAGTTTCGTGAATAAAAAAATTATTTTAAAATTGTGCCTTATTAGGGATGTTTGTAATCCATTAGCTTGATTTGCAAGCAAAATTAATTTGGTCGGTAATTAAAAGGATTGAAAACATATATAGACGGTCAAATTTGAACATCCCACGTATCTCGACTAGGTGGTTTTATAATGGAACCAAAACGAATGCAGCACAATGCAATCCCCCGGTGTAAAATAATAGGATATTATAAAATGTCATGGCTTTAATGCATTTTTTTATCTTTCGTTCGACGTTGTAAAATTCAGATTTTTTCGCTTTTACCTTTATTTCCGCATTTTCGTTGCTATGAACAATATTTTTTGATTCAATTACATAAAGTCCATGTAATAAGGCTTTATTGACCAATTATACGAAATCGAGTTTCGTTGCAACAATAACCTGCTCCCAAAATATAATTATTCTGCAGTTTAAACACAGTCTTAAAATTATGGCATTAGTTTCTCAGCACATTGATTACGTATATAATATTTTAAAAGATTGCTAACATAACTGAATAATTAGGAAAAATAGGAATGAAGAATGTACATATTCTAGTCTACAGTTATGATAGAAAACCATTTTGATTTTTTTGCATATTTTTAAAGCTTGGACTTTTAAAAATTTATCTTTCAAAATGATTTACAAAATTTTAATCCTTTACGGAGTTATAGATATTTTAGTAACGCGTCAACTAAGACGGTCCTATCAGAATCAAATTTTTAAACGCGTTTATATCGAAACTACTTTTTTCAACACGGTTGACATCATATTTCAAGTTTTATTGAATTGATTTACTTCAAATTTAAAACAAACCTTTTCAATATAACCTTCTATTGTCCTTACCATATTCATGTCAAAATAATATTTTTAACTATTTAAAATAAAATTAAAACAAAAAAATAATAATATGGCGACATCTTACACTTTACAAGCACAATATTTTTTTATGATAGTGCAATAGCAATATTTAGGGAATTCAATCCCGGGATCCCGGATAGTTTTAGGTGCTCATGAATCTCGGGACTAGTAAACGTAATCCCGAAAAATTCGGGATTGCAATTTTTATCTAACGGAAATCGTACACTTCACCAACACGATAATGGCCACTAAATCGAGACATTCCCGCCAAAATCTGGACGCTTGGAAACAGTGGCGTAACTACTTATTGGCGTGCTTAGGCGACGCTTAAGGGCAATAACTGTATAATCTATGTATACATATATATTTTTCAAATTATTATATTAACCTTCCCCTACCGATGATGTATTTACTACACCTCGATTCTAATAATGAGAATATCGATATGAAATATAATAGATACGGGATTCAGAATTTTTGCGTTCCTCCGTAATATAATTACGAATCACATCAAAGTATTGTAGTATATAAGTATTCATCTGCAGCGATGGAAATAAATTATTTATTGGGAAATCGGGAATTTTGCGTGTTTTAGTCCGTGTCTCAGCAGAAAGCATTGACAACGGCTTAAATTTTTTTTGCTAAATGCGCGAATACTTTTGGGTCCTCCTAATATATGCTCAAATTGTTAGGTAGGCGGTTTTATAATCGAAGCTCAATTTATCAATATTTATATGTCAAGATTCACACAGATACAGAATGAGCATTTTCAGTGATACAGAATGAGCATTTTCGCACGTTGATTGCGGAGATCAGTGAATCGGAGACAGAGACGGGGAGAGTGCTTTGCGTCTCATCATATACAGATACATAGATGGAAAGATCGTACTGTAAAGGTATCCCTACACGTCTAAATATTCTCAAATATTGCGAAAAGCGATCCATAGGTCTTCATTTTCAATACAGTGCTTCTAAAGTAAACATTAAAATTATAATAGAGTTTTTCCGTATCCGGTTAAAAACCATTATATATAGTAAAAAGCCATATTAATCAATTATATACTTAAAAGTCAGTTTAAATCAAAGGTGATTCCATTTGAAAGGTTATTATATGGCCCAATAATATCAACGGTGTTAAGGTTAATTTATTGATATACAAGCTTTATTCATACTGCGTGGTTTTGAGAGAAATTGATTTTTTTGGACGGTTAAAGAACGGCCTATTTTTTGAAAGAATTACGATATTGTTTGTAGATCAATATTCAAACCCAAAAGACCAAAATTATATATTTCTTTTTGTGAATATGGTGACATTCGAATTGACGGAATTATTTTTATTGTCGCGAATATGGCGGCATTCGTTCGCCAAATGCTAATAGTCATAATTCATTGGTGTCATAAAGGCTGTACCTAATAAAGACGATTATATTTAACTATGCATTGAAGTATACAAAATGAAACTCCATTATGGCAGTTTTTTTGTTCGGAATGCTTTGCATGAATTTAATATTTTTATGTGATTTATAATTCAAGTGACGTTCTCAATTATTGCCATTTTTCATATAAATAATCGAGGGACAAATGGTCTTTTTTATAGAGCATAAAGACCTAATGTATTTGAGCTCCGTGCGGCCGGAAAAGTTTCCGGTTATTACCGAACTTTCACTGTATAATTTAACTCAACTTTTGAACTTATGAAATATTTCAATATTCAGGGCCCCAATTTCATTTTGTTTTTGTCGGGGCTTAACAGAACGCTGTTTATTTTATCGGGAGGCTTTGGACTTATCATAACCGGCAGGCCCTGCTTCAAATTATCCGATGAACAAGGGCGCATATATCGACGATGGATGGAAACTTTTGGTGGTACATAAATTGGGTCGTTTTAATATTGTGCCAAGACAGACCTATTCATCAGTTCTCGAGTGTTAATATCTAGCCAGTTTACATAAGCCATTCACTAGTGTCTAGGCTCTTACTATTATACACATTATGCTAATATATTATTATCTCAACACCTATTTCCTTCACATAAATATGAAATATGCTCCAAAATATGCCGGGGGTACTTACGCTTGGGTAGTTTACACGTACTGGATATTGCAAAACTTAGGAAATCTTAGCAAGCATTAGGAAAAACTATGCGTTGATATATCTTGAAATAATTAAAAATATTTTTTATATGCATAAATAGATACATTTTAATTTTAAATATTTGATTAGTGAGTTAATTTCAAATTGAATTAAACACATGATATATTCGAATGTCCACCATTTATCGTCCAAAAAATCCACTTTTCTTTCAGGACCGCGCAGTGTGAATCAAGCTTGTATGTCAATAAATGAACCTTAACACCGTCGATGTCGATATTGATAACACATAATATTCGCTCATTTCTTCGCGTAGACATAAACAATACACATGTGTGTCTTCAGTTGTAGTAACATAACATTGAAGCTTAAATTCAATAAATTTGGGCCGATCGATAAAACTTTATTCGCAGCTTATGCGGGATTCCTCATCAACGCATGGATTAAATTTTGAAGTGGAGAGTTGGATTCGGGTGTGACGAATTAAATTCAGATTATAGACCACCATACTAATAAATTTAGGAAATATTAATATTTCCAGATTAGTCTGATTTTTTGGATCTAAAAAAATAGAAATACTGGGGTGATTAATAAAATCATGCAGTACCGCGTATTAGTAATAAAAATATTCATTCATTAGGTCAGAAAAATTATTACATTATGACGCGCAGTAGGTAGGAGTCGAGAAGAGTCGATGGTTGACCTTGGCTGCGGGAGGACGTCCTTCTCGTAGCCAGATCTCTTTCTCTCTCTTGCTAAATAAAAAAGGTTTATCAGTATTATTTTTTGTGTCATAAAATTACAGGATTCCTCCGAATCAGAACGACCCTTAAATTTTTATAGTAGAACTTATACTACTATATATTTAACCTGATATTTAAAAAAAATGTGTACATTATACATTGCATTTTTTACTAGATATTTATTAAAAATTTCAGAATATACTAAAAAAACAAAATAAAAGAATAAATAAATAAAATAAAGAAAGTGTAAGCTAGTAAAATTTAAGGGATAAAAAAAGGTTGTACCCTGGTTGACAAAATTTTAACATTTCCAGTCAACTAAAATAAAATAAAAAACGGAAAAAATTCTTAATCAGTAAAGATTTTAATATAAACTCTATCTTAAAGAAGAAAAATAATTTTATTTTTACAAAATAAAGCCTTTTTAAAAAATAATTTTTGGCCTTATTTTTTCAGTTTTATTTTTTTAAAAATAGTCAAAAATAATATTTTGACATAAACTTGGTAGGAGCAATAGACAATTATATAGATAAGATTCGTACTAAATTTAAAGTAAGTCAGTTAATTAAAAATTGAGTTATGATGTCAACCATGTTGAAAAAAGAAGTTTCAAAAAAACGCGTTTAAAAATTTTGGCTTAGTTTCCGCGTCGCTAAAATAGCTATATTTTCGTAAATATTTAGATTTCATCAAAATTTTAGACTAGAATTCCCCTTTAAACTCTATATTTAAATGCAAATAATCAAGCCTTTATTAATTCGTATATGAATGGATGAACTACTCTAAGGTATTTTATATTTTATGGTAAAATGTACAAAATCCTATGAAGTGTCCGAGTTTCATTTTGACATAAATTTTCAATTTATTTTTTTAAGTTCAATGTAAAATTATTTTATTTGAGTGTGATAAGATCGTGTATTTACATGGCGGTTTGATTTTTAAATACTAAATACGATTACGGTATCATTTCAAAAATAAATTATTTATTAAAATCTTACCCCACGTGCAAATTTAGAGCCCCATCCCCCGAATATAAGTTCGGATAATATTAAATGCCACCCGTTACAATTTTATTCAGATGTTTACTAGAACCCTGAGGAAAATATAATTACCCCATGCACCCCCTAACGAACTCCCTCATTGCTTTGATTTAAATGTGTCTTTGATAAAGAGTCCTTTAGAGAATTTTATATTACATTGTTCTATTTAAATTCCAATTAAATATTTTTGCATATACACGACATTGTTTTGGTTATAGACCAAATTTGATAGCTGGATACGGACCGCCTGTATAAAATAAAACATGATTATTATCACCTAATGGTAGATAGCTTCATTAGAGCGTTAATTTCTGATCCTGTTTACAAACATTACAAGACTATGCTAGTGGCATAGATTCCATTGTAAACAGTCGACCGTTGCATTGGCTACAATTTTAGTTCCCTTCTGGGAATAAAAACATGTTCTAACGTCTCTTGTTTCTAGGATTTAAAAAAAAGGGGATAAAAAGCGAGTTTATAGACAGAAGTTATTATAACAAGAATATTTTATTACGCTGGAGATATTTTCTTCGTCCATAAAATTTGTACGACACTGATCCAGACGAATTCTACTCGAAAATTTGAGGACAAATTATGCGTCTGCGAATCCGAAAGGGTTCTCACGGGACGTATAACACTCGACTTGGAGTGGAATGACGACGTTGAAAAAATGCCATATTTACATGACACATGAATATATATTCGACTACTTTTTACGGCGAAAAATAAGAATATGCCCAGGGACGGCAAAATAATATTTCTCTAATTTAATTATGATGACAAGGCTAGTTGGTTCCCGTCCGATGATGAATGGCCCAAATGAAACGAGCGGAGGGAAGGGACCAGATTGAGTTGCCTGGAATAAAGAAAAGGCGATCCAGCTAAACAAACGGGAGTGACGATTTCGGCAGACGTCTCCAAGAAGTGGATCCGATGCGAATAATTAAGAAAATTCTCAGAAGAGTATTTATTCAGGGATATTTAAATCAGGACTTAATAGAATAAATTGGGACACGAAATAATAAGATTACGAGAGACGGCGAATCTATGGATTTTACGGCTCACCGTGCGAAAACAACAAATGACCCTTTGCATTTCAAAATTTACGTTTTGCTTGAACAATTATGATTATATTTATAAAATATAAATATTTTTCAAAAATATAATATATAATATCTCAGTTCAGTAATAGAACATGTTCGTAATTGTCAATTAATTATTCAACCAGGGAAAGAAGATACACAAAAAATTAAATAAATTCAGTTACCATTGACCCTTTGATGAGTATGCACTCAAATGTTGAGTCATCTAGAGCGAATATGAACGCACATGTGGCGTGCAGTGCTCCAGAGTGCTTTATTTTCAGAGCTGTGGTTATATTTCTTATTCAATAAGTACCAAAAGTGAACCTATTTGAGACACTTGGGATATATACAATTTTATCGGAAAGTGCAGATAGTAATTTTCCAGATTTCAATCAGACAATTTTTCGTTACTGAATGAATCATTTCGTAGGAGGCTTGACACGTTCGATAACAACGTTCTACGAGATTTGTTTGAGACAAATCCAGATTTTTCAAGTGATAAACGCAAATATCAATGGAAAACAAAGGACAACGAGAACTGTTTTAGGATTTAAAAAAATACGAATTTGGAAGATATAAAAAGCTGTTTTACTTCGTTTTTTTGTTCCTAAATCGAATATTTTTTACAACAGGAAAATTTAAAAATGGTAAACCAGATGATAAATTGTAAAAAATTCAGAAGGAAAATCCATTATTGATTAAATTAATATTTTTTGAATCGAATCGAAAAAAATAAGTCACTTCTGAACAAATTTAACTCACTGATCAATGGCTTAAAATTCTCAAAGATCCTTAAAGTGGAAATAAATTCTTGTCAATCTTACAATTGTTATTTATGCTTTGTTGTCCATGCAAAATTATATTACTGTCAACCCTTTTATAGTGTCGAGATAGGGACCACGCTATAGAAACAAAACGCTTTAGAAAATTAAGCACCTATAAAAAATTTGTACGTATTTAGTTTGTTTACAATTGCAAGTGATACACATGAAAAGGGATTGACTTTACGTATTTAATCAGTTTTTTTTACCTAAAAAACGCCGCAAACGAATTGGACGCTATAGGAGGGTTGGCTGTAACTAGAAATTTGGGTTCTTGATGTATTGTCGCTAATCGTTTAAGAACGATGTCAGCATTAAACTTTGCATCTGTATGAATTATGACTATGTTAATAAGTAGATATTGTATAATAATCCTAAGCGAAAAATTCATGCACACCACTTCAAATAGTCCTCTTCTGCATTTGATGAAAATTTTGAGATTTAATCCACAATCCACAATTAAAATTAGATGATATATATTTAAAAAGGGCGAAACTGATAATTTATGACCAAATCTGACCAAATATGACCAAAGCTGGTTTAAAAATATTCAAGATTAAAAAAAATAAATATCCATCATGACAAAATTCAAGAGTTCAGCTGAATGATTCTAGTAAATCCTCTACATTCCATGGATTTAAATGCTTCATACTATTACTTATTTGGCTTTTTCCGAATACATTTAACAAGGCAATCGATGCGATAATTTAGATGACATCGCCAATATCTTATGAAAAGCGAGTTCAAGAAATGTAAAAGAGATTGCAAATTTTTATCAAACAATTTATCACTTATCCCATCTATTTTACTTGAAACATTACTACGTAGCCCGACATTACAAAGCTTCAATATTTCAATCTTATCTTAAAACTATGATCAATATCATGAACCACAAAGAACTTTTCTCATTTTACAGAATCCTGATCCTGATATTTCCAATCTCGATCTAATCACCGTGGCGTTATTCCAGTACTCGCTCACTCGAACAAGTAGTTTTATCAATTCTTTATAAAGTAATGGCAATTTTATTTGAATATTTGGGTATCTTATTACTACTAAAATAAAAAATATTATATATATATATATATAATATTTGAAGTGGTTAACGAAATGACACTAAATTCAATAACTAAAACGTATAATTTTAAACATCACACACAATCTTAAAGGCTTACAAATTTACAGACTTACATAAAGTTTTATCGCGTATATTAATTTATGAGAATTATTGAAAATTAATCAAACAGCCTAAAATAACAAACAAGTTAGTAGAAAACAAATTTAGTATCATTCCGTTTTCTGAGAATCATAATTATTTATTCGACTAAAGATTTCGTTAACTTTGAAGGAATAAGTACTGATAACATTCATAGAAATATAAAACGAGATAAAAATATTTTTGAAAGAAAAGCAATCAGCGATTTTGATGAAGTTTCGAGAAAGTAAATTAGTTGTTTATTATTTGACATTTTTTTTATTTATGTACATTTTCCATATCAAATAATCTAAATCTATCCTTACGATGTTCACAAAGATTTATTAGGTCATTTAGCCTGAAAGATTCTATGTATTTTAACCCTTACTGTGCTAAAAACACCCTCGCGATCCGATGATATGTATTTGGTACACCATATGAAAAAGTGATATAAAAACCACAACATTATTAGAGTCGAGTTCTAGTAAATACACCACAGGAAAGGAAAGATTAAACTATTTAAACATGAGTGGATATCTCACACAACAACTTGTTTTAGGCATTTTTTGGTCGTATGAAATTGAAATTGATTATCAAGTCCTCATCTGATTAAATACGCAATTTGCTTGTAGTGATTCTGTGCAACTTTAAATCTAATATGTTTCGAACTTAAGTCGCTTTTGCTCGCATAACGCCTATGTGCTTAATTGTAGTATAGTTGCGCACGTCTCAGGCCCGAACTCTAAATGAGTACCGGTTATTCAAACAAACATGCCTGTAAATTAGTCCAACCCGTTGTTTGTCCGTCCATCAGTAAACTGGGAGAAGACAATCCCTTTGTTTATCAAATTATGTAGGAAGAGTAAACAGGAATAGTTTAACATTGAACTTTCTTTGTATGTAAATTATTTAATATGGAGTACACGCGCAAAAGCTTAAAGTATTTCATTGGACTTTAAATGCTTCAATCCAGATATTTATACATATATGGGTTGATCTTATTTTATCGTGCCCTTATCCAATTGTACGATAATTGGAGATGTGTCATCGGTTGATATCATAAATTGAATTTGTCCGTATAATATCGTGTAATAAAGGCATGCACTTGTGTTTAAACTTTTAATAATAAAATAAACTTTTCATGGAAATGAAAAGCATGAAATTTGACCTAGTTAAGATTATTTTACGGAGTACGAAGTTTCTATAGAATTAATTACTTTGAATTTGAAGCACTGGTGCAATAAAATAAAGAGCTGAGATATCGTAGTAATATTATTTCTTTTTGCTGTTACTTGAATTGGAATAATTCTGGTAAGCATGAAAAAATTATTATAAATATAATATAAGATAACTTCATAAATATTTTGTTATGTTAGAGAGATCGAAAAATCTATATGAAGCAATTCTAAATGAATTACTCCAGTGATATCCTGCCATACATAAAGATGGACGCTTCATAGTTAATAATGGTTTAACGCATTCGCGGACACGGATTAGCGATACAATTCAAGAACATAGAAATTTAATTAAACAATCAATAAACACACTATTATTATTTCTGTCACTATCGACGTGCATATATTTTAAACCCTAATTTCAAATGAATATATTTTGTGACATTTTGAAAATTCGAAACAATGATGTTAACAATTGACATTATATAAGAAAATATTAGATGATAATACAATGAATCTCATGAAAATATTTTTCTTAGTGTTGGTAAGCCTAACTGTCCATCAAGCAAATACAGCTCAAAATGTTTTTCCAATTCCACATCATTTATTTAATTGAATTCTAATATATAATCGACATAATAAGTCTTGGACACAACTGGTTGTATGTAGGTACGTTATTGGTGCAAGTTAATACACGCACACATACAAAACACGCAATAAACACATTCGTCTGCAATTACAGACGTGTCCAGCTCGTTAACGCTTGTGAATATGAAAAATACTTAACGGGACAAAAAGAGAGAGATTTGGTATGATCTTCTATTAAAAAAAACCCATTGCAAAATCATAATGGTCTGCTCAGATCTTTTTTCTGATAGTGGTTTTTTTTCCTGTGGGATTGCCCTTGCATAAGACACCCTGGGTTTGATCCCAGGGTAGTGGCAGATTTTTACTGACTAAACTCTTCCCCAATCCGTCTCTGTCCCCCTGGCATTTTTTTATCATAATTCTTCAAGAGGGCAGGTAGTCTGGCCTTAGGTAACTGGCCCTATACTAGTGTTAAAGAGTTGCTCTGCGCCTCTTTCTCTCACTGCCCTCTTTGGCGCTCAGAATTTCTTCAATGTAATCGGTCCCAGTGTAAAGGTCCCAGTCCTTCTTGCTTGCCATCATGCTGTGGACCACGTTTTCAACGTTGAGCTCTGCTACCCCGAGTGCTTGTTTCAGCGAATTTATCTGGGGTGCCTAAGCCTCACAGTCAGTGATGGTCATCGTCAACCTCACTTGGTGGTGGTGGCTCGTCGCAGATATTTCCTTGCCAATCCGCTTCAGATACGCACCGAAGCATCCATACCCAGTTAGCACCTGAATCAAGAGGTAGGTCGTTTCGCAGTGTTTTCGAGCCCTCCACCGGCTTACGACCGGGATAAGTTGGTGGGTCCATCTTCCCTTGCTGGACTGATCCCAAATTTTGATTAATTAACTTTTAACGCAGATTGTTGTTTGCTTTCGTTCTCTGGTTGAACAATAATGGTAAAACGACATTAAAAATAGAAACAAAATATTGTCTATTTTCATATTGGATCCGATCGCATCCGACTGTACTTAAAAGTATGGGGAGTGACCGACTCATAGTAACGTAACGTAGGGCTCCGCCCCTAAAGCATCGCTCCGGCTAACGACGGAAATCATTCCCTCTGAACTGGGGAGAGGTGTAATTACTTATATTCCACTGCTTTTCATCTCTCAATATCAATGTCGAGGTAGATTCTACTCTAAAGAGGTCTACTCTTTCGTTTACAATAGTAAAATACTGAATGACAGGGTTAAAATCAGAAAATGGTGAATAAAATCCACAAAATGCTATTGGATAACAGCAAACTTAATGTGCGCGAAAAAGTGCTGTACATAGCATATTGACTGAAAATTTGGACATGAGAAAGCTGTGCGCGAGGCGGGTGCCGTGTTTGCTCACAATAGAAGTAAAACAGCATCGTGCGCTTGTTTCAACGGAGTGTTTAGCGTTGTTTCATAGCTGTAAAGCCGAATTTTTGCCTCAATTAATAACCATGGAAGAAACACGAGATAAAATAATAGTGTAAAGGACAAAAGTTTTGAGAGAACTTATTTCAAGGTTTGAGTGATGAAATCAAGGATTTGTCTAAAAATAAATGTTTGTTTCATCAAGACAATTCATCAGCTCACACATTCGTTATCGCAATGACTAAAGTAAATTAATTTAGGTTAGAGAGAGCTAGATTTAGCCCTCTTAGTTTTTTTTATCTTCAACTATTATATAAATATCACTTTTTTGTGTTTTCCTTGTTAGGTCGGGTGCTTCTGGGACTATCCTCGTACAATAACAAAAATAAATATTTCCTGAACCGTGTCTCAATATAAATTGATTGCAAAAGGATTATTATCGTAAACTTAATTTCTCTCTTGGTCGTTTTAACAAAACATTGATTGATTAGACATTTTGCCACATTTCGGTCGTTTCAAATTGATTTTTTCAGCTGAATCACATGGCTATTTTCAGGCTATTTTCAGTGTCATTTTTCGCCGGAACGGATCGAAACAGATAAGTTTCTCTCATACCATTAAAATATAGCATCGTTGTAAAAGGCGTACGGAGGAGATAAATTTGAAATCAAATCAATTTGAAGATGTCCCATAAAGTATTCCCAAACGCGAAGAAAGCTCTCGCTCACGAGGTGAGCGGAGGCAACCACGAAGCTTTTATATTTTATTACAACCCCCCCCTTCCCGAAAAAGAGCTTTTTTTATCGATGCGTGCATAAGAAGGAGAAGAAGAAGTAGAACACAAAATTACCCCAGCGTCATACGCAATAAATAAGGGAAAAGCGTAAAATACCGTGGAATATGCCCCGGCACTATTCGAATGGGTCGTTAACGTTTTAGAGGACATTAGCGATAAAAGTATTTCTGACCAGATTTTTATTCTTTGCGTATTCTTTCTCAAATAATTACTAATTAACCCGGTCGCATTTTATAAGAAAATTGTGATCATCTAGTAGTCATCTCATCCATTCAAATGACGTCGCAACAAAAACAATTTAAGGGATGGTTTCCATTCAACTAAATAATAATTTTGCAGGAAAGAATTTATTTTAATACTAAAAAAAATGACTTAGATCTCCACATAATCAGTTGATGTCAACATTTTCGGGTCATTAAAACGCTCCAGATACGCCTTTACGAGTTGCCCATTAAATAACAGAATATGAACATTGGAGCACTTTGGCCCTATGTTCTCCTTCGTCTGTTAATGGAGATTACGACGAAAAATGGCGCTTGCGATGCTGATAAAGATAAAAATTAATGACGAAGAAAATTTTCGTTTACTTCGGCCATTTGAATGTCGTCAGTGCTAATGTGCGATTTCAAATGCATTGTCTCATTACGTGGCTGAGCGGACAGTCGAGATGCATTCGGATTACCATTTGGGCGCTTATTTGTATACACAAAGGCTTAAATGGGGAATAGAGCCTCCGGTGAAGAGGTAAAAGGTTCAATTCAATCCCACTTGACATTTCCTGGGCTAGGCGTTTTCAAATAAACGCCACAAACTATACGTTTTGTGCACTCGGGCATGCAAAGTGCAACAATTGCAAACAATGCAAAAGGCAAGCTCTGCAGCAATACCAACCACAGCCGGCTCACAGGTGAAGTACGATTTATACTTCCATGAGTGTATGATTCTTGCAAAATTGAAAGGTAAGCAAAATGACATTATTTATGGGACGGGATGTAAATTTACGACAGTATTACTGTGTCCGCATATGCAGCTTAAGTCAAACGAACTACAGTTATATTAATTATTCAACATATTCTAAGCGCAAATACTCTTGAGTATTTAGGAAAAAACATTGAATATACAGTAGACTCTCGATTATCGGCGCTAATGCTGGGAAGGACGGGCACAAATAATTAGAAAACACGGATAATCCAAATCAACAAATTTCTACTTGGTTTCATAATTTTAATACTCATTATTTATTAAGAAAAACGCTCATAGTTAAGCAGACATGTGTCCGTTAGAAATTAGTACCAAGCATTACCAAAATATAAAATATACATATACGAGTATATTAAAAAAATTTATCTAAAAAATATAAAAATCTTTCTAAAAATTTCACATATTTCAGATGCCAGGAAGTATTGAACCAGTGTTTCTCAGGGCCTGTAAATGTTTTGTAATAAGTTCATAATCGTTCTGTAGCAATGTTCGGATATGGCATCCGATCGCGAGACGTTTATTCATGGTGTCAGCGGTCCGAAAAGCGGACAAGTTGGCCACCTTGTGGCCACTCCGTCCTCTTTTAGGATTTTTTGCGCCATTTTGAGAATAGCTCGCGGCAAATGAGGTCGCGTATGAGTCTAGACATTCCATAAAAACTATATATTTATCTATCTTACTCATTAATACTGCTATTTATAGTTTTAAGCTACAAAATCTAACTAGTATATCCCCCGCACTCAGAACGCAAATAGCCACTCGAAGTTGAGAAAAATATATGGATATTAAATTCAGATTTTATTGCTATGAACTTTTGTTGTGCGATTTGGCTTGGTCTCGAATAACGCGTCCAATAAATAGTTTGTGTCAGTTTAAGTAATGAACTAATTTTTCATCCTGAATTGATGCAAAAACTCGGTCTTATTGCTGTATAACATCATCAGTTTTTCTTCTATTGTGAACAAATGCGGTACCCGTCTTGCGCACAGCTTTTTCATGTTCAAAATGTTAGTCAATTTGCGATGTACAGCATTTTTTAAAGGTCTACCGTGTCTGCTAGCTCGTGCACTTGCGGTAGATGGTCATCCAATACATCCAGTCTTTTGAATTATGGGGTGTAGTGATACACCAACGTCTCATCCCCATCACTATAGAATCTAGAAAAGCTTCTCCTTCCTGTATAAAATGATCCAAAAATTCTCGCGTGGTGGTCACGAGATATTGATGATGGTGTGAGAATTCTGGGCATCCATCACGCACATAGCTTCTAATAACCAAGTTTTTTTCGATACAATATCACCAAAAAGACTTCAGAAATATCAGAAAATTCTTCATCAAGCGTCACACGGCTCAATTTTTTGCACAAGTGAAACTCTGAACAATTTAACCCATTTCATGTCATGTTGTCGACTCATCATTAGTGTAGCGTCGGCAATTTACCATCCCCATGTAGTAGCGCTGTTAATCTGAGCAGACTTAATTCGCCAAATTAGCAGTGACATCTTCCATCTCTCTTGTGGCCCTGCTCAGGTGCAATGTGTTATTTTAACAGCGCCATCTCTTGTGGCCCTGCGGAGACATTGAACCTGCATGCCGATCGATCGCTTCTTGCGCGTGCACCGTTGCCGATTGGGTAGAGACGCACAGGAGGCGGGAGTCGGGAGAGTCGTCGGTTAGCCTTAGCTGCGGAAGGTCGTCCCTCCTGCAGCCAGATCTCTCTCTCTCTCTCTCTTTCTCTCTCGTGTGGAATAAATAGTTATTTAGAGAAGACAGTCTTTCTATTGAGGGAATGGACACTCGTCCATTTGTCCAGCAACATCATAGTCCGATAGAAGAACGGACCCGTGCGCTGGTGACGTAAATTAATTCGGGTTGGTTTGGGTTTGCTTCAGTTTCGACAGCATGCGGGAGGATGACCATCGTCCCCAATGTAGATTGCACGACGATCATCTTATGAATTAGCTCCGGCTAATTCCCGTTACCTGTCCAAATAGGCTGCTTATTGTTCATCTATCCAGGACAGCTCCTCATCGTTCCTCATTTTACGAAGCTTGAAGATCAATTCTTCGACAGGAAAACAGACGAGAACACATCTGGACATCCATATTTCGTTTTCAGTTGCTAAACACTGGGAAAAATGTTCCAAATCTTTCCAAACATGTTTGGAAGGATTTTAATCAATCTCTTATTATTATAGGTTCTCACAGAAGTACTTGCGATAAACATAAAAACAATACAAAAAAAACATTTATTTGCGATTATATTTTACTTAAATAGTTTTTATTTAATCCCATAGGACTTTCCATAATCAAATTGTTTGAGAAAAAAAAAATCATCATTAATCCTCATCGTTTTTCAGGTAAACACCCTATTTTTTGGTGGAAAGTTTGTACTTTGAGGCTCATTGGATTTTTCCATCAAGGCACCTCGGATTGTGCAAGATAATCCAATTAAAATAGAACGAATGTAAACAGGGAGCAAACAACTGGTCCAGAGGGCGGCCTATTTGCACTCTCGCAAACAAAATCAACATTAAAATGGCAAGTGTTTGGACAGCCAAATTCGCGAATGATTAATTCAACATTATTCGGCCCGTGTCCCATGTCTTTCCATCGACGGGAATTGCAAAAAAGTTGAATTACGTGGCAAAATTTATGGAGAACTGCAAGTCGTTGAGTACTTGCGTCGCTAAAGTTGCAGGTTGTAATTGGGTTGTCGATAACTTTGCGCGAATAACATGGAGGTTGGGGTTTTGGCGCTTGATAAATGGCGGTGTTGTGCGAAAATTTCATATTATTCGCATAATAATATATTATCCCTTGTATAGTAATTAGTTAACCGCAGTTTGAAAAGCTGAATAGGAAGTTAATTGCATATTTTGAGTATAAAATTTGAATAGTTTTGTTACATTTTTAAACCACCCGTTACTGTCATATCTATAACTTAAATTGAATTTACAATTCTGAGAGCATGAGATAGAATGTTGAAAGCTGCCTTTACTAGCTTCTCATTAAATATACTGTGCAAAAATAACCATGGTTTAAAACAAACATCTCTTCCAGTTATTTAGAGTTGACAAGTTGGAAATGTCGGCAATACCATTAGTTTTGTTGATACTTGAAGGAAAAGAACTTAAATTTTACACTTTAAATGCTTTATGCAGCAAATTTTCCTATCGAAATATTTGAGGAAGAAAATAAACGTCGAAGTATTTAGCGCTGTGTAGGAAACGCGCTGTGATATTTCCAATTTTGTCCCTCGAATATTCTAGGAACGAATCCCCACAAAGGGGACAAACGAAGCCGCCATGTCTGAGCTAAAGATGTTTTGTTTAAAATTTACGATACCGTCTTCTTCCCGATTCTACTCAACGGCCACTGCTCCAAAGACAGAAACGAAGAATAGCAGAATCTTTGATGAATGTCCCCGGCACGGATTGTTAAGCTTTATTCCACTTTGAAAATAAACACTGCGAATGCGGAAGCGAAGCATCCAGCAGGCATGCGACGAAATTTACAAAACAGGGAATAAACTTAACAATGATTCATTACGCTTTGTTACACAAATATATTAGATTAGGGCTCGTGATATACTTGTTTACTCGATTTTTGCCTAGGATGCCTTAAGAGCTTGTTGATATACGGCCTCCTGGAGCAACGCTGATATGCCAGACGTTAATAACAATAACCGAACTGGGACAAGGTGGGTTCCAAATCGGAATCGTATTAAAATGTATACATTCAGATTAAGATTAGGCGCGTTAAAACCTGGAAATCCTTCGCACATAATATTTTTTAATACAATCGTCTTTTATAGGAATATATAGGCGTATAAAACTCACACGCTCTGTCATATCTTGCTTACTTTGTACAGCACTATACATATTAATATATACCTCAATATATGGCCGTTCTTCATACGGCAAGACATTTTTTCGATTTACGGCCCACAGTGTTTCGTTATACGGCTAAAATTGCTGTACTGTTAGCGACTTTTCTTCGGAACGTATCTAAGTCGTAAAATAAAGTATGAGTATATTTACTCTTTTATAATTGGTTAGGTGAGGTTATCCTTAGCTTTACCTTAACCAGAAGTATCAGGTAACTTGGCGTATACATCGATGACAAACTAACCTTTATGTGTTAACGCAAAAGGCAGCAACCGTGACAGATTACTTGACGCGATCATCAACGGACTCAGAGCAAGTCTAAGATAACTACTTACCCTTTTAATTAGTACAGCCGCGTATTTGCGATCGAATTCCAGTTATTCAGAAAGAACATTCTGGTGCGTTGAGTTTGGAGAGAGACTAAGACAGAAAGAGTGTCATGCGTACATTGTATGATTGTATAGATCGACAGAAGAGTGAAAAAAGATTCGTAGAAAAATAAATTTACTCTCTTGAAGGAATATGAATTCCAAAAGTTATTGGAGAAAAAAAGGGGGAGAGAAGGGGGTTGGAAGAAATAAAAAAGGAATTCCATACTTTTCTTTCCTGTGGGAGAGATATCTTGCATAAGACACCCTGGGTTTGATCCCAGTATAGTAAACCCTTCCTTTATCCGTCTCTGTCCCCCTGGTATTGTTTATCATATTGCTTCAGGAAGACAGGTAGTCTGGCCTTAGGTAACTGGCCCTATTCTAGTGTTGGAGAACCGTTCTGCGCCCCTCTTTCTCACTGCCCTCTTTGGCTCTCAGTTCTTCTAGCTTGCCATCATGCTGTGGACCATGTTGTAAACGTTGAGCTCGGCTACCCCGAGTGCTTGTTTCAGCAAATTTCTCTGGAATGCCCATTTTGAGATCTTCGTAGTCCAAAGTCCTCTTCTTTGCCTGGAGGTCCAGCGGGGGTATTCCAGTGACCACGAGCACCGCGTCTTTGGACACTATCCTGTGCGCTGCGGTGACTCGGAGCGCTCCCTGTCGATCGATCCTGGCGATCTTCTTTCTGTTGGTGTCGTGCCTGAGCGACTAGTGCCATATCGTGGCTCCGTACAGAAGAATCGAGTGTAATTCCTCGTTTATGGTACGTCTTCTACACGACTTTGTCCCTCCAATGTTGGGCATGAGCCATCCAAGTTCGCTGGCCACCTTCTGCGCCTTCTGTGGAGCAGCTTTTTTATTTTCCGAGGTATCTAAGCGTTTTGCTGTATTCCACCTTGTGTCCTCCAACAACAAGCTGCTTGGCCCTCGGTCTTCTCCGTCTGCTGCAAACTCAAGAATTGCTCAAGTAAGCTTAGGCCAAGTTGCCACGTCACTAAAATAGCCATAACTCCGTAAGTAGTTGGAATTTTGGAATTTCCTTTTAGAGAATGTATTTTTAAAAGTCGAAACATTGGAACATTGCAAAAAAAACGAGATCATTTTTTTCAAAAATCTAAACCAGAATAAAGGGCGTAGTCGTAATTCAGCGATAGCAAATGCAATATGATTTACAGAGTCCCAAATTATAATTTTTTTCCAAATTTCGGTTATTGCTGATGATTTATTTCCTATTTTATCCAAAATATCCCACAACGTACTCTTTATGAAATAAAAAAAAATGCATTGAAAAAACCGCATAGCTTCGAAATCGCACAAAAAGAGGTTTGAGTGTGTATTGTTAATATAAACAATAATATCTTAAAAATGGTTGTGGATATTTATTATGCAATATTTTATTAAAATCGCTCAATGATTTATCTTACAGCGAACAGATAGACATACATTTGCGCTAATATTTTATATATTGGATGATTAAAAGAAATGTCGAGAATTTGAAGAAAATCAGATTGAATTAAGATATGAAATGCTGTTTTGCTCCAAGCTATTCATTAGCCCTTTTTTGTCAAAATGAATGATCTCATATTAATAAAGAATTTACATATTTAAATAATTCCAATTTAAAAATTTAGCCACTTTATGGCGAGATTAAATATTAAAATCAATTTTTAAAAAAATCCCGATATTAAATATACGTAAAATGATATTATATAATAATTATGCTATAATTTAGCATTTCTTGCGAAAAGATCTCTATTAATAAAGATAGAAAAATCTAATATTTCTTTTAAGCACTTTTATTTAAAACATGATAAAATATTCAAAATTTTCAACTTAAAATTTCAAAATTATTAAAATTAAACGTATTTGAAATGTTAATAATAAATATATGGATATTAAAAAGTCTTCAAAAATAAAGAAATCATAGTTTTTATATTAAATATTTTAATTTATATAACTGTGTATTTGAACTAATTAATTTCATATAGAGTTAGAAGGGAAATGCACGCGCAACGTTGATTTGTTTCGGCGGTGGCAGATCCAGAATAACATACATTATTAAGTATTTTTAAAGATTTTTTTTGTAATAAATGATATTAGTCATTAATACAAATTTGACTTAATGCTTTTAATCATGTTCTTAAAAAATATTAATCGTCATTCATACGATTTCACCAAAAATATATTCAAACATTGCAGATTCCTTCAGCAGTATGCTTACAAATGCGAAATTAAAACATTGTATATGAGGATATTAAATTTTACACGCTTGTGTTTTGGTTTAATACTTCAAAAATAACCTAATCTATAAGCCAATTTTGCAACGAAGGGTTAATATAATTACTCATCCGAACTAAGTTCAAATGAATCCTGTGCGATATAGGACCTATATTTTATGATAGATCCCAATACTCCAGAGATTTTAGACAAATTGGTACGCATGGATCCCCAAGCTACGAAACATCCCGCATAAATTTTCCAAATTGTAACGAAGGGTTGAACTTTCAGCAAGAAAGCTGCAATTACAACCCCCGAAACATACGCGCGCGCGGGATTTTTTGAATTAATATTTAAAAGGCCCGCCCTAAATTTATGCGATTCGCCGGCTGAAAAAAGCGACTTGAAGATTTACATACGCCATCCCAATTTTCATTTGAATGATATTTCACTCACATAAAGTACAACAAAAGGAATTATAATTTCAAACTCCATAAGTAAATTGTTTTGTATACGACGTATAATTTTACATACTTTAAGCTTTGAGATTGTATAAAAGCCTTAATGTATATTATAATTATAAGATGAATACGCTTTTGACCTAATTCCTCACTTCCGCTTTTATTTTGGTACCCAAATTCCCTCCGACAACATATGCATTGTTCAACTTGAAGACAAAGCTTTTTGTATGGCTTACACGTAGACATGTCTCGTTTCGTGAAAATTTCATCTAATCATGGCGGAAAATCAAAATTTATGCTACTGTTCTTCGAAAACAATCCGTGTTTTATTCAGATACAAATTAAGGTACTAATGTTAAGTGCGATGAAAGTACTTCTACACATTTTTTTAAATATTTATTTGTTTTTTTTTCTTTTATAGAAACTGTACGCAGAAAGACTATAATGTTGATTCAAAATTTATAGCAATGTAAAAAAAATATTTCATATAAAGTCTTAATCGAATAAGATCCAAAGAGTGCGAAATCTCACAGTAAGCAGAACAACTTATCGTAAAATATATTATAATATTGAAAATTTTGCAATAGATCAATAAATGACATCCACGTGTCCTGTTGTCTTTTTGCGATCACATAGCGTCATGTTAACGATATCTATATATATTCTTGCGCGTGCAACGCTTTTTGTCCGATGGTGATGTACAGAAAGTAAGGAGTCATCAGATAGCCTTAGTTGTGGAAAGATGTCCTTCCCGCGGGCTCATAACTATAATATCTTTCTCCATAAATATATTCGTCCCGCTATTCGCATCCAACGCATCCACGTCCGCGAGGACATGCTCATTCTCCATTTCTAGTGACCACTTGCGCTCTGAGCGTGAGAGGAAACTAGTTTAAAATTCTTATACTAGGATAAATATATAGATAGATACTTTTTTAGAATTATAAATGAGGCAAAAATATATATTATATGGGATAGGGAAGAGTTTTGTGTCTCGGTCGTAGCACCGAAAAAGATGTGAGCCCATAAGACGCTAGGAGGAGGGGGGGTTCTACGATCTGATGGAAGTCGTAGAAAGCTCCAAGGACACATTTTTCTTCGGGACTCTTACAGAAAGCCCTAATCGTCTTTAAATTGGAGGAAGTGGCCGCAAAGTTTCGGTGTCCAATCGGTCCGAATATCGGACCAATAACTCATCTCAAACTTAAACAACGAGGCCATAAACCACCCATGTTTTATGAAGAACTCGGTTATCCAGTAATCTGGGAAGACTCAGCAATATCTCAGGCGGTGCCTAACCGAGGGGAATCCCAGCTGAAATAAATTGGGTACCGAGGGTACCCTGTGCTGCATACTGCATAGCTGCTGATTAGAGAAGTAGGTAGAATTTATTTAAAATACGTCATCACTATCCTCAACCGCCTAGTGCATACAGGAGAGAACAGATTTAGGCTGCTCGGACGGCGACTCATCTCAATGGCTAGGTACTACAAATGACCGAATCGATACGAGTACCATGTGGAAAGAAGGGTAGTTTCTGCAGTCCATCGCCTACTATAACCCCTTTCAAACTGAGATTGGACTGGTGATGGCAGTGATCCTGTTACTTGACCCATCGACTTATCCCGGTCGTAAGCCGGTGTAGGGCCCAAAAACACGGCAAAAACCACTTGACCCAGGTGCTCACTGTGCATGGATGCTTCGGTGCGTACCTGAAGCAAATTGGCAAGGAAACATCCGTGACGTGCCACCACTGCCAAGCGAATGTCGACGATGCACATAATTACTGACTGTGAGGCTTGGGCACCCCAAAGAAATTCGCTGAAACAAGCACTCGGGACATGTTGGCAAGCAAGAAGAACTGGGACCTTCACACTGGGATTGATTACATTGAAGAAATCCTGAGCGCCAAAGAAGGCAGTGGGAGAGAGAGGCGCAAAGCGGCTCTCCAATATTAGAATAGGGCCAATTACCTAAGGTTAGACTATCTGTCCTCCTGAAGCAATGTGATGAACAATACCAGGGAGACAGAGACGGACAAGGGAGGGGTTTAGTCAGTAAGAATCTGACACTACACTGGGATTAAACCCAGGGTTTTTTAAGCAAGATTCCCCTTCCACATGAAAAAAAAGTGATCCTGTTAGATAGCTCCTTTGAACGTAGCATAATCTTTGTCTTTGCTTCTCCAACGCAAAACCTTCTAAACATCTGTAAGACGTTGTTTTTCCTTTCATTTTTTTAATTATGATATTTTAAATGAAGACATTAATAGTTTTTCTAATATCAAACAATTCCAAAAACAAATTGGAGTTCTTAGGAATTATTGAAAAATGATCTTTAATTGAAGCTAAGTTAGCTAAGAAAAAAAAATACGAAAGGTGGATACAGATCAGAAAAATGGATAAATATTTGATCTGTTAAGAGTATTATTTTGATATTACTAAGTGAAAAATCTAGCTGTAAAACTAATATAAGTAAATGCTAGATATTTGAAGCCAATGGGGATAAATGATTTAAGTGCATAAGCATTACTTTGTGAGTCACATGTCATAAATTATGAAAATCTGTATAAACTACGTTAATATGTATGCTAAATTGAATTTGCATAGAGCCACAGGTCGATAATAAGAACACCGAAACTTTCGTTAGTCAACTTCTCAAAGTTCATTCAAATAGCTCCTTCATAAACTGTCTTGGCAACGTCAGACTAGTTTGGTTTGTCTTGGCAAACAACTTGTCCATTGCACTTTACCGGGTATAACTTGTTCGAGACTCAAAATTTTAGCTTTTGAAATTACTGTCGAATGTGCAAGCCAAAGCGATCGAACTAATATTTGTTTTCGATCACTAAAATCGCGCGAAAATGTTTATTGCTGTTATGTGATTTTGATATAGTGCCATTGTTATATTATACAATGAGATTCCTGTGCAGTTCTTGTTACAAATGGAAGTCGGTTTTATATTAGATGCTCCTTGTCTTAGGACCTTACAAATGCATTTGAGGGCTTACCCCACTGTGCTATCTGCTTACCCGCAAAGCCTTTGTGACGTGAGCTCTTGGGAATCTTAGATGCTATCCTTACTTTTGACACATGAAATATTCATAAAGCCGATGTACAATTGGATCTTTGTATTAATCAAATGAGTTTCATGTCATATACTGCAACAGGTTCTATGTATAATCTATATATACTTGTACAAATAAAGAGGACAAAATCCATTCAGGGAGACAATGATCGTTCCGGGGTTGAAATTTTGCAGTTGGAGCTGAATAAAAAGCGGAATTTCCGTTCGCAGCTCCATAGGAAGCGTTAATTAACGCCTGAATCAAACCCACAAGGTAGGCTTATTCATTTCTATCTATGCCATTGTTCAGGTGTCACTGGCAAACGGCATCCGACGATCTTCTTTATGGTCTAACATCCGACGCTGATTGTACTATCAACAGGAGCGATTGTCATCCCCAAGCCATTACTAGGAGGAGTGGTTAACACTTATCAGGCCTATGTACCTCAATATTAATTTATGTCGATACGGCATATTTTTTGCGGAATTAATTTTGCGAGCCAATTTCGAACGAAACCTAAAAAACCCGAGCGAAATTAAAAATACGTATTAATGGCGAAAAGTTTCATTGTTCCAATTGTGGTGCAAAAAGTAAGGCGGTGTCGGGCTCAAATTCGCAGTAGGATATGCGGTTGCTGACCACATCGTATGGAAAACCTTCGAAATTATTTACCAGATCGTTCATAAGAACTCTTGGATGATTTATTCAATAGAACCCATTCGAAATTGTTTCATGAAAATGCTCGAATATGAACTGAATAAAATTGAAGCTAAATCCATATAATATTGAGTGTATGACGAGGTGAATTTATAAAAGCTATTATTATTTATTCAAATCATTATTTTAAACATTAAATTTACGATCTCTTTTGTTCATAGGAATGGGGTCTTTGTTATTAAAACTGAAGACACACATGTGTATTGTTTATGGTTACGCAAAAAATGAACGAATATTGCGTGCTATCAACAGTGTTAAGGTGTATTTATTGATATACAAGCTTGAATCACGTTGCGCGCTCCTGAGGGAAAATTGGATTTGTGTGGATACAAATATATAGTATTTATCTTTTTTCCGATTTCCCGATAAATTATTTTTTTCCATCGCTGCAGATGAATATTTATATACTATAATACTTTGATGTGATTTGTAATTATGTTACGGAGGAATACAAAAATTCTGAGCACCGTATCTATTATATTTCATATCGATATTCCCATTATTAGAGTCGAGGTGTAGTAAATACATCACCGGTAGAGAAAGGTCAATATAGCAATTTCTAAAACATAAACAAATACTCTATATATGTATACATAGATTAGACAGTTACTGCCCCTAGGCGTCATCTAAGCTCGCCAATTAGTAGTTACGCCACTGTTTCCAATGTCATGAAGTCAAAACATGCAAATAAAATATTGCATACATGCAATATTATTTTGTGCTCAATTTTAAAAGAATAGTTTAAAAAAATACATTCATAAAAATATTCTTCCCGTAGGTAATGTGTTAATGCGAATGCAAAATGGGCTCATATCAACGCGTCCATAGAAGATACGTGCCCGGTAGACAAGTGTCCAATACACTCAAGGATTTTTCGATAGGGTAGGATTTATAATAAGTTTCTAAGAATTAATATACCTTCACAAATATATATATATATATATATGTATAATTAAAAATTTATATAAATGTGAAAATAAATTGGGTTCGAGTGGATCTTTTGGTTGTCATAGTTCGGTACAAACCGATTGACCCAGATATTCCCATTGACCTCTATGTTAAACAACTTGTATATTTGTGTTATCAACGATACTTTAGTTGCATTGGGATTAAAACATGGATTATGTTGTTTGATTGCATATAAACACTTTACAGTCCGTGCTCGGATTAATGCGTAATGATAATGATGTAAATTTATCTTGAAAAAAATGTCGTACGAACTTTATATAGCTCTAAATTTATTTCTAAGGATGATATTACACACATGTAGCAATATTTAAATCGTATAAAATATATGTAAATGTCATGCTTTGGCAATACACTCAAACCTCTTTTGTGCGATTTCGAAGTTATGCGGTTTTTTTAAAAGCATTTCATAAAGAGAATGTATCAAGATATTTTGGATAAAATAGGAATTGAATCATCAAAATATAATTTCGGACTGTGTTATCGCCGTTTTATTTTTAAAAAACACGACAAATTAAGGCCAAAAAATGTCATTTTTTATGAATTTTTTTTAAACAGTCGCCATTTTGCGATTTATTTTTTTGTTCTTAAAATTTTACCAATGATGCAAGACATCCTTTAAATGTTAGCAAAAAAGTTATTTCTTAAATGTCTTATTTTTTTCTTATTATAAGTAACTTTTTTTTATGCGATTTTGGATGTATTTTATATAGCTGCATCAAAGTTATGCGGTATTTAAAATTCTTCTTTACTTTTTTTATGTAAGTCATAGCTTTTTTTGTGCGATTTTCCACGAAACACATCTACCGCACAAAAAAAGGTTTATATTATATGTATATAGCAAATTACATAATATAAAAAAATACTTTTTCGTTAAAAAATACAAACAAATATACAATACAAATATTATTTTTAAATAGAACGTCCTTATGTTTTTTAACGTATTTGCGTACTATTTAACCCTTCTTTCAATAAGATGAAAAAAAGGATATTTATATTTTTATTCCAAAAGTCAATGATAGAGGTCTGGCCAGGCCCAGATTTCTTTTTCATATAATTTGTATGAGAATCACGTTTTAGAATAATATTTCTCATATTGAACTGCGTGTGCTGGATTTTGCAACACTTTAAACAAACAAAAAATATTAATTAGTTTGTAAAAACTTAAAAAAAATAGTTTAGAAGATAATAGAAACATTAATTGACAGAAGGGTTAATCTAAGCCTGTTCATACAATTCAAATAAAACATAATAATTTTTTGCATTTCATCATTTTGGTACACGCAGCACAGATTGAAAACCACTGTTATGTTTAGGTATATTGAAGAGTAAACTATTATGTAGGCATTATTGTATTTTTTTTAAAAATCGATTAACTGGTTTAGGAATTATATCAATTTTGCGAAAGAAGTAGTTTCATGATTTATTCGCAGCCCGGACTATAAAGTGTTATATATAACGTATAATATAAAATTGGATTTTTTCAAGTCTTTAAGATAAATTATTGTATTTTTCGATAGCATTCGCTGAGACGTACGTGTCGGTATAGAAAGAATCCTCACCCGAGTCATATCGAAGAATTTTCACCGGTAATGAAATGAATAGTCTCACGTAGAAGTTAGTGAAAGGGTGGTATTTTTACCCACTTAGCATTTATGCTTACGATAAGATCTATCGAGACAGGAACGTCCGGGAATGCCGACACCCTATCCCGGTTAACGAGGAGGAGGAGGATTCTTCATGAACATCGCTGCGGAACGGAGAAGAAATTTTATTTTTCCTGAAGCGCAAAAAAGAAGAGAGCAGAAAGGCTGCAGACGTCAGGTGATATCTACGATTTCCTACCGGCAGACGGCTGCCAACACTGTGACAACTGGTGATTCGGATTCTTTCACGCTTGGCTTTCACAAAAATACGTTTTATACATCAGAAACTTAAAAATATCCTCAAAACTCTTGAGAAATACTCATAATTGTATAGGATATGAAATCACGAAATTAAAAATCCCATAAACCATTCATCCACGATAGCAAAGCTAAGAGCTCCGAATGAAATCTTGCATATCATTTTAGATTCCATCATTGAAACAACGACTTAAATGTTCATAAATATTGCAAAAAAAAAAACTTTTGTTCCTTAAAACAACGAGCTTAATGAAGCGTTGTATTATAATAATAAACAAAAGTTTGTCCGAGTCTTTTGAAATAGCTTCCTCATTCTACGACCATACAATGAACACAATGAACAAATATACTTTTTAGCCAACAAACGAGTTTATTCTTTTTATTTCGCTCTGAATCCTCAAGAGCATATTATTATTTCAGCAAACAGGGAGAGCAAATAGCGAAAATTAATATGAGCTCTCGTCATTTTCGTGCGCGGATGAGGTATATTTTTATGATTGTCACTAAATCCAAATGAACAAGCACACTCACAGCAATTACGTTTTATGGTCATCGCGTCTTCGCGTTTGTTCATATTCATTATATTGGCGGTGTTTTCTGAAATTTCCAAGGAATTTAAAATCTAGAACATAAAACGCGAGGAGTTTATTTCGCGAAATAACATACCAATAATGCATATCCTGCAGCAATCATGTGCAATGAAAGCCAATAAAATAGAGTTTATGCATTATAAATTGCACTCTTAAATAAAATGCGCTATAAAATGCTTGAAATAAAGAATTTTGCTATGGGAAAAAGTGTTGTGCATCGCATATTGACTGAAAATTTGGACATGAGAAATTTGTATGCAAGATGGGTTTCGTATTCCTATGGTGATATGCATTTATCACCGAAAATACAAAAAAAAATACACTAAAAGAGGACGAAGAGGCCATAAAGTGTGGGTACCCAACCGGTCCGCTTTTCGAACCGCTGATACGACGAATGAGCGCCTCGCATTCGCACGCCATGCTCAATCATGTCCACAAAACATGATCTGCGTTTGTAATTTTGTCATCATCATGTCAATAAATATGGATTATCTTCGGATTTTTATTATGTTGCAATTGCAATTGTAAAATTTAAACAACCTACCCGATCCGTCGTCTTTGGACAGCTTCGTTTTGTATGTAATGAGAGTTCGCAATCAATCTGTATATATGTTTGTATATGATGTTCAATCGTGAAGTGCTCATTCGTCATGTCAGCGGACCGAAAAGCGGACCAGTTGGACCCACAGACCTCTTTTAGGGCTTTATGCGGCATTTTTGGGGATAAATGCGTATCCGGGGTTTTCTATGATCTGTACGACCATGAAAGCCCCCTCCGTCTAGACACGCGAATGAGAAACTATATATATATATATTTATCTATCTTACTAATTTGTGTTGCTATTTTAGCTAGTTTTTAGTTACAAAATTTAGTTGGTTTATATCTCGCGCTCAGAGCGCAAATAGCCACTCGAAATCGAGAGTGAACGTGTCCTTGCGGACATTAAATTTAGATTTTGCACTTCTGAATAACGGATAATGTAAAGTGATGTATCCATGTTTCATCCTGAATAGATGCAAAAACTCGGCCTCGTTGCTGTGAAACATCGCATACGAAACACTTCAAATTAAAAATCATTAAGAGGTTATTTTTTTCCATTGTGAGCAAACGCGGCACTCATCTTGCGCACAGCTTTCTCATGTCCAAATTTTCAATAAATATGCGATGTACAGCAAATTTTGAAAGGCTTATTACATATGCTAGCTCGCGCACTTACAGTCTACGGTCATCCAATAACATTTTGTGGATTTTCTTCACCATTTCTGGGGTTAAGAATTTTTCAAAATTTCATATGGTGTACCAAATACATATCATGGTAGCGCGTGGGTGTTTTTTATTTGGTATTTTTTTAAAAACGACAACTGTCTACTATTCGTTATGTCGGGCAGTTTTGCGACTATATTACTTTGATATATTGCTTTTATAATAGTGTTAGTCAATTAAGCTAAATTTCAAGAACAATCCAGAAACTGAACTGAAAAAACCGATATTTTCAAATCAGTTTCGTTCCAGCAAAAATAACGGTTTTATTGGTTATCGGTTTTCCGTTTCTTTCCATTTTGAAGCCATATTTAATACAATTGATTATGATATTCAGGTGTTTGTTTAACCAAAATTATGGTATTAATCCAGGCTTAACGCTTTGATGGACACGTCTGCATTATGCGTTATTTTTGGTATGAAAAGACGCATAATGCAGATAATTGGCTATTTGGTTCAAACATCCGAAATAAATTCAATATAAATGCTTATTTAATATATTTTTTGGGTTAAAAAACTTATTAATTATAAAGGTATGAAGTTTTTTGTTTTGTAATACCGGCTTAAAGTTGTATGAGAAAACAATTGGTTTTTAATATTTATATTTTTAATTTCTCCAGGCTAAAATGGCAATGCTATTTTTGCTTTAATTTGAGCATGATATGGCGTCGTGCTGTCTCAATAATTTTCAAATATGGTAATGCCGTGAATCTAATTTGGAAATGCAAGGCATGAAAAGAATAAATGGAAATGCTGAGATAATCCTGTGAAAAGTATGAGACTGATATCAAAATCTGCTTTGCATGAGAAAATGTTTTGCCATCGCCATTATAAATCCCGAATATAAAATAATGTGGGACTCGCGATCCTCTGCAAATATAATATGTATATTTATGTATATCAGATGATATCTCCCAGCATCGATTCCTCCGGAATGTCCGGGTCAGTCGCGGCGGTTTCGGGACCCCAAAATAGGAGAGACCGAAATCGATACTTTAATATCCGGACCAAATGGAGTGTAAACGAAGAAAAAAAGTGAATTTCATCGGAGTCTCCGATAATCCAATGTTTATTAGATCCGAGTTGCTCGCGTATTATTCAAATGGCTTTTCCGGATAGGGGATTCATATTAACCAGGCAGCCACCGGTTTCGGTAAACCGGATTAGTCCGGGTCAGCGAACATGGACGAACGCGGGGAAAAACGAACGGAAAAAGGGGAATACTGAAATATAAATGCGACTCCAAAGACATCCACCTGCATGCGCAAAGGATTAAGATCTTCCGGTGTATCGCCGGTGCTTAAACGCGATCCTGCCTCCGCACAAAGGATCCAACCGGCTTCATACGCACGTGTAAACCTAACATACTGGTATTTTTTAATAATCCCTCTGCAGAAAACCTATAAAGCAACGAGATATCATTGTCTGCTATTGCTCGTGAAGCTGATATAACGCTGAAAAATATTTACATGTGAGAAAATATACAGAATCGTCAGGACCTCTATACTTGTAGATCATATCAACGATGATATTTTTTAATAAATATGAATACATTGTGAATTAATGAATTGTGTATTTAAAAACGAGTTCATTTTTATTATAAATCATTTATTAAACCTTTAAAATTTCATATTTAAAAAAAAAATAGAGCATTGAATGTTTCATATTTTAAATTTGTTCTTAATTTAGTTTTAATTTATCCTCACATTGAAAATAATCGTTCAATGACGCCACTCTAGAACGATCAAGGGGGAATAACAAAATTAATCAACGATAAGAATTATGCTAGTATCTTAATTATCAAAACAAACGCCTGCTCTCAAGACAACACGAACAAAAGTCATCGTATCTTTGTTGAAAGAGCTTAATAGGTTATCTGACGATAGCGATTTCAGTTAATTATATCTAAATTTTATGACGGTTAAATGATTCTTTACAGTACGATTTTTTGTTGAATTGTATGTATGAACATTTACGAGTTTTTATAAAAACCTTTATGGCCCAACTTTGCCATCGATGCACGAGTTTATGACGAGACGCAAGACTTCCAAGATTTCTCTTCCGATAGGATTAATGTTGCATTATTATTAATTACTTCATTAATAGCAACTTCCATTGGAGTCAGAACATCAAGTAAATTTCTTAAAATCATTAATTCACTTTCAGAAACAATATCCGCCAATATTTTATTAACAGGATCAAAACCTACCCCAAGTAGTGAATATCTCAGTATTCGTGTGATCCTTCGTCGATTTTGTAAAATATTTACTTAAAAATGTATTTGAATACTATTGGATTGGAATCCCTACTCAAAATTCCTTACTTTTGTTATTTTTAAAACAATAAAAAAATGTGCATTTAGGGCATTGATAATGCATTGCTTTGCAATAAGAACAAATATCGTTCTAGCAAAAGCAATGGCTTAATTAGTGTTATTCGAACTCTGCTCTGTAAAGACTTCCCAGAAACATTCCACTTCTGACACCATTGTAACGTAGCGTGGTGGAATGGGGACGCTCGCATGGCAGAAACCCCGAGCCCCACCCCGCTCCCACGTGTAATAACTATGATAATGCGCTAAGCACATGATATTGGTTGTTAATCTAGCTGTTTGGTTTGAGATGAGAACGAGCGCGCGTATGCTTTTGGATAGGTCCTTCAACACGCACTACACGTGACATGAAGCAATAAATCATGTAGGGTTTAGATTTAGCCTGATTTCTAAAATGTGATGATTAATAAATATGGACAGGACCAACCATGAGTGACTTTTTCCCAACAATTATTAAAAAATCATTTATCATATTAAAGTCTAAAAATGGATCTTAAGAAGAGTTTAAAAATAAAATTTACAAAAGGAAGAAAATATATACTCAAAGTGTAAGTCTGAATAATTGTTGCAAAAAAATATTCTGGGGACACATTGTGTTTCAACAAGTCTTTTTGTGGTACATTAGTCGCCAAATATAGTCCAGAGGCGTTAAAGCTGTTGATTGCTCACCTTAAATTACGCTCACGGTCCTTCATTTAAGGACAAATTAAGGGCACAATGAAACAAATTGCCGAAGTGTTTACGAAAACAGCTTAGCATAAAAAGGTTCGCCGGCATTATCACTTCCATGCGCCAGGGCCTCACTTATAGAAGGGGCCCTTTCAAACTTCCCCATTGTATTTTTGACAAAGATGGAGACTCTCCCAAGCAACCTTTCGACGATGTAAAGCCTCCTCGGTATCCTGTTACTCCTCGGGTCTAAAATATACAATAAATTTTCTTAAGCCCCCCCTGGTACCCCTGTCTATCCTCTTGCCGCTCTGTCGGCTACTTTCTCTACCTAAATTATATCGGGGAAAAAAGGCCCTTACGCTGTGAATGCTTAGCTTTCAAGTTATGCTTTCATTATTTTTGTTTATAATACATTACCTATCGGGTACCTCTATAAATAAGTTCGTTTTAGCATTTTGTGTAATTTACACACTTGCTTGCCCATTCGCTCCTCCTTCGGGGCTATCCTACGGTTTCGCATGACCATCGGCCCCTAACTTATGTAAAAGAAATATTTTTAGGGAAATTTCACATGTAATATATTTGCATATTATTAATGGATATTCTGCTTGCTTTTTCGATATTTTTGTTCGCGGTGGATACTCTGTATGT
The DNA here is from genome assembly GCA_008973525.1 of Stenopsyche tienmushanensis. NCBI lineage: Eukaryota > Metazoa > Arthropoda > Insecta > Trichoptera > Stenopsychidae > Stenopsyche > Stenopsyche tienmushanensis. Next base: position 1,136,806 of record WACJ01000044.1, read on the forward strand.
ATAAGAAAAGCTCGCTGACCTAAGCAGAGGGGAAGCTTTTAAAAATATAACACTCGAAGCAATTTACAATGCTTCTTGCTGATCCGCCTAGAAAAAAATTGAATTATAAACTTAAGCTATGTGCAAAATATTTATCATATATTTGGAACTCCACGATCCACAATGAACGATTATTAAACCCGTTGATGAGTAGTCCCGCATATGCTGCGAATGAACTCGAGTGATAAAGAAAGAGTATCCTCGCACATTGAGTGCGAAGATTAGTGAATCGGAGACAGAGACGGGTGTCTTGTGTCTCATCATACATTTGTACATCAATGGCAAGATTGTACTGTAAAGGTACACCCCTACACGTTTAAATATTACACAAAGCAAGTGCAAGAGTGCTCTTTCTGACTAGTGGAAGGGGTTACGGCGGGTCTCCGATAGTACTCCCGTAGGGGTTAAGAAACGTTTCTTATAAATTCTAAGTAATTGACAAAAAAGCTGTCATATATAATTGTCTTTAAACATGCTCTCATTGTTTTATTTTTTATTGTTTTGACCTAATATCTTGACGGGATGTACAAAAAAGCATTCGCTTTGAATTAATTAAGTTAGATAAATTAATTACACACAGGACAGTTGCAATCTACCAAGATTTCAACGTTACGGACATTAATAACAATTTTCGAAACTTGAATAATTGTACATACCGGCATTAAATTCAAATCTATAAAGCTGCTTTTTTTGTATACAAGTAGTTTATGTTATTTAGCATTAAATAAATGTCATCTACTTACGATGCAATGTGGCTAGGGCTTCGGTAGACGTCGCTAAAGTTACAATATCAAAACAAACAAAAAATAGTTTTATATGTTCGAATTATTATATATATTTAAAACATCTTATTTATATTGATTGAAAATCCTTAATCTATACAGTTTATATGAATTTTACTTACATTGTCACAACATTAATCATGATGAATAAATGTCATTTTGTTACATAAGCTCTTTCATAGAAAGCCAACTGATATTTGGCAAATTTGCTTCCCAAATTTCTGTTTACCAACATTCAGTTATGCCCATGCCGAATGAGAGCTTTTATTGATGAGCCTATTCTACATAGAGCTTAATACAGTGGTGCTGCAAAAAAATCTATTCACGAGCAAAAAGCGTCAATATTGAATTTAATGGAACATCGATTGTGATGAGGATTTAATGGCTTATCAAAATATATTTTTTGTGTTTGTGGAAATGCCAAAAATATATCAAACTTCAGAAGATTCGGCAATTTTCATCGCTTTTCATTCAAAAATACACAAACTATGTTGATTTTATTTGTGTCGCTTTTAATATGAAAAGATAATTTAATATTAAAATCTATGCCGGCTAAAAAAATGATAAGTTACATTAAAAAAATATACAAATCATACTAAAATATCCCATTTTATTATAGCAAATCTATATGCGATTGTAAATCAGCCTCTTTTCTTCCATTTCATCAACGTTGCTTAGTTACACTTTTACCTCGTTTATTAGGAAACACGCATATATGCGTTTGGACTCAAGTGATACGGAAAGAGCATTGTGAATTCGAGACAGAGACGGAAATATTGTCTTTCGTCTCATCATACACTCGTACATCGATGGCAAGTTCGTGCTGTAAAGGTACCCCTACACGTCTGAATATTCACAAATATTGCTAAATGTCGTGCTTCTATTTATAATACAATATTATTATTTATCTCTTTTATTATTTTCATCACGTTTCTATTAAATTTCCGACCAATTTTAAGAACACAAAAATCACCCATATTTCTATAAAGAAATACAATATTGTTGGTGGTCTTTTAGGAATCACAATAAATACTAAAAAGCCACAAAAATCAATTATGTATTAAAAAATTAGCGTGTTAACAAATAGGTTTATTTGAAACGGTATTGTATCGATTGGACCAAATTTATCGATTTTAAGCTTCAAATGCATTATTTTTTCACTAAAACTAAACGTCTAAGGGAAGTAACTATCTAATCTATTTATACATGTATAGATTTTATATATGTTTTTCAAATTATTATATTAACCATTCCCTACCGGTGATGTATTTACTACACCTTGACTCTAATAATGGGAATATTGATATGAAATATAATAGATACGGGGTTCAGAATTTTTGAATTCGTAATAGATCTTAATTTCAATAAAAATATAGTTTAAAAAAATTACAAACAGTATGTGTTTCTTTTTTAAAATAAAATATCTAAGCGTTATATTTGGATAATATAATTTAATTAAACAATCTTTAGATTTTACACTGACATATTTTTCATGGAAGATCATGGTTATAATTCCCTCTAAATTCATAAAAGCTTTATCTTGTAGATTCTATTCATTATTTTTTTAAATATGTACCAAATATGGGAATCCAATTTAAGTATAAATAGATGTAGATTAAGGATGATCCGTTTCTGTATCAATGCAAAAGTACCAACTCAAAGGTTTCCATACCGAAATAATACCACGTGATACATCGTAAGAGGATGTTGAGTTCACAAGGGATGCTAAAATAAACATCCCCGAAAAAGAACGAAAGTTGAGCCGCCGCTAAAGATAGACCCACGCTTTATAAATAGAGCCTTCACATATTGATGCTAATAAAAATATGTATACATTTCGTCGTACATAAGGTCGCATTTTATGCGGGAGCGTTATATTAATACGTCGTATATAAATGATCCTCCGGGTCGCTCTCATCCCATGGAGGGTCCCTCAGGAGCTCTGCCATCCTGCCGCCTCAGCCACACATCATCATTATTCATGCGAATCTCGGCTAACGGAAATACTCAAAGAATCACTTTCATTTGCATACCGCTCCGGAGCAAACCGACTGTTTCGATGTAAATTAAAAGATGTAATTGATGGAGCTCGACATTGCTTTTCGGCGAAACAAGCGACGGGATACGAGATTTGTGCTTCTCAATTAGCTCCTCTTCAGTGTGTCTGTCGGCTTTGTCGGTTTTCGATCTTAAATCACGGGCACGTGCTTCGCATATTGCCATTTATACAGACGTCGTTTGTGACGGTGCCATTTTTTTGACATTTAAAATATAATTAAATGCGGATTAAAACGTGTTACTTTCACTTTCAGACTTAATTCTTCGCCGAACGTGGGCGAAGCCATTAAGATTTTTCTATTAAATCCTGAAGACCTCATGTATTCAACAATGACGGCCATCGAAAAAATGTATTTTCCTTAACATTGTGGCCGTATTGCGTATATAACAACCTGAAAAGACGTATTTTATTAAATATAATATCGAAGGCTTTCGAGTGGCTCGTGTTTGCTATTGACATTGGAGTAAAATTGTAATTTAGTAGGAAAATTGCGCCATTGGAATGAAATTAAAAAGTCGCTTTGAAGGCTCCGAATTTTCGTAACATGATATGTAAATAATATTTAAATTATGCCGACCCGATTGAAAATAATTGATGGATGTGTTATAATAGCTTGAATGGCCTAAATGAGCAATTATGAAGTATTCTATGTCATAAAAAGCTCAATGGCAATGTTCATCCGCATCAAAAAGCACTCATGGAGCTTTGTATGCATTCTTAGAGCATTTAAACGCAATATATACCAACACATAGTACCCTAAATTAATTTAAAAAATACCGAAGCCACCACTTTTCCAGGAGACTGTTTTTCGACATTCAGATCTTCATGAAACTTTTGGGCCCATTCAAACACTTGGGTCTTACTTACAGTAGTATCACCGAACTGTGCCTCAAGTCTCTATTAAGAATTCACTTAATTTAATGCCTTCGTTTATGAGAAAACTAATAATTACGCGTTGCGCAACAGTGGATGCTATTTCTCGCCTTCTATCTGCAGTGACGAGATCAAGAAGCTTCCTATCCGAATGAATAAATGTATTTGTAATGAAGAGAATTATGTAGAATTTTTTTTTTTTTTTTATATATATCACCAAGAAATTTATACAGCAAAATTCCGGTTTATATTTGAATCACCATCATAATTCAAATTGTTTCTTTTTGTATGCCAAAACGATTAGGTCGTTGAAATAAATAATTGCCTGTGTTACATATTAAGGGTTATCTATTGATTTTGCAAGCACTGCGTTGCTTTCGTCACTGCGGTGGTTGCCGCGTGGTTCGATTACAGTAATTGCACTGAGGGAGTCACTCGGAGCATGGAGCACTCCGTACCATTAACTTCGTTGATGATCTCGGCGCCGACAAATAACGGACATCCCTTTTTAAGGGATGTCCGTTGTTTTAAGATTCTTTATTTCAATAATTTAAATGTTGAATGTTGATCAGTTTGTGGATCATTAGATTTTCTAAACTTTTATTCTTACCGTATTTTAATATTTTTTTCACACTCATCCCACTTGTCTGCTTGCTGCAGAACCTTATAAAAGAGAATAAAAACAAAAAAAACGGATAAAGAAATTTCAATAAAAAAATAATTTAGCCTGTCTGGGCTTCCGACAGGCTTAGCTACGACATTTCAAACGATGATCCTAATCCGCGATAATACCACGTAGACTGCGAAATACGCATTACAATATTGGTTTCACATTTGGCTAATTCCAGCCCGTAATTTCGTATGACGAAAATGAACTATTGCCAAATTAATACAAAACGATGATAAGAACTCAATTTTATAATTAATAATTTAAAAAAATGATTAACCTATTAAGCGGGGATGTTCCTTTTCAATAACGCAACAATGGGTGCGTACATTTTCGTTAGGACGTATATATACGTCCCGCCCACCTGGTGTGAGTTCATATTATTTTTTTTACGAATTTATAAAAAAAATCAAACAGTTGTCAATACATGTCAAAACATGTATTGACAAGTCACACATTCGTTAAACAACAAAAAAGAGTCCCGCCTGCTTTAGGACTCAACATATTTTTCGATGACGTATATATACGTCCTAACAAATTTCGATACAGTTAACGTTGGACGTATATATACGTCTCGCACACTTAACCGGTTAATCATTCATTAAGACGTATCCCATACGATATTATAGTTTAAGCGGCTAAAAATACAGTAAAAAAAGTTACTGTTTGGTGCGCATTTTGGACTAATTGAATGATTTAGACGTCACATTTGGAAGGCCTTTATATGTTAAATCACTCCAAATAACTAATCTATTATCGGTACTATTTTCGATAGATCGGCTGTGTAGATATTAAAATTATTAAAATATCAGACAAATATCCTGTGGGGAATATTTTTAATCAATGAGATAAAGACAATAATTAATTAAAGTGGTTAGGCTTAGTTTTAGTGAACCAAATTGAAGGACAAGATCTGAGTAAGGATTCCCTAAAGTAGCTCAAGAAGGTTAACGATCGGAAAAACTAGTCTCACAACGTAACTGTCCAACGGGACATTGTCTGGAAGGATAAAGCACTTCAAGAGTTAAATGACCATAAGCGTACCTAATCTCCTATCGAACACATCTGGGACACCATCCAAACTTAATTTATTTAATGCATTTGGAAAATATATAGATATTCATTCGACATTTGTTTAAGATCTATCATTATAGTTTGATCAGGATAAAATGGCTTCATAAATGCGGAGCATTGAAAGATCTTCTAGGAAAAGCATAGGTCAAAATTTCTGTTCTCCGTGCAAAATTAATATGATTTATGGATCTTCGGGATGTTAATGCTGTTATCTTATAAATTCGTTATTGAAAACTATATAAGGTCGAAGCATTTTCGTCTGAATTACATCCGACGTGCTTGTTGTACTAGAAGGAGCTCAAAATTGGATCATCCTATAAGAATATTAATAGCAGGGGAGGAATTAGCCGAAGATCAAAGGTGACCAGGACTGATCACAACACACCCCCCGCATGGAATAGGGCGGAAATTTGAAATAAGCGACTCGGCTATCCATCACGGCCAAACAATGAGGAGGGAAACCTTTGATCGCCTCCCCCGGCGACGGACGAAGAAAGCCTTCTTCCGGCATAATGCCTTATTACCTGTTCGTCGCTGTATGTCAATATTTTTTCCTTCGACGCAAATAACATTACAAAAGCCTCCGACAAGATATATTTTTATTTTATGCCGGGTGCCTACACGCAGGAGGAACTTTGAATACGTTTTCCATCGCCATTGTGGGAAAGCTCGGAAATAAATACCCAACAGATATCGGGATGAGGAAAAATCATCCGCCTTTGTGTGGGCGAATATAAATACTTATGCTGCAATTCGCGCCGGAATAAAAAACATCGAGGGTAAAAGATGAAATACAAGCGCGCCAATCAGAATAATGTTGTTTCAAATTTATTTCTGAACCGTCCGGAGGGGGATGAAATAATCCACATAGCGAATAATGTAAATATTTACGAACAAGATAAATGAAATATTGTCCGAAGCTGACCAGAAACAAAATAAATAGTCGCGATGCCGATGCGAATTAAGGTGCTGTATCCGTGTTTAGACCAGGGGTTATCAAACTTGTTTTGGAGAGGACCACATCTTAAAAAAAAAACTAGGAATGGCGAGCCATGTAGTAAACTCGAAAATGCATATTTATGAAAAATTATATATATATATATGCTGCTATAACTGCTTTCAGTTTTATCCACTGTAATACTGAATACTCGTTCTCTCATCATTGGAGTCAGAACTAGAAAGACTATGGAATATTTTCTTGTAACGATACATTTTTAAGAAGTTTTTCTCTTCACTATCCGAAGATCCTTCTATCTCTCCACTTTCAATGTATGCAAGATTTTCACTTCACTTTGGTCTAATGCATACTTATCTTCTTCGGAGATATCTTCAGCACAATTTTCATTGATGTTGATAATTTGTTCAATGTCTTATTATAATTCCTGAATTTACTCATGATTACTAGAAAAGTTGCTAGATTGAATTATCGCGGCGCAATTCAGATATCGAATTGGAAGCATCTTAGTAAAGACTTTTCTTTCACTCTTATATTATTATTGGAAAATTAGTGTGGATAAATTCATTGGATTGACCTGTATGGCAGGATGATCGCAAATGTGCGAGCAAATTCCCGTGATTCAGAAAGAGCACTCTTGTACGTTGAACTCGGAGTGAGACAGAGACGGATAAAACGTAACGCAGTTCGGTAACTGTGCATGGAAGACAGAGACGAAGATATTCCTGCGTACATCGTACGATTGTATAGATCGTTAACCCAATTTTATCCACTAATAAAGATGTGTGAATGATAAATGCATCGATTTCAAATGCATTGTTTATGTTTACTTGAAGAAATGAACGAATATTTTGTGTTATTGACAGTGTTTATTTATTTAAATCGTTGTGTGTCGCTGTGTTCACCAAGTTCGAAACTTGCATTCCTACTCTCGTTTTTTCGCGCTTGCTTACCTTCACTTTGTTTTTGTTAATTTGACTAATGTCTTTTGTTTACGCTCACGTTGGGCCGACGTGATTCACATTGGGCGATGAGAGTGTTAAATATAAACTTCATGTACGCTGCTACGGTCCTGACTTGGAAATCCAATCCCGAGCCAAAATTTCGATCCCGGGATTTCGGAATTGCATTAGACAATGCCGGGATCAGTCCCGGGATCCCGGGATCGGGATTTTCAAAAGTTGAAGAAATTACATTGATAAATTTGATCAAAAATTACTAATAAGTCCATTTGTTTAATATAAAAAATAGTTCCAAGGCGAAAGAATTTTATTTATTCAAGGAAAGATAAAAATACAATTCAAAAATGGAAAAAGAAAGAAATTCAAATATTATTTTGAAAATACCCCCTCAAAGTAGCATTCAACATCGAATGTTTTAACATTTAGTTTGGATCTGATTTTGGTAGCCAGGCAACTTGCTGCTGAAAATACACAGTCAGCCTCCACACTCGTTGGAGGTATCGTCGTCAGATATTTAAATGCTAGTTAAATATCTAAGTAAAATTTCACTCTGCTGAGATGCGGACTAAAATTCGCAAAATTCCCGATTTCCCGACAAATTATTTATTTCCGTCGCTGCAGATGAATACTTATATACTATAATACTTTGATGTGATTCGTAATTATATTACGGAGGAATACAAAAATCCTGAACCCCGTATCTATTATATTTCATATCGATATTCCCATTATTAGAGTCGAGGTGTAGTAAATACATCACCGGTAGGGAAAGATTAATATAACAATTTGAAAAACATATATATACTGAATATGTGTATACATAGATTAGACGGTTACTGCCCTTAGGCATCGCCTAAGCTGCAGCTTCGAAAGCCAGAACTTCGAAAGTCATGCAGTAAGAGCTTTCAGGTAAGGGTTACAATTTTGACATGATGAGATATAATTTAAATTCTTCTTATAACATCTTTAACATGCATACAAAATATTTGGTCTGATGCTTTTTTAAAATTGTCATTTTAGGTAAGTCTTCTAACTGTCGAAACTCGTTATTCAAATTTATCATTGAAATGTGCCATATCGTAAAAGGCAAAGTTTAAAGATGGTGAAGTCTTGAAGACATATTTTACGTTACTTATTTCTTATGTTACTTACATGTTGTTTCGCATTATGATGTTTTATAAGATGTAAAACTGAAGTTGTGCGAACTCACAGAATTCCGAAATTCTGACAATCTTGCGTAATAACGTGTTCCTCAAATTATAAGGCTTATGTTTGTTTTGAGGCATAAAATTTATTTAAAGTAAATTGTGTTAATATGCTTAAATATTATTATTTTATTATTATACATGTTTCTTAACGTTCTACATTAAGAAGAGCATATTTTATTCAAAACATTGTAGTAAAAAACCATCGTGCATTAAATGCACCCACTTTCATTGGTGTCAGGTCTAAGATCGCTCCACTCCTGCGCAGAGTTTCTTCATCAGCTGGGAGGAAAGAATTTAATCTTGATTTTTAATTTTTTACTTAGGCAATTAAAAAAGGTCTGCAGTTAATCCCAAAGATCAAATTACGTGATCCTTTAACACTTTTGATGAAACATTCCGACCAAATGCTATAAAAAAATATTTATATAAAAAAATTTTTGACAATACTTTTTTGACTCAAAATTAAATGCATTAACATATGGCCATATATTTCGAACCAAATTAAAAATATTTTAATGAAAACCATTATTATGTCCTTTTATCAGCAATTTTTTAGAGTAAAATATTCGCAGTTATGAGTTTTTTTTGAGAAAAGGCTTCTCTGTGAAATGAGAAAATCAGTGATTCAGAAACAACCGATTTTTTTTGGTTGAATTTTCCCTCCTAAAGATATTTCAATTTCTTTAAATTCGAGACTTATCGACACGCTCGTAAAGTTTCAATTTGGAATATAATAGTAGCGAATGAGAAATTGGATATTTCGAAAAAGCTCCTTATTTTATCCCTCCCATATAATAGAAGAGGTTCCTTCAGGGTATTCATACAACCTTCCGATCTTGTAATGTAATTGTGTCTGAATGCAGGCATTTGCATTCAAAAATAGTTTTTTACGGCCACCCTTTTCTGGCATCATCCAATCTAGAGTTAGTGCAAGAGATGCAGATTTCTGACATTTTAATGCATACGGAATGCTTAGGGTTTCTTATTAAGGAACATTGTCCGGTGGAACAAGGAACACTAAAGTGACCGCGAAAACCACCTCAGTGCACCTAGGGGAAGAATTTCCCGGGAAATACATGATACCTCCACAGCATCCCAACACGATGGTCTTGTGGACCATTCACCGAATATCCCCCGGATGAATAGCCATTTTCGCTTCGGGTGCTATCGATGTTATTAATTCAGACATATCCTTACCGAAGTATATCTTTGCCAATTAACAACATAATGCTTGGACGCCTGGATGAATCTAAATATATTAAATGAGCGGCTTAACTCGGCCAAGCGCAAAAATGTTGCTTGAAAGTCAATTTATTTAATGCCTCGTACGTAAAAGCCAGAACATTCGAACTAAGATTAAGGGAATCGATGGTCGCAGAAAGAAAATATCACCGATTCATAAATTGACATAATGTTACGATCCCACGGGATAACGTTTTTACAACGCATCGTAAAAGAATTCCTTTACATAAATCTCAGAAGGGTGAACGGCCGGGCAGATGAAGAAATAATGCACAAAGCCAGTGATTATTTGCAATGTGGAAATATCTAAATCTTCCCAAAATTAAACTTTATTATGTTTACATCAATGAAATTCACACAATTTCATATTACTTAATATCATTTATAACATGTAAAGACTTTCAATAAGGACGCTTAATATTTAAATATAAATAAAACAAGTTATTTGTAAGATATTTACTCTTTTTTTTTGACATTTTAAAAAATATTTAATGGCATTATATATGCAATATAATATCGTTCAAATATCCGCCGCGATTTTGCTCGGTGACGCGTATTCGGGAGGTGCAATTTTAGCATGATTATCGCATAAATTTGCATCAAAAAGTGACTTTCTTGGGATGCATTTGATGCCGATATATCTCATGTGGATTGATTCTATTGCAAATATTAAGAGTTTGCTTATTTATTCATTCATTCATCCAAAAATGGTTTTTTTGGCGAAATTTTTTTCGGTCGGAATACTGGTTTTGAACGTAAAATTTAATAAGATGCATACATTATTCAACAATATAAACTTCCATGTTAATTTGCCATATATTATTAAATAATTTACAATAAATTTGATAGCTATTTTTTTTAATAATATGGCCGTTATAACTTAACAAAAGTTGAGCGTCCTTATTGAAAGATCCCATATAAAATCAATTAAACGAATAGTATGGGTGAATATTTAAAATTTAATTAAAACCGTCAGTCATTTTAGTTTATAACAGGATTCGATCATATTTTCAGACCTTTTGTGATGAATACTTTCGCCAGTAACGTAGTAGTTTGCCCTTTTCGCATACAAAAACGTTGCATAAAAATTCATTTTCATGTTAGTCAGTGTATTTTGTGACGTATTTCAAGCTCAAAAGAACCAATTCATAATACAGTCCATAAGTAAATGATTCAAATGCAAATAAAGCCTTTAATATCTTCAAGACAATAGATGTTAAACAATTATACAAAATATTATTAAAGTTTTAAACAAAATTCGATTTGGATCATCAAAATAGTTGGTGTCCTTCAAAAATAACTCTTGTATTCAATAAGAGGTATTATTTTTAGATTTGTAAATATGTAGTAGTCGCTGGGAGCCATATCCAGAAAAAACTGTATTGTAAAATTAGTTTTAGTACGTGGAAACGGGGTGGGCCCTCGCTTTGTCACGTTACGCTACAATGGTGTCAGAAGTCGAATGTTTCGAAGGAATCTCTCTATGAAGCAGAGTACGAATAATACCTGTCAAGCAATTTCTTTGTTTCAACGGTATTTTTTCCAATTTAAAAGCATTATTTTATCAACACATAAAATTCCGATTTTTCTTCTTCGATCTTTCTTATTCCAAAATTACAAAAGTAGCATCAATAAAACCTATGTAACTTGCGAATTAAACTTCAGATTGTTATGAAATTTTGATATGTATTATTTAAAGATTGGTACTTCTTAAAAATGCCAACTATATATCATCCTACGAACTTATTGAGTGACGTATTATTTGCATCCTTTTACACGCTGTTTTTAAAAGGTTTGCATAAATTTAATTTAAGATCTTAAGAGGGTAAAAATATCAGTATTATGCGTTAAATATTATTAATCAGATAACTGTAAACGGGATAGTCGTGATCTCTTTCAGTAAATCTTCTAAATATAATCATGAAATTTTTTGATGCTAGCTATTTTTAAATTGTCTGAAAAGTTTTCGACAGAAGCGATCCATGCAAAACTATTATCCATAAAAGGAAGATATTATTGGAATATAAAATTTAAACTCGCAGTTTTGAAGAAGTTTCAAGCCCCATTAACCTTTGGGTCATGCTTAGGTCGAACCTTCAAAGGACAGAGCGTCATGGGCAGGTCTTAAGGTTTTCATACTAGCGTAATAACAATAAATATTTTCGTTAGACGATATTGAAATATACTTGGAGATGACCCATAAAAATCGCATGAATCATATCGCCATAAAGAGATAGCATACGATTTATATACATAATTCGGCCATTAACATTTTTGGCTGTCTCGCTATTCTATCGTCTTCGTCCCAGCCGCGACTCGGACGAAATTAATCCAGGTTCTTTTCGGGACACAAAGGGACCCCCGGCCGAATATTAGAATTTTCTTGTAGTCGTATTTTTGATTCTGTACATTCCACAGGAAGGCTTTCACACTCGCCTCCAAAGTTTGACCATTATTGTGGGGCCTTAAAGCCGGGCAATATCGTTTGTTACACTGCCCTCTACAATCCTAACCACTCTTGGTTAAGGGGGCCGTAACCTTAAGTGCCCATTGCCTTTTCTTCTCCTCGGCCAAAATGGCTACTCTTATTTCAGCCGCTTTCAAGCCAAACATAATGAAACAAATTTGGTTCGACTGTTATAAGAAAATGTATTGCGTTTTTCTCTTAGTTAATTCCACTTCGGTAAGCCTTTTATGAATCCCATTTACAATTACCGTGATGGTTGCTCTTCCGTGCAGAACTCTTAGTAAAAGGACTCCCTAGAAAAAACGCCACAAAGCCGCATCGCTTATATAAAATTTCTAACAACAAAGGGAACTTTTAAAATTTGAGGTATAAAATAATTTGAAATCACTCAAGAAAGTACTCCCCATAATGAGAGAATGTCGAGGAATGGAATTTTCTTTGGAAAAAAAGTGACGTGGATGTCTACAAAAAATGTTTCATTTTAATTGGAGCAAGTTTTTGCCGAAAACACACACGATTTAACCCATATTCGACAAAATAGCCATGGAATATGAAAGCTAACAATTAAAACGATTCGATGAAATATTTTTTAATTAATGAACCTTTTCAAATTTTCGGGATTCCGATGGAATATATGAAATTTCAAACATTTTCGCAAAATAATAAATTTTTGGAATGCTCATAATGTTCGACTTTATTGCTCTAATTTGTGATGTGAAGCCCAGTTGATAGTTCTTATTTTTATTGCCAGACACAATATATAATTCATAACTGGTCTAGCGTTTTATTTTACGTCCTGTATTCCAAGAAACTCACACGATGTTTAGACAATTAGTCTTAAAGAAGGGCGATTTTTAGGAGTAACGTAAAACAACCAGTACACCACTAGCAATCATATTTGATTATATATTAGCGAGTACCCGGCATGCGTTGTAATGTCACACGTGCTTGATAATTATTTGGGAAGGAACACAATAGTATAGTTATACAGTGTATTGTTGTGGGGCATGCGTAACGCGGGCTGAGAGATTAGGATTCAAAAGTTTATGTGCGCTCTCGTCTCGCAAAAACAAATTCCGCTCACAAATAATAGTCGTGCTAATGTAAAAACATTTTCGGATACACGCCCAATAACTCACCAAAGTTTCATTGCAGTCAAATGAACAGTATAAGAATGTATAGCTAGCAAACCTCTTGCTCCGCGACACACATTAATTTTTATATATATAGAAAACTACACACCGCGCGATAATCACAAGAATATTTCTTCATCTTACGTCTATATTGACTTAAAAGTGCATATTACATAGAGATATTATTTGTAACAGTTAATTGTTACATGAACTCGATAAAATACAAGACGCTCCCAAGCTTATCGTAAAGAGTTTGTAGAAAATATATTCAATTAATATACGTTTAAAAATAAAAATACTTTAAAAATTAAGATATTAAACTATATTATAGCTACTGAGCTTTTGATATGTAATGGCATATTTTTTGTCCTAAGCTACAATCAACAGTGTCATAAAAAATGTTTGCTGATTGATTTGGAGCATCAAGTGACCATTAGAAAGCGAGAACTTGCTCAGGTCACAAGTCGATAAATATACTTGTGTTTTTATTGGCTTTTACTATAGATATGCATTTTATTTTGATTATAAATTTGAATTTTGATGAGGAAGCAAAGTATATTTCTGCCAAGCGTCCCTCGAATATCAATACTGTCTTTCAAAATGTATTTGCAATTTCGGATGAAAATTTGTCCATCCTGTAATTGGCCAAAGGGCTGCAGGGCAGGAATTTTCCCTCACTTATTCATTCGTTGTTTGTGAATGAAATATCAGATCTGATAATATTGCCGTCGATAAAACCCAGATAAATGGGACAGAATAAGCGCGCCTATATCTTCCGGGAAACCCTTCACGCATCCAAAGGAAAATACCTGAAAGAAAACATTTCGCCGGGATTTCCCGGCGAAATGTTTTCCCGTTTGGTTGTCCCGATTGAAACAGTGAACTGGAAGATTCCTTTGTCAACTCTTTTGAGCCCGTTAGGGAGACGATCTCCTTATCTCGTCGGACCTCGGGGACTGCGTTTTTTTGTTTGCGCAAGCCTCCGGTTATCTTATCGCACAATTGATACTGTTTCCCTCACAGTAATCGAGCTATAGAGAGGCTCTGTACCTCTTTGTATTTTTTTTGCTGCTCTGAATAAAAGAAACAGGTCGAGGACTTGTTTGTATTTGTTTTTCCCGTTTGGAGGCAAAATACCGACGTTGAAACAATTTAGACCCGATCGATGAAAACGATATTTTTAGGGGATTGAATGTAAAATCCCTTAATAGAATGGCTCGATTTTTATGTTTGAGCTCTTTAAAAAAAATCCACAGAGCCCATGGACGTTATTTAGTTTGAATTTAAAGGATTTGCTCGAGGCTTTATATTAGATCGTTTTAAATGAAATGTCGGTTTCGTAAATATACATCGATGTGCGTTCGCCTCATATTTAATTATGGGTTAAAAAAAACTTCCCCGATAAGTTACTAATTGAGGCAATTTCTAATATAAATTAATTACTTTGCCGAGCAGCGATTCTTCCGATAACTTTTCTCGCAAATAAACACCCCCGAAATAATTTATTATGGCCGAAGAGGAAATAAGAGATAGGGGATTGTTTGCTCGGGCCTCCTCTACCTGACTCATTTATCAATACATGCGTAAACATCTTTTTTATCGACCTTCCAGAGCAAGCAACTCGAAAAAAGGGGAACAAATTAGAAAACACCTATTTCGATTTATCGCCGGTGTGAAAGAGAAAGTGACTGAACTTATCTTCAAAAGGAGACGAATTATCGGCCGTAAATTTGGACAAATCCATTTCGCTATATACGAAATTTGAATATTATTCCCATCGACTTTCTTTTTGATTATCCTTGGGCATCAGATATCTTCATCGTTATTTAAAACGAACTTTTGAATTTGTTTGAGTCGCTTTCTATCGATCAAACATAGTCATTTTTCTTTGAGTAGTAAATTCATTTAGTTGAATTAATGTAAATTGGATGATTCCAGGTATATCCTTTTAAAAACAAACAAATTTAATATAGAGTTAAGCCGGGATTATAGATTGAAATGGTGTATCCATAAAATACAGTCACTATTTATTATTATCACAAATGACTTTTGATTTACATTATTTTTTCAGCGTTGTCACAAAAGCACAAATATGCAATAGTTAGCAAACTTGAAAGAAGTATTTTCGTAAATAATAGAATTTTAATATAAAACAATACACAAAGCAACAATATTTACGAGGGTGTTCCCAGAAGTATCCGACCTAACAAAGAAAATACGAAAAAAACTTTATTTCTCAACATAGCTATTAACCGCCAACACCATCTTTTCATTATTAGCAAATCTTTTAGCACCAAACCTTTTTTTTTGAAGTTTGGGAAAATAAAATAATTGAAGCGTTTTAGGGCTTTTCTTTTTATATTTCGAAGCGTTCATATGGAGATCTGTTCATGGACGCAAATCATATTCTGTGGATATTTTATGGCATGGCGTTCAATTGCGAGGCGCTCATTCGTCGTATCAACGGTCCGAAAGGTAGACCGGTTGGACACATAGACCTTATGGTCACTCCCTCTTTTATGACGACATTTTCGATGGAGTCTTTAATGATCTGTACAATTATGAATGCACTCCCAGAAGCTAATCCACAAAAATCTTCATTTATTTCTTAACATAAACAATTCACGTTAAAACGATTAATTTGTGTCATCATTATTAGTCGATACATTTGGACTATCGATCTGCATCTTATGACATTCTCTCCATCTCTGTCTCTCTCCAAGCTTAATGTATATGAATGCTCTTCCTGAATCACTGGAATTCGATCGCAAATACGCGACTGAACTCAAAATGTAATATGTTTTTTAAATTTGAATATTGATTAGATCATGCATTTTAGGAATAATTATAATATAATGTGATACCCTTGCAGTTGAAATTAATGAAGGAGCTCATTTGCATCCCTTCAGCGTCGCATGACAAGATCGCTCTCAAAGGATCGCCATGGACATTAAAAATAATCCAAGGATTCTTTGCTTAGTTTGGAACTAAGCTATGGTCCATTATCTTGCAGCGGTTCTGTCGTATGAATTTGACCATTCATAATATGGAACTGAGCATTCGCGTTTGTGTACTTCCCTAGTTCACAACTTTGTCCAGTGTTTTGTTTGCTCGGCGTCGTAACGAACCTCCTACCACCGACATGGTTATATACTTATTTTGTACACTCGGCTACCCGATTGTGGGAACAACAAACAAACTTGTCCGCTTTTTCTTTTTTCTTCCAACTAGAAATTTTGTGGCGAGACGAAACGAACCGTGGAAAAGCTATAGATGAAACGTCTACTACTTATTACTGGTTTGACGTGCTCTTCGACAATGGTCCATATTTGCGATCTTCCATCCATTAAATTGTTTATTTAACAGTTTTGCTTCGGAATTACATATGTGTATAGTGTCGGGACAAGCAATTATTCTTCTGGACGCTATTTTGCTTTATAGGAGCAAATCTAAAATGGGTCATGTATATATAAATATGAAATAAATTAATCCTGACCACCAGGACTAGGTCCATTGTCCACTTTCATGTCCCAGTCGGATCAGAATACTTGATCATCCGTGCCTGGTGGGATATAAAATGAATTATTACCAAGTGCACTTGCAATCCGACTAGATCATAAATGTGTAACAGGGGTCGGCAACCGGTCAATTGGGATTATCTGATAACATTAAGCAATATTCCATAAATTCATATAAGAACATTTTCAAAATATATAAATATGTATCGTCAATGTATTACATAATGCTAGATCCCCGGGGATGATCAACTTCAGCGAACTACCTCTGACCTAATTATTGCTTCTTGGTTGAGATAGTTTACGTGGTTGGTTTACTATAGTGCTATATCAAATAGTAGATGACGAATAACATCTATTTTGCATGTGTTTTATTCACATCTCTTTAAAAAAGAGAGACCCAACTGCGAGACTTCTTGATGACGAACCATGTTGAAGGGCATGATAATAAATATAAATCCATAATAATATTGAATGCGATTACAAATCGAGTTGGTATCTTATTAAAAAAAATGCCTCGTCGTAATCAAAAATATATGAGAAATATCCCGAAAGTAAGTGTACTAAATTTTTATATTTTTTTTATAAAAAGTGTATTTTTAAAAATACAGGATATTGTTGATACACTTTTTTACTATTTTTAAACATAATCGCCATTTAATATATTTGATAAGCCATTGCAAAGCTTCTTTATGGCCTCCTCGAAGAACTCTTCCGCCAGCTCCTTCCCCCACTTTAGAAGCTTTTTCTGCACCTGCTTGTCGTTTGAAAATTTAATTCCACCCATGCGTTCTTTTAGGGAAGGGAAAAGATAATAATCTGAAGGCACCAAGTCAGCGGAATTCCCAGGGTGGTTCAAAATATCCCAACCAAATAAGTCCTTAAACCAACCAAACAACTCTGAAAAAACAAAAAAAAACACAGACCGTTATTGTCACAGTACACTTACTTTCAGGATATGTCTCGTAGTATGAGCGAATTATCATATCCATGCAATAACGCTGTTAGGTTAGCCGATCCACACTATGGTGCCGTTGGCGGTTCGATCTCGCTCCGATCTCAGTCCGATCAAATATTCTTACACAAGAAACAACGAGAGTATTCACACTATCGGATCGTTCCAATTCCGTTTCTTGTATGAGAATATTTGACCGGACCGAGATCAAGCCGTTAACGGCACCATAGTGTGGATTGGACCTTAACCTGTGCAGATTTAATTCCCTAGATTAACAGCGACATCTTCTGTGGTATTGCGCTTACATTGCGTCTGAAGAAACGATACCGATCGCTTCTTGCGCGTGCATCGTTGTCAGTTCAGCGGTGACGGTCAGGAATTGGAAATCGTAAGAAGTCGTCAGATAGCCTTGGATGCGGGAAGACGTCCTTCCAGGGGCCAGACTTCTCTGTTTTGCTTAAGACTTTCTATTCCATGTTAGTTTTGAAAGCAGAACGAACCCACGTGCGAGTGCGGTCATCTTGACGAACACGTGGAAGCGGAGTGCTGCCCGAGAGCTCTGCTCCGAAAGAACCCACGCTCCATCTCATACATTCATTGGTGTCAGAAATGGGAAAGTAGTCATTATTATTAAGCTTAATCAATAAATAACTGCGTAGCGATTGAAACGCTAACAAAAACAAAACCAAAATTAAATTTGATTGGATATAATGTATGTCTGTCTGTCTATTTGTCGCTATTTCGATATGACTTAGCTAAATTAAAATAATTTTGCATCCATGAAGCCCTACGTGTAAGTCAAGTCAAAGAATCAAGACAAAGTCTGAGGCATTTTAACAAAGTTATGAACAACTACAAGACAAGTTTTTAATGAGCGCTGTTATGTTACAAAATTTATCATGAATTTGCGATCTTATGCGGGCTTCGGTGGATGTAAAATATATAGAATGACAATTTACTATTAAAATATACTTGAATTATTTTAATTATTACTGACATTTGGTTGAATATAGACGAGAGTAGTAAAACTTTTGATCAAATCTTTATGGATACGGACAGAATGACTATGGAGCTACAATGAAGAAGCCTTGTTAGAAACCACCATATAATTATCCTCTGGATAATCATGTTAAAAGCTGGTGAATACATCGGCCTATGCACGGCCGCTCCTTAAATAGACAAGGGAAGGAGGGATCTCCCATTAATTCTCAATCAGGCACTATTAAATTAAAAATATATTTGAACATGGAATGTTAGAAACACGTAAAAGGTGACCAAATTAAATAATCAGATATAAGAAACTAATTGATTAGATTTTAGCATCAATCCTTCTATAACATCGACTCTATAGAAAGTTAAGACACTCATACAAAATATGTACGTATTAAGTTTGTTATTAAACGAAGTGAACGCTATACAAGTTCAATATTAAAATCCAATGGTTTTACATAATGAACTTGATATAATGAAATTCTTAAGCTTTTAAGGAAAAAACGTAACCATGACGGAGAAAAATTATAAAAAGCAAATTTATTCCACAAATTGAGTCCATGGAGTGTAATTTGATGCAATTTCAATGGTAAATAATTGGTTTCAAGCACAACAAAGAATTGATGAAAATTTGCCCAGAGCGTTCGTTCTGTTCTTTTTCATCTGAAAATCCTCGATAATTTCAATTCGCATATTTCATGATTAATTTCATAAAGGCCAGGTCTGAAAATAAAACATGGACTGCGATGGGCTCATATTTACATAACTGATTAAATCAACAATGATAAATCTATCCTTCATACACAAACACAATGTTTTTATGCTGAAATTAATAGGATAAAAACGGAACGAATTTCATAAAGTGGGACATAAAAAAATAATCAGCCGATGACAACTCGTTGATCGATAGCCGCAGATTCGTCTGGGATTTCGATACAAATTAAGAACGGCCAAGGAACTATTCGCATGCGAATCATTACACAATATTGAATTTGAATGAAAGATAAAACTTGTGAATATTCAGTGGCCAATTTAATTTAAAGTGGAATCATGAGACCGTAATGGTCAATGAAAACTTGCATTGTACGCTCTCCACTAATTTTGGATAGTTTGGTATATAATTACCAAGTGCAAACTTGAACAAGATTCTTAGTGGTTGTCTGTGAGATAGGAAAGATATTTTGACTTAATTATAACCATCGTCTACAACATTTAAGTAAGTATGGACGTAGAAAAGTCTTAAATGTGGCAAAATTAATTTTGGGTATTTATACATAAAATATTCTGCTATAAAATTTCTTATAATATTCGCTCAAAGCTCAAAATTATGATTAAAATATGATTTTTAAATGCTAAGCTTTCCCACGAAAACATATGGTATTTTAAGTGATTCTGTGCTTTTCGGATGACTTTGTTGACAATGCCTATTTAAGTCAATGGTGATGGTTAATATGACTATATTTTCTTAATAGTTGTCTGTTGTCTATAAGCAACATTCATCAGATAAGCAATATTTGATTTTATTTAAATATGAGGACCATGCAGAAAGTAAGGTAAGTAAAAAAAATCACAAATAGAGATCGAGACACTTTTGTAGTCGGGGTACCAGTTTTTGTATGTCAGTATCATAGATCACCGTATTGTAGATTTTTGAATCCTGGGGTATAGTGACACATCCACATCTCGCTTCCTTCACGATGGATTAAAAAAAAGCTTCTCCCTTTTGTGCAAAACGATCCAAAAATTCACGCACTCTGGTGTAAGCATTCTGGACAACCACCTTGCACACAGCTTCTTTTAACCAAGTTTTTCCGACACAATACCACCAAGAAGACTGCGTTTTTCAATTTTTTGCACAAGTTCGTCAGAAATCACTGATGGTCTCCCATTTAGTATCTCTCCCAGTGAGTATCAATACGGTCTTCTCTGAACAACCTAACCCACTTATCGACCCATCACATCACTACCATAAACTTCCACGATCTTTCGATGGATATTCGCGGTGGTATTGTTTAAAGTAAAAAATCAGATGTTTGTGTGGATTTCTCACGAACTGAAACGCACAATGGCCTTTCAATTGGAAGAATTTATAGTGACTGAATAAAATGGCCGACAAATATATACAACTAAATAAATTGACCTTTAGGAACTCCTCCTATACGCTAGATATGCCAACTTTGAAACAAAAAATTACCCCAACCATAAGAGCCCTTGTAACCTTACTTTCTAGATGAATTGTTTCAATACAGAAAGGCGAAGACAAGAATAACGCTAAGCAAAGCACCAAGGCGGCGTGACACTCCCGATGGGACAACTCCATTAAAGGTCGGTAGATGCACAAGCTAATACCAAACCTGAGATCCTGGGTAGCCAGAGAGCACGGTCATCTGTGCTACCACTTGACCCAGTTCATCACCAGGCACGGCTGTTTTGGTAGCTATCTACACAAAATAGGCAAAGAGACCAGCCCAGAGTGCCACCACTGCGAAGCGAAGTACGACGATGCCGCATACACGACATTTGTCTGCCCAGCATGGAGCACCGAAAGGAACATCCAACGGGAGAAGCTGGGATTCAGCTCGCTCTCCCCTAGCAACATGGTACCTTCAATGCTAACGGATGCTAGGGTATGGAATGCGTGGTGCAAATACACGACGTGCGCTATGCGGCAGAAGGAGGATACTGAACGTACAAAACGATGAACTTTAGCAGTAGAATGACATCCAGAAGGAGACAAATGGAGAGCCTGTAAGGGACACATCGTTGTCACTTTTGTGTAATACTTAATTAGTAGCCGGGTGGCAGCCAAAGAGGAAGGGGATTTAATGGGTAAAAATCTCACACTACCACCAAAATCCCGGAACCTGGACAGATTAGTAAACGTAATCCTGAAAAATTCGGGATTGAAATTTTTATCTAACAGAAATCGCACACCTTACCAACACGATGAAGGCTACTAAATCAAGACATTCCCGACGAAATCTGGACGCTTGGAAACAGTGGCGTAAGTAATAATTGGCGAACTTAGGCGACGCCTAGGGTCAGTGACTGTTTAATCTACGTATACATATATAGCGTACATGTATGTTTTTTAAATTGTTATAGTAACCTTTCCTTACCGGTGATGTATTTACTACACCTTAACTCTAATAATGGGAATATCGATATGAAATATAATAGGTGCGAGGTTCAGAATTTTTACGTTCTTCCGTAATATAATTACAAATTACATCAAAGTATTATAGTATATAAGAATTTATCTGCAGCGACGAAAATAAATAATTTGTCGGGAAATCGGGAATTTTGCGAGTTTTAGTTCTTGTCTCAGCAGAAAGGAATTTTATCAGTCACATTGATGGTTTTATACGGTAATCAACACGAACTAGCATTTAAATATCTTATGACGATACCTCCGACGAGTGTGGAGGCTGAGCGTGCATTTTCAGCAGCAAGTTGTCTGGTTTCCAAAATCCAGATCCAGACTAAATGATGAAACACTCGATGCTTTAATGTTACTTCGGAAATATTTTCAAAGTAATATTTGAATTTTTTAATTATTTTATTTATATATTTTGATTTGTATTATTATCAATCCTTGAATAAATAAAATTCTTTGGCCTTCAAGTTATTTTTTATATTGAACAAACGGACTTGATGGATCAATGTAATTTCTTAGAATATTGAAAATCCCAATACCCGACTGATCCCGGGATTGTCTAATTAATTGTCTGATCCGACAGAAGACAGACAATGTCTCGCAATCTTCGTCAGTTTGAGAGAGACTACGGCTTTTATTTGTCTTCCCGAATCATTCTTCCCTGAAGCTCTCCTTTTGACGTCGCCCTATGGCGATGGAGTCATCGTCGAGGAGTAAAGAACCCACCCCCTCTAGTTGTTGGGGGCGCATCCATCGTTGATCCCTCCGGTTAGTGCGGGGCGCTCCGGCGCTCCGGCGCTGCGCGCGATCCTGAGGTGCGGTCTTTGAGACCGAAGAACGTCACGGTTGGCAGCCATGACGGCGGCGAAGGCTACGAACGGGCTCACGAAGTCGGTGGCTTTTGGGACATAATATTTGTTTTAAGCATTCCTTTTTTGTGGGACTATTGCCAATCATTTTTTCATGGTTTTTTCGTTATCGAATACATGTTTTTAAAAATGTGGTCGTCCAACCACACATCTTATAGATTTGAACCCATGACAATTGATTTACTAGTCCGACCAATCTCATGTTTTTACATAAGCTATAATATTTTTTATGCAACCTTCATCTATATTGTATTAATATGTACGCTGTAACAATTTTAATTTCGCCCATGTACATAATTTGCGGCAATCCCGTGTAATATTTGATTTAACCGCATTCAGAATCATTAATCGCGAATTCGGTTGATATCGAAATTCGTTGTAATTATAGCGTGTCATATTTAGAGATTCAACAGTGTCGCATCTCTGCGGAGATACCTATTTAGGTGGGACCTGCCCAAATTGTCGACATTCCGATAATTGACAAACACGGCGAATGTGCAAATAGCACATTAACGATAATGCAGTTAGCACATTGGGTAAACATATTAATTATGTATCATCCAATAAAATCCAATAGTTATCCGCCGTGTTCGGCCTGAATAAACTCTCCTCCTGCAGCCCATCATTCCATTAATAATTCGCAATCACCAGGACACCGCCCCGGCCGTCGAACAGGATGCTACCTCTTTAATTATTCAGTTTTTTTTTAAATCGGGACCCAAAACAAATTCTCTGTAAAGGAATTGGAAAACGCTTTAAAATATGCACAATGGATGTTCAGTGGGGCATTAGTGCGGAGTGTCAAAGCACCGGTAACTGGATGTACTAATTTGGTCGTCTGTGTATGACTGCAATACGAATTTGTAAACATAATAGACTTCCACTCAACTGGCTTCATACTCATCTATTATTTCATCCATCAGTGTAAGTTTGCCCCTAAAACCATATTATCATAGTCAAACCGTATTACATAGATAGGATGGACCGATTGACGCATATATTAGGGGTGTCGAAAGGCAATCGAATTGATTTATTTATAGGTCTACTGATACCATTGTAAAAAAACTATATTGGCTATTAACTTAACCCGCGAATGAGTAATCTCGCATGTATGTGATACAGAAAGAGTATTCTCGCATGTATGTGATACAGAAAGAGTATTCTCGCACGTTGAGTGCGGAGATTGTTGAGGTACCCCTACACGTCTGAATACTCTCAAATATTACGAAAAGCGTTGCATAGCGCTTCATTTTCAATGTCGTTCTTCTTATATAATTTCTAATACAATATTATTATTCATTCAAATCATTATTATAAACATTACATTTACGATCTCTTCTATTCTGTTGTCACGTTTTAAATAAATTTCTCATCAAGTTTTAAGAACACAAACTAGAACGATGGTGATCTTCTTAGAATCAGACCATGTGCTGTGTACATTTCCGGGCATGGAATTCGATCGCGATGCGCTATTTCGTTGTGTCAGCGGTCCAGAGTTTGGACCGATTGGACACAGAAACCTTGTGGCAAATCCCTCTAATTTTAAAGCGTTTAGGGCTTTCTGCTACAAATTTGGGAAATTGTGTAATGGTGTGATTTCCCGTTGACTTCCACACGTGGTAAAGTAAAGATAGGATTATTTGGAAAGGTAGGAGAGGAGAGAATCTATGAGTGAGATCTCGAGCTTCCATTTTGTTGCCTTCGCCGCTACGATAGTCACCGAGCATCGCCTTATTCAACCGCGGAGACCGAACTGGGAGATTATTAGAAACACCGTCAACGGCGGAAACACTTGTTTTCGAATGAGGTCCCTTAAACCCCGTAATAACTAAAATATTATTTAAACAATAATTATTGATTAGTTATAATGCAAAATTTGTACAAAATAAAAACTTTTGAGTCAAGATGACAGCTTACAAATTCTACACACATGTTTCTGTACAAATAATTTTACAGGAAGTTATCAATTTGTTTAAAGCAAGTGAGATAGGTAATTTACAATTTGAATCTCAAATCATAATAATATGAATGCATTTGATGTTGTAAATGTATTATATCGTTTGTTATTGAAAATAGGGGTAAAGCATAGATTTTCATAACAAAAAATCTTACTCTTAATAATAACAATATTATGTAAAACTATATATCTATTTTGGTTTCAATTCGTTAGCCTGTTAAAGAGTTATTATACAGAGTGCGGCAGGGAAACTACCTTATTTGGAGCTCACGCTCTGATGCGATAGTTAATCTTATATAGATAAAATGACACTCATTTAAAAAAACCAAAGATTAACATTTTTTATTATGTTAGTTTTATAATAATTATGTAATATATAAAGAAGGAGCACTTGTTTCAAATAAGGAAGTTTCCATGCCGCGTCCTGTATTTTTGAAAATACAATTTTTTTTGTTCAAATTCTATATTTCTTTACAGTATTTATTGGGTTGAATTTATAATAAATTTTATTCCATAATAAGTGTTCTAAGAATTTTTTTTTTTAATCAGATGGTGCAATGTCTAATGAATAAAGCAAATGGGATAAAAGTTGAAAACTTAAAAAAAAATATTGACCATATCAGGTTGCTTTTAATATGTTATTGCCTATTTTTTCCAGATTGTTTAAGTTCAAGCAATTTAAAAATAAATCCGGTGATATTCCATCATACACAGAGTATGTTTCATTATTAATGATGGTTTAAGGGTGGAAGTATTATATAATACCCACTTCTCATCAAAAGTCATAATTTTCTGGAAAATCAATTTGATTTTATACCCGGACAAGAAAGAGGAGCAGATTATTTTTTCATACCCTAATGCGATTAGCGACATTTCATGGAAAACCCAAATTCCTTGTTTAATTAATTTTCTTATACAACCGAAGTGCTTCTAAATTCTTTGTAGATAATACAATTTTTTCATGTTTTTGACCAGATCTTTCAAATTTATCTCAAATAGTTGAACTTCAAACAGTTATGAATTAGGATTATTTGACGTGGTTGTGTTAAAATGTTAATATTTTCGAACGATTATTAAATGACGTTTCTACATTAAAACAAATCTTATTTCAAGAAGACTTGATCTCAAAAAATTAGAGAAAATTATTATCATAATGAAAGACATTCTGTCTGCCTTATGGATTGAATTAATCCCCTAGGGGTGTTCTTGTATGTATTTGTTAAACTGTTCTTATATAATAAAAATAAAATAAATACATAAGGAACACAGCTTAAAAATCTGGAATAAATATGCAATTACTTAGTCCAGTAACAAGCCACTTGGATAAGTGGTGAAATTATTTTTTTTAAATCGTATTTTAATTATAATTGTTAATCTGTCGCTTTTTGGCATCCCTGTTTGAATGGATGCAGATTCCAGATACAGAAAATCAGGCTAAATCTAGATCAATAAAATTGATTGGAAATATCAATCTTCTCTATCTTCCAAAATGGTGCGGAGAACTTTTGTAATAAAAGTTTAATTTGAGGCTTTTCAGTCCATTATTCCGACAATTGCTTTTGGAGCAGACCATGTACTGTGGCAAGGAATCCGATTGCAAAGCGCTCATTTGTCGTATCAGTGCTACGAAAATCGGACCGCTTGGGCCTTATAGCCATTTTGTCATCTTTTAGGGCTTTTTGCGACATTTTCGGTAATAAATGCGTGCCCAAAGTCTTCTATGATATATACAATTATGATAGTTAGCTTTTACCCGCGCTCAGAACACAAGTGCCTACTCGAAGCTGAGAATATGCACGTCCTCGCGGATATGGAATTCAGTTTTACACCTTGTTGAGTACTTTTGTTGAGCGAACTGACATGCTCCCGTATAGCGGAACCAATAAACAGCTCGCAAAAACTCGATTTTATCGCTGTGAAACATCGCCAAAGAATCGATTGAAACATCCTTATGATCCTGTTTTTGTTCCAACGTGAGCAAAAACGGTACACATCTTGCATACAGCTTTCTCATATCCAAATTATCATTCAATATGCAATGTGCAGCACTTTTTTGAAACGTTCACCATGTTATCTTTCTACCATAGCATTTTTTTAAAAATAACAATACGTCAAGTCGGACACTTCTGTGACTTCTTTCATATCTTGAATTGGTAAAAAATATTTTTTGTTGAAAAATATATATTAATATTGATCAAAAACTTTCGATTATATTTATAAATGATTTATTTGAGGTTTATATTAACAATATTGTTAAGTAACTGAATTTGATATTTTAATGAAGAAACTTAGTTTTTTCACAAGTGCACTTTAAAGGTAATTGATGGTACTTGGAATTGTTTCACTCAAGCTGTTCATACCAGAAAGTGGAATTACTTAGGAAGAGACGAAGCGAAAAAGAAAGTACCGGAGTCCACACAATCACAAAGCTCCACGATTTCAGCCAATTGGACCGCAAAAGCTGTGTCAACAACTGGAAGCACTGCAACTTTGAAAGCTTATCACATTTTACTTTTTCCAATTCGCAAAGGCGAATATTGAAGAATGTGAAATCCCTCTATATAGCACAGATAATATTTCAATCCAATAAGTGATTGTGCCTTAATTGGCTGAATAGCAAAAAAGCTCGTCTGTCGTATTTGATAGAAAGAGCTCAATTAAGCGCGCAGCAAACCTGTCGGAGACGAAGTAATTGTCAAATTTTGGGTCGGGCAAAGCCCTGAGGATCTTTTGAGGTCCCGCTATTCGACCCACAACACTCCGCCGACTGCTTTGTGGCTTCGGCTACCTAAAACCGCTTTATTATCTGGACAAATACGAGGTGTCAGAATCGGTCTCGTCTCGATATTAACCGTAGACGTCGCCATTCAAAGGTGTTCGATTTGACACCTTCGAAGGCCCACGCCACACACCCATGTTTGCTCATCCATTCACCATACACGCACAGCCATAATGGCCACTTGCTGGATAATCAAATTGCAGCATAAAATGGATTGGTTCGAATATGGGCCAAAATGATAGGCTTATTTATGACAATGGTCCTAAAAAGGTGCGCTAAGTGGCGCAATAGCGTTTCCACTTGATATGTTGCAATTTCCAACAATAGACGAATGATTATCGAACTGCAGTGATGATATAAATTATATTTAAAAGCGCATAAAAAGCTCATCGATATGCACATCAGTATGGGCCAAAGTACCGACGTGCTCGTAAATTTGTTAACGATAATCGCGCATAACATTGTGCTGTCAAACAAATTGTGGAAAAATGCATAATAAAACCCACATTATGAAATCAGAACTAGGCTTTCACATATTAGTTACTTATACGAAATCATGTATTCAAGGCGTATCTCATAAAACAGTCATATTTAATGATCTAATCGAGGATTGGTATATACTATATGACAGTTGGTATTTGAGCAATATCATATTTAATGAGCATACATATTTATGTACTGTATTTACTAAACCAAATTTCAATAAATTGCCTTATAGTTGATCATCAAGATTAATGGATTACCACCCCGTAAGTTAAAAAATACATTTTTGACTGAAGGAAGGAAGCTTAATCATTTAGAACAGCTATTGGTGATAATATTGCGAAGATCTGTTTAGGTCGTCATTTGCTTAGGAGTAAAAATGCCATCAATGTTAACCACCGCCAGTTTTTATTGGATTGTCTCGGCACCCATCTTGCGCACAACTTCTTCTAACCAAGTTTTTCCAACACAATATCACCAAGGAGACTTCGAAAAATGTCAGGAAATTCTTCGTGAAGATCGTCAAGCATCATACGGTGATCATTTCGCAATTGTTCTTCAATTTTTTGCACAAGTTCGTCAGTAATCACCGATGATCTCCAACTTCTTGCCTCGTAGAAAATTTTGGTCCACGCAACACTACGCCGCGCGAAGCTGAGGAGTCGAGAAGCTTTAAACGCGTTTTTCTCGATACTACTTTTTTCAATCTCACGGAAGTTCTCCCATACGCCCTAGATGAGCATTCCTTATGAAACTTGGCAAAAACATGTACAATAAATGTCTTAATATTTTGATCTATAATTATTTAAAAATATTCAGAGGTTTTTATTTAATGAACAAAAAATATTGGTAAAAAAACATACTTTTCTACAATCGTTCAGTATTTTTTTATATTCCAATATTTTTTCTTAATTATAGGTCAAACTATATCCAATATTATACATAGTAAAAATATGTTGCATTTTTTAAATACAAATCACTTGTTCAGGACTTAGAACTTCCGTGATGAAGAGTGTCATTGCTCGCGTACCGACATACGTGACTTTCCACACTTCAACTACCATAGTTTGTGTAAATTAAAAAATATTTTTTTATTCAATAAAAATCGCTTAGTCAACACACTAAATATCAACATTATATGTTTCATTGATGTTTCTGTGGGAACGATCGATATTAAAAAATAAAATCGAAATTGATTTCAGGCAATATCTTTGATTGCTATTTCTTGAGTCATTCGTCATTTTCTGTGACCACATACCACAAATTTGTATACTGAATATTCATGTCCGTTGCACAAATCCGGGATCAGAAATATCGAACAATTAGTTGGTCGGTCGAGTGCATCGCACCGCGGGACTGGAACTCATTAAATGATACGCTATCGGATGCACACAGAATTGCACAATTACGATCAAAACCATCGAGTCGAATGCAGCAACTAAAATTTGCGAACTGGGGCAACATCATTAAATATTAATGACGAAAAATATTCGACTAAAGTTGTGGTTTCAAGATGTCTGCAAAAAAATTGCATCTTCGTATCGTCTATAGCTTCCATGGCATAAGTAATCCATAGCTTCAATCAGAGCGCCAATATGAAGCCATTAAATATCAACAATATTTTGAGATGATTATTGATTAATTTATGCTCATATTTTCTTAATATTTTAACATGCAATTTTCATATTCATCGTAATTAGTACAAATTGAGGTTCATTAATGATGGTGATGAAAATCGAATAAAATGCTAGTACTTTTGTTTCGTGTAACATAATAAGGAAAATAATCTGATGGAGCTAAACATGGCGAATAGAGTGCACGAAGAAGCAATTCGAACTTTAACTCATTGCTTTTGGCCACCGCGATAACTGATGAGTGAATTGGTTCATTTTCTTGTTAAAACAACACTTTCTTTTTAGCGCCAAATGCGGTCGTTTTATTTTGATTTCATCACTCGAACAATGCAATAAGTTCGAATAATACTCGCCGTTGATTATTTTTACTTTTTGAAAATTATCCTCATTTGAAGTGTCAGCTGTCTGAAAAGCGGACCGCTTGGATACACAAACTTTGTAGCCATTCCTTCATCTTTTAGACCAATTAGGTTTTTTTTTGCTTATGCTAAGTTATGAGGATAAAGCCCTTGTTTCTACGACCTCTATGTTCACGGAAGCCCCCCCCCCCCCTAGAGGTTAATTTACACTGTGGCTCACCCGAAAAAATTATATATTTTACTAAGTTATAATTTACAAGTAGTGAAGGCTCCCCATATTCCTTTATTTTAAGAACGCAAACCATGTTCTGTGAAATTATTCGGGTATGAAATCCAATAACGAGGCACTCATGCGTCGTGTCAGTGATCCGAAAAGCGGACCGGTTAAGCACACAGACCTTGCGGCCACTCCGTCCTCTTTTAGGGCTTTAAGGATTAGCTAGTTATGAGAAAGAGCATGTCTTCGCTGATATGGATATTAAATTTGAGCAACATGGCAGTGCTCCCGAATAGCGGGAACATTGACTCAGTTAGTGAAGGGTCTCCATGTTTCTTTGTGTCACTGTGTGAAGTGATGGATTTTATGTTTATGAATCGACGCAAAAACTCGACTTTATTGCTGTAAAACATCGCCAAATACTAGATTAAAACATCCTCACGACGCTGTTTTTGTTCCATTGTGAGCAAACGCGGCACCCATCTTACGCACGGCTTTCTCATGTCCAAATTTTCAATCAACATGCGATGTAAGGCACTTTTTGGAATGTTTATAATGTTTGCTAGCTCACGCAATTTCAATAGACGGTCATCCAATACCATTTTGATGGATTTTCTTTCAAATAAAAATATTGTATCACATAACGATGACCATTTTTTTCAAGTTTCCAAATTCACTGAATACGTTCACTATCGATGGAACCTAACCAATATTTAATAATGTAGCGTCTTCAAGCTCGAATCTTAAGCTTGATAAGTTACGTATTTTCTATTTGCAATATATCAGCGTCTTTCCTTGAATTTTTGAAGCTCGGATTTATATGGAAATTTTCAGCTCTTTTGAATATTTTGCTCAATTGTGTTGTTTACGGCCCCTTTGTAAAATTCTTGGAAGTGTTTTTATTGTCTGAAAATCGGGAGGCTATTTAAGGAAATCATCGAAGCACATAATATGGAGTTAATCAAGAAGGTACGTGATATTGTTGGTGGACGTGCAAATGTGCGTGCCATGTGATAGAATCGCGGGTGAACAAACAGCGATTTTAACTGATTCAGATTAAATTAGATAGGATTGAACCGTTTAGCATTCTTGGAGTGTGGATGAACAAAGAGCCCTTTGTTTTATTTTGCTTATTTGCTTATCCAGATTTGCAGCAGGGCCGCTCACTTGGGCAGACTGCCCGTGATAATTGCCAGATTGTAATAGCAATATGCCCTTTGTTTGTTTGCTGCTTGCTAAAGCAACTAATTACTGAACTCGGGTGCCGACCTCACGGATCACAAATTGAAAACAATCGTCTCATTTTAGAGCAATCGCAGCATTCAACTATTTAGTGTTGGTATGCATTTGGTCATTGAGTTGTGAAGATTCGCCCAAATGAACTTGTAGGAAATGCTTCTGCAAATATTCTAATTAGCACATCGATTTCCACTCCAGCAAGTCCAAAAATCTAATTGATTTATCATAATGTCTTACAGTAAATCTAATTCCAATATACCTGTAGTTTAGCGGTCACACTCTTTGCTCAAATTTAAAACTAAAATATCACTAGAAGCATGCTTTCTGTAGATGTGTAGATGATGGCCAAGTATGTATGTACGCAGTTTGGTCGTTCATAAATTGAAGTTGTTTGAGATACCTGACATCATAAGGATATTAGAAGGCAGTATATGCATCATTTTGCATAAAGCATTTGTCCATGAGAAAGCTTTGTTTAAAGCGGGTACCGCGTTTGCTTAGTCTCGATCAAAAACAATAACACGTCGACAATTCATAACACTATTTGGAGCTGTTTCAGCGCCACAAAAAGGATTTTTTCATACTATTTCTAACAATGGATGAAATATGGATCTATCACTATACTCCAGAGTAAAATTGATAGCTAAGTGGACAATGATTAGCAAAAGTCACCCAAAGCGACCAAAAACGCAAATGTCAGCTGGTAAGGTTTTGGGCTGCGTATTTTAGGATACGCATGGTATTTTATTCATCGATTACCTTGAAAAATGAAGAACCATCAATAGCGAATATTATTTGGTGTTATTTGTGCATTTGACAGAAGAAATTGCAAGAAAAACCCCAAATGAAAAAGAAAAAAATGTAATGTGAAAAGAATCCTTCGAACTTATTGAGTTGTTGTGAGTGTTATGGTCTGATTGTTTTCAATCAATTTAGCAAGAAAATATTTAGAGCAAAAATACTATCAACCGACTTTAAAAACTTCATACTGAAAGCTGAATAATTATCGTGTGCTAGTTTTGATAAGTGGATAGTCATAAGAGAACAACTAAAGCGTGCGTCGACTCTTTTATTAATAATTCCAGGAAAAATTATCGGGAATATTTGATTTTAAAATCGACCTGTTTGACTTTCAATTTTAATATCCCGTCAGCCACTATTAAATGAACGACCAGAATAAATAACATTTATTCGATGGAATAACTCGACTTTTAATGCGATTTTAAAACATACTCGCGCGTTTGTATTTCAGGAAAGTTTTCAACACACAACGAGATCAAAATTTGAATTGGCTTTTAATGATGAATTTTGGGAACGACAAATAATCAAAAAATAGCTAATATTTGTTAATATATTTACACAAATTCCAAGGATAAAGAACCGTATTTGCGGGTTGTCTTTCGTCGAAAAATATACTTAGATATGTTTGCGTTTAATATTTGTTAATAAGAAGCTATCCATTGTCAAATCGTTTATTTGCCATTTTATAAAGCAATGTGGAATAATCAAAGAATTTCGTTTAATTTTCGCTCCTAGCGTTTCGTCATCAATGCTGTTAGTTAGTTGTTTACGTGACCAGAAAAAACAGTTCCACGTGTGACTGAAATGTGGAACTCTTGTTCAACGAAATGATATCACCAGAAAATGTGATCTATCTGATATCAGCCGGCAGAACGTCATTAGAGTCTCGCAGTTGAAAACTCCCTTGATCTAAAGTTGTAAATAAATATCTTGAATAAACCAATTATCTTGTATGAAGGTAGTCCCAGAAGTACCCGACCTAACAAACTAATTACAAAAAAAGTCGAAAAAAATGTATTTATTTCTCAACATCAAACTTATCTTCTTATCTTATCTTATTATCAACTACCAACGTCACCTCTTCATTGTTGGCAAAACTTTCATTACCTAGCCATTTTTCTTTTATAGTTTGGAAAAATAAAATAATTTAAGAGGGAATAATTTGGCGAATACGGTGCATGCGGAACCAATTTGAACGCATAATATTCGCTATTGTTTATTTTTCCTTTTTGAAGATTATCCGACGATTCTCTTCTTTATCCCATTATTTTACCATTTTTTTTTGTTTTTTCCGGATTATTGGACGTCCCAATTTTTCACAGGACAAGATTGGTTTAAAGCTTCAGACGGTTTAGGCCGATTTAGGATCGCGAGGTATTCATTCGGCGTATCAGCAGTCCGAAAAGTGGACCAATTGGACACGCTGACTTTGTGGCCACTTCCTGAGAGATTTTAGAATGTTTGCGATATTTCTGACGCATTTTTATGATCACGGAGCAATCACAGTAACAAGAAAATATATGTGATTCGCGCTAAATTGACCTTGAGCGAGATCTTCTATTCACACATTAAAATATATATTCACCTATTTTGAGCCAAAATTTTGATCCCGGGATTTCGGGATTGTATTAGACCATCCCGGGATCAGTCCCGGGTTTCCGGGACAAGGATTTTTGATAGTTTAAGAAATTACATTGATAAATTTGATTAAAAAAAATACTAATAAGTCCATTTCTTTAATATAAAAAATAATTTGAGGGCGAAAGAATTTTATTTATCTAAAAAAAGATAAAAATACATTTCAAAAATAGATAAATAAAACACTAAAAAATTCAAATATTATTTTGGAAGCCAGACAACTTGCTGCTGAGACACGTACTACAACTCGCAAAATTCCCGATTTCTCGACAAATTATTTATTTCCGTCGCTGCAGATGAATACTTGTACACTATAATAATTTGATGTGATTTGTAATTATATTACGGAAGAATACAAAATATCTGAACCCCGTATCTATTATATTTCATATCGATACTCTCATTATTAGAGTCGATGTGTAGTGAATACATCACCGGTAAGGAACTGGTTAATATAACAATTTGAAAAACATACATGTATACATAGATTAGATAGTCACTGCTCCTAGGCGTCGCCTAAGCTCGCCAATTAGTAGTTACGTCACTGTTTCCAAGCAGTCCAGATTTCGGCTGGAATGTCTGGATTTAGTAGCATTCATCGTACTGGTGAGGTGTAACGATTTCTGTTAGATAAAATTTTCAATCCCGAATTTTTCGGGATTACGTTTATTAGTCACAGGATTCATGAGGACCTAAAACTATCCGGGATCCCGGGATTAGATTCCCTACTCACGATGATTTTTATTTCATTGTAAGCAAACACTTGCACCCATCTTACGCACTGCTTTCTCATGTCCAAGTTTTTAGTCAATATACGATGCACAGCTGTTTTTTTAAAATATCTACCATATCTGCTAGCTCGCTTACTTTCAGGCGATGTTCTTTCAATATAATTTTATGTACTTTCTTCACCATTTCTGGGAAATCTTTGTGCAAGTTTTAAAATATTGCAATAACGAAATGTTTAGCTTTACGAAGAATTGTTTTGCATCAAAAATACTAAACATATTTTTACTGAATTTAATATTATGGAGTCTTGAATCGTGGAAAATGCCTATGATTCTTCGGATGTGGAAATACGAGCATTCAGAGTGATCATGGACGCGTCGGAATTTTCTTTTTATTGCCTCGTCTAGATTTTTCCATGGGCATTGTCAAAGGACCTGGCTTATTAATGTCCTTTTGCGTAATAAGAAACGCGAATTACATATCCATATTATGGACAGTATTCATATTACGAGCCAAACCCGAATGAAGTTGTAACAAACTGACGGTGGCCATTTCGACGCCCGCCCCTGTTATGTTTTAGATGGGCATTAAAAAATGTACAACACGCGCATTTTGTTGCGAAACGCCATTTTACATTTTATATACTATCATATAAAAGTTGTTAACGTTTAATGGCGCCGTAAAATTAACTGGACGTAAGCAAAAGTGTATTTTTATTGGGGGTCATTTTCATTAACCGATGGGACCCTCCTCCTTGAGAAAGTAATTAGCTCACTGAAACTTTTAAATGAACATGTACTAAAGTATTTTTGATGAGGATATGCATAAATTCGGGCGTTTCATCGCGAGGATTAGTGCCCGTATTAAAATGCTCCAATTGGATATATTTGTCTTTAATTAATTCCTCTCAATACATCCTCGATGATGAATGCGTTCATAATTTTAATTAAACTCCATTTGAGTATCCGCTTTAATGAATGTTCCTTTTATGAAGGAAACTGGACGGATCCAGCAGCGAGTCGCTTTCAGTTTATACATTTTTTAATCACTTCTTGTTATAAAATCATGCATTGTGTTACGGATTCAATAGGATGTGTAGGTTTGCTTGTATCAAATCATTTAAATTCAATTCAAAAACAGATATCCATTATTACAAATAAGCATAATCTAACCACTTTTTGTGCGATTCGAAGTTATGCGGTTTTTTCAAAGCAATTTTTTCCTTTTATTTAATTTCAGAAAAAGTAGGTTAGGAAGATCTTTTGCTACGTTTCATATATAGGCCTTATGTTCTAAGTATGTATCAGGGTTGTCGAAA
The DNA here is from genome assembly GCA_008973525.1 of Stenopsyche tienmushanensis. NCBI lineage: Eukaryota > Metazoa > Arthropoda > Insecta > Trichoptera > Stenopsychidae > Stenopsyche > Stenopsyche tienmushanensis. The sequence goes on from WACJ01000044.1 coordinate 1,172,908, forward strand.
TAGAACAATTTTGAAAAAATATTCATTTCTAAATTGGCATATTAATTAAATTGTCATTAAACTAACTTAACATTAAATTGTCTAAATTAGCAATTACATAATATAATGATTTATTCAGAAACAAATTCAAAGCGTCATATTTTATAAATTCATAACGTACTCATAGGATAACGTAACCGTATGGTAACAGGTGGCATGGTAACTTATGATAATTTCAATTTAATAACGTTTTTGTCTTATATGGAAGGCGTGTTGTCGCATAAAAGCATTTTCTAAATGATTTTATTTTGCTCATTAAACAGTTTGTCTTATTATATTTAAAACACTTTTTAGCCCTTTGATGAGTATACCCGCAGATGTGATGTCTAATGCTTCACGGCGCTTTATTTTCAATACCGTGCTTCTATAAATAACTCACTATGATGAGACGGCGTAGGTTCTACACAGCGCGTTCAATGAAGGCAGGCACCAATCGCTACATCCATGAAATACTGCAGTAAATAAAGAAAAGCTGTTTTTATTTACAATATATTCTCGATTATCCGGGCTAATGCTGTGGAGGAAAGGCAGAGATAACTAAAAAACGTTTTCAGAAACAACAAAAAAAAACGATATTCGCATCATCCATGCGCTTAAACACTGGAACATTTAAATCGTAATCGAGCAGCTTTACGATGTTTATTGTCCAATAATCCACATATTTTATATGCAACAAACCCGCGATAATCCAGCCCAGTCTAATACGATGCCCCCTGTAATCCGACATCCCAATATAAGTATAGCACATGCTGTTGTTTTAAAAGAAGATAATATAAAAGAAGACTACCATGAGATAGTTAAAACGTTTCACAAATCGTCATGGAATATGTTTGATGACGGTAACAGGTTTTTATTACTAAAATGGCCATTGTGTTTATGACAATAATTCTATAATAATTAAAGTACTCCTTTAAAAAAAAAATCCAGACTACAAAGGGTCTGGGACAGTACTCTATAGTCCGACAACGCCTTGCAAAACGTTTGTCGGATTACCGCAGGTCTTCTGTATATCATTTGCTTCATTCTCTCCAAAATGCATTTAATCTGTTGTGTGAAGTGTTATTGAATTTACTTTTGTATTATTCTATAAATAGCATCCCATATCCTTATATTTTCCAGGAATTGATAAAATTATCATCTTTCTCTGCAATTTTTTTTAGAAAATTTTGATGATAAAGACATTGGTTGGATCAAAGTTATCAAAATTATATTAGGGGGTAAAATTTTTGTAAACATTCATAGTTTGCGTTCTCAGAAGAAATGTGACCCAATGATTCCATTTGCCCAAAATGCTCACCAAACAGTAAACAGTTTTTTAGTGTAGACATCTTTCCTGAATAACACTATATCTATCCATATTTGATATTGTACTATTTTCTACTAAAACAAAATGGCTTATATCACTTTGAAAAGATGTCACGTGTAAACATTATATAGTACTGACATCTAAGCGTTGCATTTGGATCACCCTTTATAATTGAGCATATAAAATAATTCATTTCTAGAATGATATTTTATGGAGATAATCTAGCGTTTTGATAGCAGAAATGGCATTTCAAAAAGAAAAAAGTACGATAGAATTCATCCGATGTTGTTGCGCATTAGTTCATCACGTCCGTGTCAGAGAGATGTTCTTTTCCGCGATTATTTTAATACGATACGTATGAAAAATATGCATCAATTTTATAAGCATATTACGCGAATAATGTATGTTCTTTTATAATAAAAAAATTAAGGTTGTTCAAAGAAAATATGGAATTAGTTTGCTCGCGGGAAGATAGACGCCCGCCCGGTGGAAAAGCGGCGAAAGCTAAAGGAATTGAAAAATATACTGTAGCTCACACGTGCTCTCAATTTTATGGAGATTTTTATGTCCCATTGAAGATGGTACATGTGTGTGAATACGTCTACGACGTAATTTTATCACAGTGAATATCTCAAGTCGTGGAAGTGGAATTTGCTCTTCATGTAAAGCCAGCTTCTGAAAATGTTGCTCCACATTACACATAATATGATACATTTATTAGGAAAATACGGGAACGGAGGAGAATGCGCAGAGTGGGAGGATGAGCGGAGAAAAATATGTGGGTTAAAAAAAGGGAATAAATTTCACTCCGCGGAAAAATCCTCCGGCACTCTCGCAAATTTTATTCTGTCACTGTTACGCTGCGGTCGATTTGTCGGCAGTCCTGGCGGAAGGACCAAGACGATTCCGCCCTTGTCAAATTTTCTCACAATTAATTAGCGGCTGTTAAAGACTCTTGGCCTTACTTCAAACAAAATTGAGCAACGAGCCATTCTTCATACATACATTTTATAACCAGATTCATTAAATTATAAGTGGTACCGTTAAAGACAATCGTTTATTAAATGAAAGATTTGAATGCTCACATATTAGGATGTCCCATAAGTTTATTTCACAAATGAACACATATCAAATCATAGCCATGGTTGAAGAAAACCCGCGATATACTGTTCGCGAAATAGCTAACAAGCTAGAAATTCCACGAACATCTGTCCATAATCATCTGACAAAATTGGGCTACATCAATCGTTCAGATGTGTGGCTTCCTTATGAACTGACTGACTCAAATAAACTTCAGCGTATTTCAACATGCGATCTTCTTCTCCAACGACATAATAGCCAACCTTTTTTGAAGAGACTTGTCACTGGAGATAAAAGTTGGATACTCTATGAGGATATCCAAAGTAAACGGTCTTGGACCAAGGGTACAGAAGCTTTAACTGTTGCTAAATCTGGCCTACATCCAAAAAAAGTTTTGCTATCCATTTGGTGGGACTGGAAGGGGGTAGTTTATTATAAGCTACTTCAGCAAAGTAAAATGATCAATTAAACAAAATATTGTTTCCAACTAGATAATCTAAAGGACGCAATTGCCAGAAAACGGCCAGAATTTGCGAACAGACGAGGCGTTATTTTTTATGGGGCATCCTAATATTTTTAATCTGCCTTTAGAATGCTTCTGTCATAAAACATCATGGGATTTGAACAAAAAAATTTATTAGTACTAGACTGAGAGCTGGAAGTATACATTGAAAGTCATCTAGCACATGTGAATAATTTAATAGTTGAATTCTGACGTGTTTCCAGACTATCATTATGACAGTCTGGCGACTGAGTGCCATTGAGTTTAGGAGGGGAGGGGGTTGCCAGACTATTACCAACTCGTTAAGATAGTACCAGACTAGCTTAATCTTGCTAAAGCTAACCAGAAAATGATATCAATTTTAAAAAGTTGGAAAAAAATATTTTTAATACCTTATAATAAATAGTTTACGTTTTAAAAATACCAGACCAAAAAAATAATGTTAACGTGTTGTTTATTTTACTCATTTATAGAAAATTCATTAATAAAAATACTTAAATAGTACTATTTAATTACGTTGAATTTTCACTAGATTACAACCTCTTCCCGTCTCAAACCCAACAGCATTCAGTCGCCAGACTATCATAATGATAGTCTAGCCTAGTAAATCCATCCGAATAATGCTACATCTAAAAAGATGGAAATCCGATGGAGCGATGTCTGGAGAATAATAGGGATGTCGAATTGTCTTCCATCCAATACTGTTTATTTTTCCCAAGTTATTTTACCCGTGTAAGGGTAAGCAATATCATGCTATAAAATTATATATTTAAAACTCAGCATGTTAATAAAAGTGTTTCTATTTAAAACGCTATTATAGGACTCGACAATATCAACGGTGTTAAGAGTTCTTTATCGATATACAAGCTATTGATAAATTGCGCGATCCTGGAAGAAAAGTGGATTTACTTACTTTTAAATTACTTTCGGAACGTATGCGCTATGAAAATTAACTCACTAATCAAAGGTTTAAAGATATTACAATCTTCATCATGATTGCATTATTGCAGCCATGAGGCTCTGCAATCAGTACAGCTCCGGCTATCGATGGTATATGGTTTTAGCGTGGACGATTTACCATCCCCAAGTAGTAACGCTGTTGAGCTGAGCAGATTTAATTCGCCAGATTAATAGCGATATTTTCCGTCTCTCTTCAGATTAAATGTGCTATTGTAACAGCGCCATCTCTTGTGACCCTACGAAGACATTGCATCTGCATACCGACGGATCGCTTCTTACGTGCGCACCGTTGCAACGTGCAGGAGGCAAGAGTCGGGAAAGTCGTCAGTCAGCCTTGACTGCGGAAGGTCGTCCCTCCTACAGCCAGATCTCTCTCGTATGGAATAAATAATTATTTAGAGAAGAGAGTCTTTCTATTTGACGCCCGTCCATTCCCATCCATTTGTCCAGCAACATCATAGCCCGATAGAAGAACGGACCCATGTGGTAAAGAACCGCCCGGGGACTCTGTCCTCGAGAGCGCCCCCGCTTCAACGTTACACTGGTGTCAGAAGTGGTCATCGTTGCGCCAATAACTCGGGCCGCTTTGTTCTTGTTCATCTAGACAGTTTTAAGAACAATTGTCATATATATATGACATAATTAAAATCAACGATTTTCAACTGGCTTTTAATTTGTGATAAATATTATATGAATTATACGCTATCAATTATTTTATTTTTTGTTGCTATGAAATTGCACAAAACAATCAAAAATTGCATTTGATATTTTAATTACATCCCATTGCATTGTGCCGTGTTATAAATTGAATGCATTCAAATGTATTCGATTGAATTAACGCTGTGATTAATATCCAAATATCTGGAAAATTAAAATTTATTACAGAGCACTTGATACATGTTTTGCAAAAAAAAAACATTAAATTCTCAATAAGAATACTTTTGATATGTGAGAAACACGATAATCGACTCGGACATATGTAGCGAAATCTCTAAGGACGCACAAAAAGGGAATAACGTAGAGCGTACGAGGATCCTCTCCAGGGAAGTCAACGTGAATAGAAATAGAACTGACCTTGTCAGAAAATATGATAAAGCACTATCGTCCAAAAAATTAATTTCCTCTTAAAAAAGCCGTATATTTGAAGTATTAGGGGTATCGATAAGTCCTTGCCGATTTTAATGGATAAAAATAATTGTTTGTTAAAGAATCGGCAAAGACTTTTCGATGCATCTAATATTTGAAGTACTCAAAACGTCGCGTAAAGTAGATTAGCGATGGCCTGCGATCGTTTTAAATCGCATCCACTAAATTTAATCATGTGGCTTAACAGGTATAATCAGCAGGTGTGATTAGATCTTAGTGCCACTCCTGTGTATCCTGAATATCCCAGCCGGTTCCCTTGTTTATTATTTACGTTGAATGGAGGCGCATAGCCCGTAAATCCGCTTGACAGTTTAAGTGCAGTTTGCACCGCGGGAATTTGTGCTCCAATACAAGGATAATCAACTGCAGCTTTCTATCATATATTTTTAATACGATTCGGGAATGTCCGTTGCTTAAAAGTAACTATTATTTGCCTTTATCACAAGGCCTTAAATCTGAAATGAAATTATTATCCTGAATTATTTTATTTTTTTATTTATTTGGACTCTTAAGAGAGACGACTTTAATTTTCTAATATGAATTTAATATAGACCTATTTTTCATCCAAAAAATGTTTACTGAATAATTGATGTATATTTTCGACTAAGCAATTTGCTTCCGTATTTGAAGAACATCCTGGAAGAAATGCCTAATCAAATTTTCCGCATAAAAATTTAAGACAGTGAGACTTTCCTGGAATTTACAAACACCCATCATGAAACGTCAAAGGCACAATTTCTAAGAATCCTTTATACAAGACAATGACTTTAACTCATTTCCCAGTATTATAAATAATACAGAATTGCACCATTTCATCGTTTTGGAGGATTTTATAACAATTTTTATTTGATTTCATCATTTTAAATACAAATATAAATTTATCAGTTCAATTTTGATACATTAAAATATTTAAGGATAATTTTAAATATATACAATTATAACTAATTTCAATTTTTTGCAGCCCTTAGGCTTGCATATTTGTCTGAAAAAGTTTATTATTATCTATATATATATTTATATATATAGAAATGACTGTATGTCCGTATGTTAGATTGTCCTGTATATATTCCTATACTATTCATTCACTTGTTATGAAACTTTGGTGGGTTGTTGTGAGCACCTCCGTAAATTAGATTGATGCTTTTAGCCCGCGCTACACGTGGTCTGAAGCAATAAATCATGCTACTACGCCACTGCGTTTCTTTTCAAGTGATTTATAAGTGCGTGTGACATTGCAACGCATGCCAAGTATTATTTTATTTAAATAGCATTTACACTAACTATATTTTAATTATTCATCCTAATTCTCACTTTATAGTGTGGCTGTTAAATAACGAGACTGAATTTAATTTTAAAATTATCTAGGGACACATGGCAGTAAATCTGAAATTGCTTTCAGATTTTAATAGATATTAGCGTTTCCATTTTTTTTAATGAAATTAAAGAATGGAAAGGCAAGTCCATGCAAATCAAATAACCAAGTAATTGAGTTGGAATAAAGATGCTTGTCCAATATTTTTATTTAATTTCTCAAATAAAAATGATCTCTACTGCGAGATTTTCATATTTTGACTGGCATCGAATAGAAAGATTTTCTTCTCTAAATAACTATTTATTTCATACGAGATAGAGAGAGATCTGGCTGCAGGAGGGACGACTTTCCGCAGCCAAGGCTAACCGACAACTCTTCCCGACTCCCGCTTCCTGCGTGTCACTCCTCAACCGGCTTTAATTAAATCTGTTCAGACTAACAGTGCTATTGCGTGGGGAATTATTAAATCGCCCACGCTACATGTTATATTCGTATTTCCACCTATTAATCGCCCACAAAAATCTAATTTTCTCTAAATAATGCGCAGCGTGAGTCAAGTTTGTATATCAATAAATGAACCTTTTGTGTGTTTAATATTTGTGGTTTATTAATATTTATTATGATTGTAAAAAGACAACCATCTATCTAAGAAGACCCCATACCTGATGGTTTCTAACCAGATACGGACAAATTTCATTACAACTTTAACGTCTATTTTGTCGTCATCTATTTATGATTGATGTGTGAGCTCTCTATTTTGTATGGAAAAAAAAAATTAAATATTGTATTTATTCATAGAAATACAAGTGATTCTTTGTATTGGAATATTTGGGTGTGTAAGGGCCTTTACAGCAAGATCTTGCTATCGATATACGAGTGTATGATGAGACGAAAGATGCACTATCCATCTCTATCTTCGATTCACTAATCTCTGCGCTCAATGTGTTTCATTATTCAATAGCCACACATTGGATTTAGTGGTAACAATTGAATAAATCGATTAAATTTCACCACCACAGGTCTCCCATATTGCTACATCGAGGCGAAAATCAATTTTTCTGGAGCTAGTTCATATCCTGTATTTTTTGAATATTTTCGAGATATGAAGTAGTAATAGTCCAGAGTAGGAAATTCAATTTCAGTATTCAGATTTTTGCGACGTCACCGAATCGGAGGGTAAAAATGGATTTAAAACGTGTCCGTCATCAAATCTAATATTGACCGTCGGAAGGCAAAGTACTATTTGGACATCCGGATTGGGCCGTAAAACAGGAAATAAACATTTCGACAAAGGTCACGTCACCGGACACTATCGTCGATTGTACAATTCCGAGTCTATAAATGCGAATTTAGGCCAATAATATTTGTCCTGCACGGCCTGGCATTACATTTAATGCCGCACGGAGCGATTTGATTAGTCGTACGGAAGTGCGCAGACAATAATGAATTAAAATTTGTCAAGTTGTAAAGTTTTACGCCCAGAGGCCCCGGCGGCCGCGCCCTGGGCCCCAAAAACCGCCGTGTGAAAATTAAACCGTAAAGCTTAATTCGTTTTTTGCCCATCGCCGAACGAAGCCACTGCTACGCCTCGTTGGTCAAAATTCACATTCGGACCGTCATACAAAACGGATGGGTCAGTTATTGGGATAAATAAATTTGTAATGTAATTTAACGCCCGGTTAACCAGCAATGTATAGAGCGGCCCTGTCAGATGAAAGTTTGTTTAAACGCGGATCGACGTGGACATAAGCCATGATTACTCTTCCCGATTCTTTAATGGATATGTTGATATATTATATATGGTTTTTTCATTAATTAATACAAAAATACAGAGGAATTCCGGATAATTGAGAGGTATGATGTGCTGAAAAATATTTATGATGCCAAACATATAATGCATCATCCCACACTTTGCATATCAGTACGGTCTTTCTCTAAACCTAACCCTACTTTGTGACATGCTGTCGACTCATCACATCACTACAATTAACTTCTACGAGCTTCCGATGACCGCGCTGATCTCGCATGGATGGGAGGTAGCAAGAGTGCGCGACGACCTCTCCATCGGAAAAATATACTGTGACTAAACAAAATGGTCGACAAACACGCGAGACTAAACAAAGTTATCATTAGGGTCCCCCCTACAAGCCAGGTTAATCAAGTTCAAAACAATAAAATTCTCTCAGCCTCAGGTGCCCTTTATACATTAGCTTATAGATAAGCCTCTTATATAGTGCCGCTCAAAACTGTTCAAATGTTTGGAAAACATTTGAACGTTGTGGGGAGGGGAATACTATTTGAAGTTGTGGGGGGCAGAACCCTATGGATTTCGCCGAATATACACTGTATTTTAACAGTTTAATTATTTATTTTATGCCTCCACGCTACAATGGATGTTATTGAATGAAAAAGTAAGACAAAAAATAAAAAAAAGCATTTGAACAGTTTTGTGCACACAAGCTTCTCTGTCGTTTCTCATCAGCTAACACATTTTTTGTCAGTACTGCTGTACATTTAAGGAAAGATTAGACGATTAAGAATTTTTTTTCCAGCCTACTACTAGTACTAGGGATTCTGTGTCGAGGCGTCCCGGGACAAGAGTCCCAGGACTTTCGGACTTTCAACGAAAAAGTTCCGGGACACGAGATGCGATGATTTCAAAGTTCCGGGCCTTCCCGGGACTCGAGAATTTTATTTTTCCTTCAATTTTGTAAATTTTTTAAGCAAATATTTACATGTGTTACATATGTATGTGTGTGTAAGTTAAAATAACCATCTTGTTCTATCTTTCTGAATTACTATTTTTGGAGTCATTTTTTTTAGTGTTTTGTTCATCTTTATTGGAAAAACCGAGACTTCAGATTCCTTAGTCGGTACTATTCGCAAGGGTCTATCTAATGTTAGTCCAAAGAACAAAGGATGAAGACCGCGGAAGCTAACAGAGCGCGACATCCGTCAAGTGTGTTAGGTGGCGGATCAAATTCGAATCGATAACGGCCTTGCGATTGGCCCTGGCTTCTGCACTCGGATAGAGGGTAATATGGAACCGGAGCTCTACAAAAGCAACTTGGAAGAAACAGTTTGATTTTATGGATTAAATAAAGAGAGAATTATATTCCAACACGAAGGAGTCCCCTAGCACACTGCCCGTTCCGTTAAAGAGTAGTTGGAGGAGAATACTTGGGAAGTCCTCCCTTGACCTGTTCAGGCTCCGGACTTGCAATCGAGAACCTCTGGTAACAAGTCAAGTGTGCCCAGGCTCGTGCAGAACTTTGAACTCGATTCCAAAAAGAATGACAGACAAAAAAGGTGAAATTAAGCCGATGAATATCGACAGAGAAGCCTGTGTGCACAAAACTGTTCAAATGTTTTTTTTTTAACTTTTTCTTTCAATAAAATCCATACTTATACATTTATAGCGTGGGAATAATTCACGATTATTTTTGAGTAATTATAATAATATAAAGGTAAATTAATAAATAAAAATTATAATTTCGTCGTTTATTATCGATTTTTTGGTAACCGATACTAAGGGTTGCAGGGTGAACTGCCTATTATTTTGGGGCGCCTTGCAGACTGGTCGTATTAATTTTTGGCGGCAAACCTCATTTGCCGCCATATGTTTATTTTGCGCTGCGTTCTCATTATCCCGAAATTTCTGCATCTAACGACCGAACGCGCAGGAGGCAAGAGTCGGGAGAGTCGTCAGTCAGCCTTGACTGCGGAAGGTCGTCCCTCCTACAGCCAGATCTCTCTCGTATGGAATAAATAATTATTTAGAGAAGAGAGTCTTTTTATTCGACGCCTGCCTATTCCCATCCATTTGTCCAGTAACATCACAGTCCGATAGAAGAACGGACCCGTGCGCTGGTGAACCGCCCAGTGACTCTGCCCCCGAGAGCGCCCCGCTTCAACGTTACACTGGTGTCAGAAGTGGTCGTCGTTGCGCCGATGACTCGGGCCGCTTTGCTAGCGCGGCCATCCCGATAAGCACGTGGGGACGGGGAGCCACCCGGGGACTCTGCCCCCGCCCCAACGTTACACTGTCAATCACGATGGATGCTGTTTCTTCTATGGCTCTCAAATATGTTGTCATAAAAATACATAAACTATACATTTTAATTTATTTTTCACTTTTATAAACTCTTATGTTGGTCCTCAATTACATCAACCTTAATCTATCTAAATACTCCTCCATTTCTGTTTAGAAACGCTCTGTTCCATAATCTGCTTCGCCAGTTCCATTTAGCATTCGTACTCCGACACGATTAACCCTGTTGTAACAATTTATGTACTTCTTTGTCCACACAAGGGTGGTTTTAGGCAATCCAAGCAAAATTGATTTTTAACAAATGATCCAAAACCGTCAAGCAAAACGCCCCAATCTTCGATCACTGACATTTCTTTTCATCCGGTGACATTGGCCGGGAATATTTCATAAGCAGTCGCTACGCATCGGATGGAAGGGATACATAAAATATTTATGCCCTCTGTAAACACAGAAATATTACCCTCAATTCAAACTGTATATATTAATCTATTTTTTTTATGTGCGCAATGCGAAAAAAATATATCTAGTATTTTGATTAAGTGCTATTTTATTTGGGGTTTCTCAGGAAACGGTAGTATTATTTTTCAGCCGGGAGAAGGGAAGAAAAAACAAACGGAGGGTAAACAAGAAAATCATTGAAGAAACTTGAGATTGCCCGATGGAAATGTATACAAACGGAAATAGATCAATAAAACCATTGGCCATTTTTTCATTGAGCACTCCTTTGAAGACGAATTGCTAAATTATACAATATTAATATTTTATAAACATTTTTCTTATAAAGACACACTTTATTCGAATACAATCGCATGGAAATCAATATTTTCATTGACTCTACGAAAATATAGGGGATGTTTTTCGTTTATCAAAAATATGGCTGATTTATTGCATAATACATCAAATATCAGCGTAGAGGCTTTGATACAACATGATCAATAGCTTGAGAAATAATTTAATTAACCAAATGCTAAACATTCGTATTGCTTATTAACGTCATGGGATTCATTCATTGTAATTTAGTATGGCTTTATTAAAAAAATATATCTTACCCATCGTTGATTTATCATATGGTTCTTTTTCATAGAAACCGTCGTATGTGGTGGAATATTTTCATGGCATCGTAGAATATGATATACTGAAAAGTTGAACGTTCCTCGGGGATTCTGTTTTACCGATGAAAAGGTATTCCCATATAATTCATAGGTTTCCGACCTATTTTCAACCCACGTTGAATACAATGCCCTAAATTCCCACTGGGATTTGTGGGAGAAATTTTTCCCCACAATTAAAATGGTTTTCAATTGAAAATAAGTTTTCAATGCTAGAGCGTGCATATTATTTTCTTTCATGATTCCAACTAAAACTTGATTATTAAACTCAAACATTATTAAAGTGGTGTATATTTACTAATATTAATTATGATCTCAAAAATTGGCAATACTTATCAATATTAGGACTTCATTTTGTGTGAATTTTTTTTTCAGAATTATTCAACACTATCATTATATCCAATGTATCCAATATACCAATTATCTGCCTCATTTCGAGTTCTATAAACGAACAAATGAAATCATAGACGTGATCCGTCGTTCATCGTAGCCGACTCGTGGGTCGGGACCATTGTTACGGATTGCGCTGCTATTGATTACGTATCATATCGAGGTACCCTCAGCCGTGGTTCACGTGGTAACAATGCGACCTTCAAGGCACAACGATGACGATAGCGACCCCGTAAGTCAGACAAGGCGACCTACGCTACAAAATCTTATTATAAGATACATTTTCTCTCAGCTGCGCGCAGCATGTAACAAGCTTGTATATCAATAAATGCACCTTGACATTGGTGATATTGTTCGTTTTTGAATTAGCACACAATATTATTTAATCTGATACATGATGAGATGCAGATCTATCTCCGATTTTCAGCACTCAAATTTGAGTCAAATTCAACGACGAGTCAACCACGAGTTTCAAATGTCAAAGATGCGTTTCAATTTCAGTTACGCATTATTCTTGGCATATGATGAATCGCCAATAAAAAAAGTTATATACCATTCAGTGCCAATGAGTGTTCGAGTTTCATTTTGACATAATGTTTGTTTAATTTCATATTATGCAATGCCATAAGCGCTTAATAATTAATTGAAAATAAACATAGTACGTTGTTTATTGCTTCAGGTCACGTGTAGTGCGAGCTTGAGTCCAAAAACATATGCACATGCTTCTCTCGCCGCATCCGCAACCCAAACTTCATTTCACCATACCAATATGCGCCAACATGGTGCATGCATATAATATTTTAACTATGCCTATGTTATTTCTACAAGTGTAAATAGTAATTCAACATAGTTTTATTGCAATCGGATGAACGGTATGGCAGCGCATTACATACGAACAAACAAAATATAATGTTTATATATTAGATGTGATACACAAAAGTTGGTGCCCCCATTACAGAAATGACTCAATTTTAACAACAATTACTTTAAAAATAGTTTAATATATTGGTGAAGTATCCTGTGAATTTCAATTAAATATAAGCAATGTTTGATCCTATATAAATGTTGTAACCTTGGATTCTGGATGATCCTCGTATTTTTATACTGAAATATGTAAAAATGATCATGCTATGAATTTAAATCCTGTAATAGATTTATAATGTAATTGTATTATAATTGCAAAGGATGTTTCCTTAATAATCATTTGGAGCAGTGAGTGACTTTAAAAATTGAGAACTTGATCCAGTCGTAATTTGAGTCACAGTTTTGTATGAGGATATGATAGTCAATAAGCAAATATGCCGCACACATAGTGTGGCAAAAAATCAATAAACAAGGAATTATACACGGGAAAAAATTGAATTGCATCCCCCTATCCCGACGATACAATTTAACGACATTCCCTGCAGTTTTAACGCCATTGTACGTGTTTCGCGCTTCATCCGACCACGATAACAATACGTCCGATTTCAGTCGAGTTGACAGTTATTATTTCGATTGGGTGTGAATGAAAATACATCGGGATGTTTTAATCAGCGTTTCGAATTCACGAGGGCGAAGTCCTCATATGTACAAATTGAAATTAAGCATATTCTATGGCAGTCTCTTCTCAATATGCATTAGCATCGGGCCTGAGAGCAACCCCTACAATGAAGATGCACAACGAGCACGATCAGGAAATGCAATCCACGTATCCTGAATACAGTTGGCCAGGATACGTATTTGATTCGGTTCACATCATATGGTAGTGGAGACGCATGATCACGTAATGCATTGTGCCGTATTTCCACCCCGCCCACGGATTGCTTTATAATAGGCTTATATGCAGTATTTGTGATCGTTCATATGATATATTAATGCTCCTCGAATGCGTCATCTCTTTGTCGAATATAATGCAAATTTTTCAGAAAGAAAACGTGCACTTGAGATGCAACCGTACGAGCTTGGTCAGTTGAGTTGGGACTGGATCAAAGTGGATAGCAGTTGACCCATATTTCTGCAATCCTCATTTCTTGTACAATTTCTATTCTGCAACGTATCCCAGTAAGCAGAGGAAATCCGATCCATAAATTTAATAAAGGAATTTTGCGAAAATTCTTGTGGTGTGCTTTGAACATAGAGATTCCTTTTATCATGTCCAAGAAAGGAACGATTATTGTTATAGTGTATTGGAAAGAAAATATTATTTTAGATAAATCAAACAACATCAGCAAAAATAGTTTGATCGACAAAGTAAACATAGCAATAAAATAAAATCAAAGCAATATTTAATAATATTTTTTATCAAAAAATATACTCTGGATGATCTCAAACTATTATACGATATCGCATAAAAAAGACTTGAACTACATGGAAAACTGAAGGATAAATTTCATTATTTTTAAAAACCGCATAACTTCAAATCATTGTGATAGAATATACCAAAAATCGCATAAAAAAGTTTAAAAAATATTCATTAAAATAAAAACACTACATGTTTATATCGTACTAAATATCGTTGTAAATCAGCATACATCTATTCGTCATCCTTCTATGTTGAAATCGTCTTTTTTAAAATGTAATCACTGATTAGCCCCTTAAATAGGCAAAACACAGAGCAGTGTCCGAAATCCAATGATTAAACAATTCCGTTTGCCCATCGCCCTATACACACTCATATTATAACGGTTATAAATTGCACTAGTGCTAATTTTTTTATGCGCATTCGCATAAAAAAAGCGTTGTCCTCCATAGTAAAATGAGGGATAGGTTCCATTATTTTTGAAAACAGACCCAAGCGTATTTAATCCAAATCTTTATTCATATGAAAAAAGTAAATATCAGAATACGAGGTTGAAGAAGGCGATGAGAAGATCAGCTCTTTCTACGGCAAAGATGGTCAGATCTCTAAACTTAAAACATATTTCGCGCTTTCATACAACCGTATTATTTATTTTGTTTTGAGACCAAGTGTATGTTTTGGTAACTAAGCCAATAGTTTTAAATTTTATCGTTAAACCGGTCCTACCAGAATGAAATCTTTAAACGCGTTTATCTCGAAACTACTTTTTTCAACACGGTTGACATGATATCTCAAGTTCTAATTGATTGATTTAATTCTAATTGAGTATGAACATTTTCTATATAACCTTCTATAGTTTCTACCAGATTTATGTCAAAATTTTGTTTATAATTTTTTTTACAAAAATGTGAAAAAATAACTTTTTTTTTGTAAATTCTGAAAATGTCAATAAATATCTGGTAAACTAAGTATATTTTTTGTTTTTCTTTTATGGTACTTGAAAAAACGCCTAAAAGAGGGAGAAGATTAGGAAGACTTGCATACATGTTGAATGCGTTCCGAGTTTGTAGTCTGTGAGAGGGTCGGGATTCGGCGGTCGTCGCGAACGGATCAGTTTTTGTGAGCTCCGCCGAAAGTCGTGGAAAACGTGTGATTTTAAGTGACTAATCGGTGGACAACATTAATATGGCCTGGCGCTAATTTGCGCGGCGCGACTAAGTGCTCTTTTTAACGATACAGACGTTTTATTAAATTTATTAAATTATTATTGTTGCAAGATGCTCTGATAATTAATTTTTAACTTTTAATTACGTGACCGTTCGGGTTTTTCCCCAACGGCACCGAAACCAAGTGAAGCGTGGAGGGCCTACGAGCCCCCCTGTGAAAGCGCGGCGCGAAAAGGAAAAAACTTAAGTGATAAACAGACAATTTTATGCAATCATTATTAATTTATATTTTTAATTTTTGAGCAAACTTTCTCGGATTTTCCTAGAACTCCATAAATATGTGCGCGCCTACTACAAGGTAGAGATCCCGCGAAAACGCGTTGGAAATAGCTCATCGCAAGAGCAACATTGATTGGCATTCTTCGTTCTACACTATGGACTTCATCAATAGAAAAATGACTGAAATGGAGAAATTATTGAAGGAACTTGAGAGCTTCATCCACAGCAACACTAACAAGAAGCTGAGGGAAAAAGTCCTAAACGCTCAGTCCCTTGCGGATGACATCTTCGCGTGGATAAGACAGAACAGTGCGGGAAATCGCAGGAGTGTGGAAGATGGTTCGCGGCCAGAGTGCTCCAACAAGAGCACTCAGACTGCGGATGCACATGTCAGCAGCGCAGCGCCTAAGGAGACTGCGAAGAAAACCAACAAGAAAACAACGGGAACTAACACTGCAGCAGCTAACATCTTGACGTACGCAGAGAGGACAATGGCCAATCTTCTCAGAAAAGAGTGCGACAGGATTGCGGCCCAACAACAACAGGGGGGAAACTCAAGGAAGCCCCCCCCTCACCAACAGCAGCAACAGCAATCACAACAAAGCAGAACGAAGACACCACTGCAACCCACTGAACGCCCAACTACAGCTCCTACCGAATGGAGGGTAGTAGGCAAAAAGAGGAGACGGAGGGGCGAGGGAGACAAACAGAATGAAAAGCGCAGATCGCTCAAACCCCGGATCCGAAAGGACGCCATCGTCATAAGCCTGCAGGAGAATGAAGGTGGAAACACATATGCCGACACCCTAAAAATCCTCCGCAAAACGATCAAGCCTGATGAGCTGGGATACAAGATTGCGTCCGTGAGGAGAACACGGAAAGGAGACGCAATCATTGAGCTTGGAAAAGATTCCAAGGAAGATCCAGCCAAACTCGTCGGGGCAATAGCAGACGCCTTGGGACCCGAGACCAAGGTTAAGCAGCTCGTCCAGGTCGAGACACTTACAATTCTTGATATTGAGGAGGGAGTTGACGAGAGTGAGGTCATTGAGGCCTTACGCACTGCCTGCGACCTCGGAACAGAACAAGAGAGCGAGGTCAAGTACCTGAAAGCAGGAACACAGGGCACTCAACTGGCAATAGTCACGGTGCCCATCAGAGCAGGGATCAAACTCCTGGAATCGGGCAAGCTGAGGATCGGCTGGACCTACTGCCGAGTGCGTAGGAAAACCAGCGTCTCCAAATGTTTCCGATGCCTGGGAGTTGGCCACATAGCGAAACAATGCAAATCACCAGACCGCTCTGCGTCTTGCCTCAGATGCGGTGAGACTGGGCACATGGCAGCCGCGTGCGACAAGGAGCCCTGTTGCTACACGTGCAATGGAAAGGGAGACCCAAAGCACCTCATGGGAACTAGGGAGTGCCCTGCGTACCGAAAAGAAGAGAGAAAAATGAAAAAATGGACATCGTAGTTCTACAAATAAATCTCAACGGATGCAGGGCAGCCCAAGACCTTATGGAAAGGGTAGCGGAAGAGAGGGGAGCGGACCTGGTTTTGATATCTGAACAATACCGGGGCAGCAACCCATCGCGTTATTTCTCCAGCGCGGACGAGAAAGCGGCCATCTGGGTTGCATCGACCATACTCCGCATCACAGGAGCGCAAGGAGCTGCGGTCGACGGCTGGACGTGGATTGAGACGGGAGGAGTGAGGGTTTACTCCTGCTACTTTTCCCCGAACTCAACGCTCGCTGACTTCGCGGGAGATCTCTCTCGTCTCGCGGACAGCATACGAACCTCCACGCTACCCGCCGTAGTAAGCGGGGACTTCAATGCTAAAGCGCCCGAATGGGGCTCCCCCCGAACGGACAGACGGGGCGCCCTTCTTGCCGACATGGCATCGCAACTTCGTCTGCATGCGATAAACACGGGTGCAAATACCTTTATGCGAAGGGGAAGTACCTCTGCCATCGACGTCACCTTTGTGGGCGAGACGGTACTAGGAAGGATCGGCGGATGGGAAGTGGTCGACACATACTCCCACAGTGACCACCTCTACATACAATATTGGATAAGCAACGGCGCAAAAAAACGCTGCCGAGTCCCGACTACGGGATGGGCCACCGGGAGACTGGATGCAGAAGCGCTCGAGCATGCCGTGGGACTTAGCAGAGAGGCGGCCGCGGACGGAAACATAAGTGGAGCGGAAGCGGAAAAAACCGCAAACATCGTCAATAAGCTCCTGAAATTTGCCTGCGACGCCACCATGCCGAGACGCGCGACCTGCTCGAAGCGAGCACCGGTCTACTGGTGGAATGACGACATCGCAATGCTTAGAAGGGAATGCCTGGTAGCCCAAAGGAGATCACAGCGTCATCCATCCCGCGAAGACCTGAGACTTGTTTTTAGGTCAGCGAGGAAAACACTGCGCTACGCAATCAAATATTACAAAGCGAAGTGCTGGGATGAACTGTGCGACTCTGTAAATAACGACCCATGGGGAAACCCTTACAAGATTGTCAGACGGAAACTGCAGGCGGTGAACACGGATTCATACCTGAACAACTCTGGGAATCTGGAATCAGTGATTGCCACACTCTTCCCGAACCCGACACTAGTGGACATGGAGAATACTCTGGTCACAGAAGACGAGAAGGGTCCCCCTTTTACCACAGGAGAACTTGTCACGGCCGTAAGGCGTCTGACGCCCGGAAAGGCACCCGGATTGGACGGAGTACCGAACATAGTCATCAGGCTGGTTGCCGGGTTCGACCCGAACCTCCTGCTGACAGTACTTAATACCTGCCTAGCGGAGGGGGTCTTCCCAGCGCCATGGAAGAGACAGAAGCTGGTCCTCATCCCTAAGGGGAAAGCAACCCCAGGACCGTCGGCGTACAGACCGCTGTGCATGCTGGACGGGATGGGAAAACTGCTGGAGAGAATGATCCTCCAGCGACTCCAGCAGTACATCGAACCAGGACTATCCCCACAGCAGTACGGCTTCCGTGCGGGCCGCTCCACGATCGACGCCATCTCCCAAGTCATCGACACGGTGAGAACGGCATGGAGGGGAAGCTTGAAAGCCAGCGCACACGTCGTGCTGATAGCCCTCGACGTCAAGAATGCCTTCAACTCGGCCAGATGGCATCTCGTCATCAGAGCGCTGAAGGAAATTGACGCCCCGCCATATCTTCTAAAAATGGTGGAGAGCTATCTGCACGACAGGATACTGGTGTACACAGACGCCGAAGGAGGCCAAAAGGAAAGACCGGTAACTGCCGGCGTTCCACAGGGGTCCATACTCGGACCTACACTGTGGAACGTCATGTATGACGGCCTGCTAAAAGTTACACTAATGTCAGGGGCAAAGATGGTCGCCTTTGCTGACGACATAGCCATACTAGCCACGGCCAAGACCACGGAGCTTCTGCAAATAATCTGCGAGAACACCCTGAAGAAGGCGGAGAACTGGCTAACGGAGGCAGGGCTAAAACTCGCCGTACAGAAAACGGAAGCCCTCTTCTTCACGAGGCGCAGAAAGCTTGCACCTCCCAACCTGAGGATCGGAAACTCGACGATTAAATTCTCAAGATCGATACGATACCTCGGGGTGGAGATAGACGACAAGCTCAGCTTTGTGGCACACACGGAGAAAGCGGCAGCAAGGGCGGCCGGAATTGCAGAGGGCCTGGCCAGGTTGATGCCTAACATCGGTGGCCCGAAGACCAACCGGAGGAAGCTTTATAATGAGGTAGTGCATTCGGTGCTGTTGTACGGCGCGCCGATATGGGCCGATGCACTGCACATAGAGCGGGCCAGGCTCAACTTGGCCAGGGTCCAGAGGAGGAGCGCGATCAGGGTTGCGGCGGCGTACCGCACGGTGTCAGAGGACGCAGTCCTGGCGCTGACCGCGGTACCGCCGATAGATCTTCTCGCCAAGGAGAGGAAGACCACACGGTTCGGTGAAGACAAGAAGAGAGCCAAGGAGCTCACCATGGAGGCATGGCAGACTCGCTGGCAAAACTCCATCAAAGGCCGGTGGACCCACCGAATCCTGCCGACCCTGAAGCCCTGGGTGGACAGAAAGCACGGGCAACTGTGCTACCACCTAACCCAGGTGCTCACCGGGCACGGTTGCTTCGGTGGCTATCTCCATAGAATTGGAAAGGAAACCGGACCGGGATGCCACCACTGCAATGCAGAAACGGATGATGCTGCACATACGACATTCGTCTGTCCAGCGTTCGACGCAGAGAGGGAAAACCTAAAGGGGAAGCTTGGTTTGAATACGCTCTCCCCCGACATCATGATACCCTCGATGCTGACTAGCGCGGAGACATGGAATGCGTGGTGCAGATACGCAACGGCTGTAATCCGGGCCAAGGAAGAAGCGGAGCGCGAGAGACGTCGCCTTCGCCCCCCATCTGAACCATCGTAGATGACAACATAGAGGACCCGAGAGGGACACATTGCTGCCACCCTGGCATTGCTTCACTTGTAGCCGGGTGGCAGTGGAAGAAAAAAGAAAAGAAAGATCCAGACTAAATGACGAAACATTCGATGCTTTAATGTTACTTCGGGCATATTTTCAAAATAATATTTGAATTTTTTAGTTTGCTATTTATCTACTTTTGAATTGTATTTTTCTTTCCTTAAATAAAAAAAATAAAAAAAAAAAAAAAAAAAAGTCTGTGAGACTAATGATTAGTGATTAAGGGTATAAGTGGCTTTTTTTGGTATTATCACTCCTAAACAAAAATTCACACATTGAGAACAAAATCATAAAATTGAAAGGTTTGCACGTCAACACTGTTCTTCTATTTTTGTAAGACAGCTTGCATTTTTCTTGATACATAAAAATAATCATCCAAGGAAATCTAGTCTATTTAGCATTGTTTATTTTCAGATAGATAGAGATTCAGTTGCGAGACTTAAGTAGATGAAAATTATCTTTTTTACAAATTCCTAAAGGCATTGGTTCTAAATCACTTGAAATAATTTGTATTGATGTCCTTCGGGTATTCATCTATAGCCTTGTGATTCATTGGCTTAAAAAAGGATCTAACGCGATAATCGAAAATATGTCCACCATTTATCATCCACACAAATCCAATTTTCTTTCAGAGCCGCGCAGCGTGAGCGAAGCTTGTATATCAATAAATGAACCTTAACACCGTTGATATTATTGAGCCCCATAATAGCGATTCAAATAGAAACACTTTTGATATCAGGCTGAGTTTTAATTTATTATGATTTGTAGAAGACCTGTGACATGTTCATTTTGTCGTCATTTGTTGATGATTGATGTGATGATTTCTATCTATGAATAAAAATCGTTCAAATATTGTATTTTATTATAAATGCACGTCATTAAAAATGTAGAGGTACCTTTACAGCACGACATTACCATCGATGTTCGTATGAATGATGAGACGCAAGACACTCTCTTCGTCTCTGTCTCCGATACACTAATCTCTACATTCAACGTGCGAGAACGCCCTGCCTGTATCTCTAAAAGTATTATTAAATGATGCTCTTCAGATTATAATCTTTTTCTTTTCATGTAATCAGAATTCAATATATGGTCAACATCTTTATAATAATGTTTCATTTTTGAAATTGTATTCTGGAATGGATTGATTTTTAGTATTTGTGTTTAAATAATAGAAACTCCCGCTTCGGCTCACCCAGATGACGCCCATGTGTTCGAGTCGACTCGGATTAGCACAATTTAGCTGGGTTTATTCTGGACGATGGTATATTATTTTGGGCGTCATGCATTTTGCAAAAATACTCGATCGCAGCATATGCGCGATTCCTCATCAACGGTTTAACACGAAAGCAATTTATACTGTTTTAATACTTAAAAAATTCATTTGATGATATTTTATATATATGTAAGCCAAATATATTAATCGCTCTTCTCGATGATGACAAAAGACAAAAAATCACAGCATCCAGACGATAATAAATATGTATCGATTGCGTGCTTGTATGTGTACACATTGACCCATTTCACGTTTTTGCCTTGGCTTTGTTTCTAACGAAAATACAAGACGACTGCCATTTATTCTTGATCGTGTGACCAGCATCTCAAGGAAAAGACTTTTATGGCCATATTTCAAGTTGAAACGTTTTTCCCGAAGAAAAGAAGAAAAATCGCACATACAGTGGATAGAATAGCTCTCGACTATATCAATCTTGCAGCTCACATTCGAAACGCCATCGGATGTTTATTCGTCTGGTCAATTTACTTATAAGACACATATTGAAAAGTGATAAACTTGGTCCATCTTCATGCGTAATTCTACCATAAATTTGGGACATGGTCCTATGACGCATTCGTCTCTAAATGGAATATGTTACATCGGAATGGCGAGCTTTAATATATTGCCTTTTTTTCGTCGGAAAAATCACATGATGAATATCAAACGTCATGATAACATTTCAAATACATACGCTGTGGATTAATCATATTAATTCATAAATTAGATATGATTATAGCGATTCCCATTGGCGAAAGCATATTGTGCTTGATTATTTAACAATTGCTTAATTGAATTATTTATAAGCTTTCGGAGCTCCCGGGGGTGGTACCTAATGGTGGAAAACATTTTCACAATAGTTTACTGACCGGTCTCAAATCCGGCGACAGAATTGTTTCAGCATTTTAGCATGCCGCACTCTAAAAAGTTCTCTCTGTATATTCGGGTTCGATAAATACCCGGCCAGGTTTTTATCGGCACCGGTTGACCATTCAATTATCCTGGAGGAAAAGTCATTTAGGTTAGAGCTTTGTTGGAGGTTTCATTAAAATTCACGATTCGAATCCGCCCTTTGGCAAATATGCGTTAGAAAAGCTCTCTCTGGGCGCCGAACAGCTTTCGCTGGGTTAAAAGCGCAATCGATCAAATGGAATTCAATGTGATTGGAGTTGCATTGGTCTATTTGAATTGAAAGCTCTTTGCTCTTGCTGTTAATAACCAGGAAATGATTTTTTTGATTGAAAACATTTTACATAAAAACATGCAATATATAAGCAATTTAAAATCCACTTTTCTCTCAGGAGCGCGCAGCTTGAGTGAAGCTTGTATATCAATAAATGAACCTTAACACCGTCGATAGCACACAATATTCGTTCATTTCTTCGCATAAACACAAACAATACACACATGTGTCTTCAGTTTTATTAACAAAATAATGCATTAGTTGAATATATACAAAATATCGTTGACAGACGGAGCTGTGTCGATTGCAGAGCCTCATGCTACGACATGGTGATTACCGCATTCTATCGAGCTGTAACGTGGGCGATTTACCATCCCCACGTATAGCGCTGTTAACAGCGACATCTTCCGTCTCTCTTCAGGTGCAATGTGTTATTTTAACAGCGACATCTCTTGTGGTCCTATGGAGAGATTGAATCTGCATACGTCGTCGAGTCGTCGGTTAGCATTGGCTGCAGGAGATTGTCGCTCCTGCAGCACGTGGGGGCGGGGAGCCGCCCGAGGACTCTGCTCCCGAGAGCGCCCCCGCCTCAACGTTATATTTCTGACACCAGTGTAACGTTGAATGGCTCTCCAACTTTGCTATACTTTACAAGAATGAAATCACGACAAAAATTGCAATATCTTTAACCCTTAGTGATTAGTGAGTGATACTCGTAGCACACACATTCTGCGAATGAGTTTAATATGCACATGTTTGTTCTTAAGTCAATTCACTCAGGACCGCGCAGCCTGAATAAAGTTTGTGTATCAATAAATGAACCTTAACACAGTTGATATTATTAATTCTAAGAAGACCACTAACGATCTAAGATGACTCCATAACTGATGGTTTCGCATCCGATTATGCACTCCATGCTAGTTGATAACGCAATATTTGAGAATATTTAGACGTGTAGAGGTACCTTTACAGTACTGCTCTTTCTGTATCACTCTAGTCCGAACGCACATATGCACGATTACTCATCAACGGGTTTAATTAATAGCCAGTATAGTTTTTAGCATGTAAAAAAAAATAACATATTATAAGTAAGTCATATAAAATTTACAATTTTTCTCCCCGCTCTTTTCGCAATAAGCTATGAAAATTTTCCCAATGTCAAAGGGTTAAATAGACAAATATTATATTTGATTGCCTATTTTATGATATACTATAAAATGCATAATTACATTCATAACGAGCTATTAAATTACTTTATGCAATTTTATATTATAACAGCAAAATGGCAGCTGTCCGAGTTTAATTTTGACATTAGTTTTCGTAGAGTAATATGATTTTTTAACAATGAAAACATTTGTGAAAGAGCAAAATTAGACTATATTCCTAAAATTAATTATTAGATCAATGTAATTTAATGTTTATCGTTTGAGGTTTCAATCTACGAATATAACACATCAATAAGTTCGTAGGATGACATACAATTGGCGCCACTATTGTCAATTTAATACAATTTTTAGGAAGTAATAAATCAAACATATTTTTATTAATTACGTAGAAATAATCGCTATCCACAAATAACTGCAACAGGCGGATAAATACTTAAATCTTCCTTTTTGCTCAAAATTCAATAACATGGTGCATTTTTCCACAGGTTGGCTACAAATTCCACAATGAATGTTTGTAAGACGTATCATTAAATCAATATTTATATTAATTTAATATTTATAATGCCCAAAGCTCTATGAGATATCAATTAATGTCAAATTATAAAGGATAGCTAAATTTGTCGTCTTGTTATATGTAACTATTTGCATGTACGATTCAAATGTAAATTTCGACTAATTGTAGGAAAGACCAAACTTTTATTACGTACAGTTGGATGATAAAATATATTAGCTTTATCTTCATGTGAATATTCTAGACGTATAATCATAAAGCCAGTATGGCTTCTTTAATTATACAATCTACTTCTTGGAATTTCCAATTGTCTTTTTTAAGCAACGACGATATTTATTCAGTACCATGTGATATATAATGTCGTCTTTCAGACAAAGTTTTCAGTTTCTGCTCTTAAATATTATATGTCTTGAATAAAGTGTCTGCAATAAAAAAAAACGTATATTCAAGGGCTCTATGCTTATACTATTAAAAGTCAAATGTAATTATGAAAAGTTTAACTAGATCGTACAACAAAAAAATTCAAAGGGTTTTTTTTCGCATAAAGGACCAATTATTCTGTATGTGCGTCGTGAATTTGGCCTGCGTTGTTATATAATGAGATAGTATCCAGAATATATTTGCTTAAAAGATCAAGAACTTTTCGTTTCGACGTTAAATGAAGCGAATTTCATCAAATATGTATTAAATACCTACCCATCAAGATCAAACGATAAAAAAGTGGACATTTTCAAAGTATTGAAAGGTATGGCAAAAGGTCACAAAAAGGCCCAAAAAATGTCCTTTAGCTGATGAATAGGATTGAGGCCTTTTCCACAGTGCCGAATCGCATTTTCCCCGGTAATTTGAAACTAACAAGGTGTCTTCGGCAGACGAAGCCTTCAGCCGGGGCTCGTCGATGCGTCTGACAGGTCAAATTGGAAGTCAAGCCTATAAACAATTCTTTAAAGTTGTACTTTAACGTTTAACAAGATCGAAATCTCCCCCAGCCCATCCCACCCCCGGCTTCGGCGCCGAAATCGTCAATTTTCTTCTTCGGAGGTAATCGATTGGGCCGTGTACGAACGGTTAATCCCGCGTTGTGGAGCATCATGCCAAATTGGAATTCGATTATAAATAGACGAGTGGTTTATGGAGGAAGTGTGGTGAGTGGTTTTGTAATTTAATTCGACTGAAACTATTTCTCCAGCAACAACATTGCTTATTATTGAAGGCACAATCTGGCCCTGAGCGTCCGGCTGGATGCTTACAGTAGCCTTATTATTATATTAATCAAGCTTCCACATTAATAACCGTTAACAATATAAACGTAGCTTTCATATAAAACGCAACCTGTATTTTTAAGCGAAAATACAAATTTTAATCTATATTAATGTCCAATAACCAAAAAATGTATACAAGTCCAACCAGTATCAAAGACGAGCTAAATTCAACTCTGGAAGAATCTGCTCCTTCGTTTATTACAATAAAATATTGAGTGGCAGAGTATAAACGAGGCCGTACGAGCTGCCAAGATGAACATCGCGATGGTCGAACAATTAAAGTGACCACATTAAAAATGGTGAAAAAAATCCACAAAATAGTATTGGATAAACGTCGAACTGCGCAATCTAGCAGACATGAAGGTATTTCAAAAAGTGCTCCACATCGCATATTGACTGAAATTTTGGATATGAGAAAGCCGTGCGCAAGCTGGGTGCCGCGTTTGCTCACAATGAAACATAAGCGACGAGGTGCGAATGTTTCAATCGAGTGCTTAGCGATGTTTCACAGCAATAAAGCCGAGTTTTTGTATCGATTTATAACCATGGATAAAACATGGATCCATCGCTTCACACTTTGAATAAAGGAACATGGAGATCCTCTTCTGATCCGAGCTATTTATTATTTTTACTATTTAGGATGCACTCATTCTCAACTTCGAGAGGCCACTTGCACTCTGAACGAGGGAGAGTGGGAAAATAGTTAGGTTATCATAAATATTGAAAAATACAACTTAATTTTTTATGAACTTTATTTTTGTAGATGAGGGGAAAGTCTAATCTCGTTCATAATCACTTATATGTTCTTGTCACTGAAGTTGCTTCTATGATCATAGAGATCATAAAAGGTCTGTGTACTCAACTCGTCCACCTTTCAGACCGCTGACACGACGAATGTACGCCTCACGATCAGACGCTATCTCAGATTATGACTTCAGAATACGATCTGTATTCATAAACGAATCTCTGCATAAAAACTTCGAGATCGGTGAAAGATCGAACTTGAAAAGCGACACCCTAAATTGCTCATGCCCTATTAGGAACTGGAACGTCTAAGAGACAAAAATTTAATCAAAACAATAGACTGAAAAATAATGAGCTGAGCTATTCCGTCGGGTACTTTTTGGACTACCCTCGTATATAAAATGATCCAGATAAAGCGTCTTTCTGATCAACTTCAGTCACTCCTCGATTTTTTTTCTTCGATCCGATTGTATGAATTTTTATTTTATTCCTTCTAAATTAGCATTATATTACTGACGTGATCGTCTGTTAAATAAATTAAAAAAATATCTACTCTATTAATATCACACGATACTCAAATTAGGACTTTTTGAATTGTTGACAATAGCATAGGGATTTGAAAAAGTTATCTGTTCTAAACTTACATGTGGAGAAGTAAAATTTGTGGAATGCGTTGCAATGACTAATTATTCGAAAAGAAACGCAGTAGTTCAGTTACGTGGTTTATTGCTTCAAACAACGTGTAGCGCGGGCTCAAGGGCTAAAATCCAAAGGCGTCTCACTCTCGTCGAATCGACTATCTCCCTCTCTCCCCTGAGCAGGGCTCAGTTGCCGTATTGCG